>JAJPUD010000513.1:505725-622996 GCA_023553655.1 Myrmecobius fasciatus
AGCCCAGACAAACCAAGAAACTTAAACTCAAAATCCTATAGTTATTGAGTAACAAAGCTGGGGCTCAAACCCAGGGCTCCTAGTTCAGGCAGGACTTTCTCTCCTAGGCTGACAGAATGGAAAGTGTTGAATTTGGAGGACCTGGTTTTAATTTCCAGTTCTCCTACAAAACCTATGACTTTAGACAAGTCACATCTCTGGGTCTCAATTCAGTCTCCTCTGTAAAAGTGAAGGTGTTTTTGACTAAGACAGCCTCCCAAAGTCTTTTCCAGCTCTGTCTATGATCCTGTAGTCCCTACATCACGTTCCTCCCCAATCTCCCATAGTAGCTAAAAGCAAAGACCTGGAAAGTTTATTTTGTTTGTTTTGTTTTGTTTTCTTCAATGTCCAGTCTGAGGCTATATCCCATGAGGAGGCAGGGACAGTCCACAGCACAGAAGTAGTGGCAACAACAGCAGCAGGGTGGATTTGAAACAAACTTCAGGGAAATCCAGCCAGGCTAGAAACAAATCCCAACCAGCACCCTCAGCAGCTGTGGGAAGACTCAGAAGTTCAAAGGTTTTGTCTTCATGTGCAAGTAAAATACTAAGAAAAAACCATGAGCACAATTAGCCAAGGCCCCACCACCGCTCACAGAGAAGTCCCAGGGTTGGAGAGTCTTGCAGTGATTCCACATTCCTCTCATTTCTTCCTATGTCCAAAGGCACTTCCCTGAGGGATCTCTTCCAGTGAAGTCAGAAAGCTGTTGGGTTTCTCTGTCCCACTCTCCAGCCTCTCAGATGTCCTTCCAAGCTCACAGCTGACTTTAAATCATAGCATCCTCCTCTGAGCTCAACTGCTGATCTTAAGTGGGACCAACCCCCCTCCCAGTGGCACTATCAGCCATAGAAGAGAGGAGAATGTAGGCAAAGGGGCTGGGAGTTGGAGAGGAATCTGACTGCTTTCAAATGCCACAAAAATCAGCCAGTCCTAAGAAAAACCTCAGGACCCTTCCAGGGCATTATTATGTATGGATAGACCATCACCACCACCCAAAGGATGTGTGTCCAAATCACACTGCTCACTGTGGAAGGCAGCCAGAGAGCCTGGAGAGCAGCCAACAAGGATGATGGAGGAGCTGGAAGACCATGGACTCAGCTTCAGGTACCCTCAAGCTGGCCCTACAATCTACAGCTGATCTCAGAGGAGTATGCTATGATTTAAAGTCAGCTGTAGAAGGAGATAATATTTCTGCTGTGGACCTCACAAGGTTGCTGTGGGGGGTGGGGAACACTTTGTAAATCTGAAAGCACAATATAAAAAGACTTATGGAAAGCAGTTTTGTGTTGGGTGGAGTTGGAAGGTTTATTTTGTTTTCATTTGATTTAATTTGTTTGGTTTTGGTTTGATTTGGGTCCAGATCTGTGATTTCATGTGTTTAGGACATTGCCAAACAAGAGTTTCCTCCTTTGATACAGATGGAGACCCCGGGTAGTCTTACAAACTTGTGAAGAGCACTGAGGAATTACCCACAGTCACAAAGCCAGTGTATGGTCAAGTGCCATAGCAACTCACTCATCCTCTCAGTTCCCTGCCTTAATTCTAAGATTCAGAATTACAGAGAAGATGCTGACCTGCATTGAGAGAGAAAACTCCTCACAGGCAGCTGACTGTGCCACCAATGAAATCACAGATCTGATAAGCAACAGTAGCAGTAACCACAACAGGAGTAAACAGTAACAACAACAACAATAGTGTTTTGTGTTTCTGTTAAATAAATAATGTGTAATAATGGTTAGTTATAAGGTTATTTGAGTTTGCAAAGGGAACATGCATATCAACTGATCTTTGCAACAACAGTGTAAGTTAGAAACTTCTCTCCCTGTTTCACAAAGAAACAGTTTTAAACTAGTTAAGTGACTTTTCCCAAGTCACACAGATAATAAATATGTGTCACTATCCACTTGGCAATCCTGCCTTTCCTTATATGGAAGTGGGAGACACTGGATAAATAAGACAAAGAATATGAATAGAAAAATGGAAAGAGAAGGGATAGAAGTGGGATGGACATATATAAGGGCTGCATGAAAGTGAACTTGTGGGTAACTTGGACTTTTTTTAAAAAAAAATAATAGCTTTTTATTTTCAAAATACGTACAAAAATAGTTTTCAATATTCATTCTTGCAAATTCTTGTATTCCAAAATTTTCCCTTCCTCCCCCACTCTCCCCCTTTCCTAACAAGTAATCTAATATAGGTTAAACATGCACAATTTTTCTAAACATATTACCACAGAAAAATAAGATCAAAAAGAAAAAAAATAAGAAAGAAAAAAAAGCAAGCAAACAACAACAAAAAAGTTGAAAATACTATGTTGTGATCCACATTCAGTTCCCATAATCCTCCTTCTGGATGCAGAAAGCTCTTTCCATCACAAGTATATTGGAATTGGCCTGAATTACTGGGCTTTCTTAGCATATAGTTACAATAACCTCTATATGGTCCACATTAATCAATGCTTGTGGAATGAATGTTTAAATAAAATAAAATGAATCCCATCCTCAAACTTAGGAGCTGCTGTTCCAGTAAAATGGAGCATCCAAAACACTAGCCCTATCATTAGAAGAGCTACAGTTAAATACATACTAGATGTTGTCCTCAGGCAATCATTCAAACTTTCTGGTCCTGGTTTCCCCATGTATAAAATGAGCATAACAAAGTGCCTGCCTCGCTGAGTTGTTGTAAGGAACAAATGAGTCAATATATGCAACATGATCAATGAGTTATTCTTTATTATTATGGTTTTCCAAGCTGGTTGGATTATCTGAGTTCTTCTCTAGCTTCTCCTGCATGTCAATTGCCTTTTGACAGTTTTTTTGTCTTATTATCACCTCCAATAAGGAATAGGGAAAGGAGACAAGAGAAGACCAAATTCAAATCTGTCAAGTTCAAAATTTATTTCTAGTGATGACAAAGGGGGTTGGACTGGGAGGCAGGGAAAATAGTGAAGGGGACGGAGACCCAAGCTATTGGCGAGATTAAAAGTTAGGAATTATTGGAAAATGTTATTTCTCCAAGCTAGCCCTGCCTCCCATGACAATGAATAAATGAGAGCTGATGGTAATTGAAAATGGAAATAATTTCTCTCTCCAAAGCAGCAATGAAAGGTGGTCTGCCTGAGTTAGGGGTTTCTATCTGGCTAAGAGAAACAATCATATCAGCTCTGGAAGAAGATAAGAAAAGAACGATCTTCCTTTCTCATCTTTCTCTTTAAGTAGGTACAGAGACAGAAGCACAGGATGTAGCACTATCTGATACCCCCCAGCATCAGGTAAGCCAATTCATACCAAAACATTTTTCTGTCTTTAAAAATCATACATGATCATTTTACAAATTGCTGACCCTCAGGGAGCAACATATACCACAGACTAGATACTCATTGCATTAAAGTACTAATAAGGCCCTAGGTTTTACCAAGAGGAAAAAATAGCATTGTCCCTGCCCTTGAGAAGCTTATATTCTGCTCAGCAAAATTCCAGTTTAAAGCAAAATTCTAATTTTGACTGAGCCTTGAATGTGTCCTTACAGCTGATTTCTAGGTTCGGGTTTTTTTTTTTTGGAAGGGATTATACTCCTGAGGTTATTGAAGGGGAGAAGCAAGAGGAACTAAAGGCTTAGTTAACATCTTAACATCAAAAGCAGAATCAGGAGAACAATTGATGATATCTCAAATGGTTTTGTTATGATAGTGGAAAGAGACTGAGAGACAGAGAGAAAGAGAAGAATGGAGAAGACAGAGACAGATGGAGAGAGAATAAAATTTACTTTTAAAATTCTAAAAGACTTAAGATCTCTGATTGGTACAATGATCCACCATCATCCTAAAGGGCTATTGATGATCTATGCTATCTACCTCTTGAAAGAAAGGTAATGATAGTCACAAGATGCAGAATGAGGTGTACATTGTGGTATCTGGCCAGTGTGAATTTATGACTACTTATTTCCTGGGTTTTCTGTGTGTGTGTGTGTGTGTGTGTGTGTGTGTGTTTGTGATGGGGAAGTGAAGAGGAGAGAGGGAGAGAAAATAAATGTTCTACTATGCCCAATGGGCTAACCACTTGTGCATACTCTTTGATCCAGCAGTATCTCTACTGGGTCTGTACTCCAAAAAGATCACAAAAAATGGAAAAGGACCCACATGTGCAAAAATGTTTGTGGCAGCCCCTTTTTATAGTGGCAAGAAATTAGAAACTGAGTGAATGCCCATCAATTGGAGAATGGTTGACTAAGTTATGGTTTATGAATGTTATGGAATATTATTGTTCTGTAAGAAACAATCAGCAGGATGATTTCAGAGAGACCTGGAGAGACTTGCATGGATTGATGCTGAGTGAAATGAGCAGAATCAGGATATCATTGTACATGGCAACAAGAAGATTATATGATGATCAACTCTAATGGACATGGCTTTTTTCAACAATGAGATGATTCACGCCAGTTCTGATGAACTTGTGATGGAGAGAGCCATCTGGATCCAGAGAGATGACAATGGGGACTGAATGTTGATCAAAACATAGTATTTTCACTTTTTATTGTTGTTTGTTTGCATTTTGTTTTCCTTCTCATTTCCCTCCTTTTTGATCTGATTTTTCTTGTGCAGCATGATAATTGTGGAAATATGTATAGAAGAATTGCACATGCATAATATATTGTATCACTTCTAGGGGAAGAGTGGGAGGAAGGGTGGGGGGAAGGGAAGGAAAAAAAATTTATAATACAAGGTTTTGCAAAGGTGAATGTTGAAAATTATCTATGCATATGTTTTGAAAGTAAGCTTTAATCAAACAAAATTTTAATAATGAAGAGTACACAGATGCCAGAAAAATGTGGAAAGAATTATATGAACTGATGCAAAGAAAAGTAAACAAAGCCAAGAGAATCTGGTAACTGCAATATTGTAGGAATGTAGGAACTAGTAATGACAGATGACTGAGTAATACAGTCATCTAAGATACTTAGAAAGGAATCATGAAGAAAAATTTTATTCACATCCAGAGAAAGAACTGATGGATTCTAAATAAAGATTGAAGCATACTATTTTCACTTTCTTAAAAAAAATAAATGTTCTAAATTGAAAAATATACTTTTATATACATGCATATATATATATGTGTGTGTGCATGTATGTGTGTGTGTCCTCATACATATACATAGCTATATATCTATCTGTACAATGTATACATATGTGTATGCATGTATATATACAAATTAAAGGCATGGAGAAAGTAACGTTTTTAGGAGCAATTTTCAATTTTGGGGCCTGCCCTCATTCAGGAAGCAAGCAAATTTTTGCTAAGTGCCTTTTATATGTACAAGCATCATCACTTCTATGATAACAATGCAACATATTTTGGGGGGAACTTTCAGGTTTAGTATTTTCCCCATCACCCTAATACAGGTCCTCCTCATCCCTCACCTGAATTACTGACTACGTGGAACTTCTTCATGGTCTCTCTGTTTCTCATGTCCCCCGACTCCCTTTAATTCATCCTCCATACAACTGCCAAAATAATCTTCCTAAGATCCAGCTCTGAAAATGGCACTCCTCCTCCCACTTAAGAAGCCACAGCAATTCCTTCTTGCCTCCAGGTTAAAGTACAAACTCCTCACTTGGTATTTAAAATCCTTCCCAATCAAGGTTCAGCCTACCTTTTCAGACATTTTACTCCTCTTTATGAACTCTCTGAGAGTTTCAGATTAACTAACCTATCTAATGGCCCCTTAGCTTTCCAACCTCTTCATAGGTTGTCCTCCATGCCTAGAATGTACTCCCTGACTCACCTCCACCTAAACTGCTCAGTTTTCTTTGTCTTAATTGAGGTCATATCCCTCTTGTACCACCTTTCCTGGTCCTCAGATAGCCAGTCAATCAATAAGCATTTATTTAGCTCCTTTATCTTTGTAAATGCTGTATCTCTCCCAGTAGAATATAAGTTATTTAAAGGCCTAGATGTTACACTTTTGGTTTTGTGTCAATAGTGACTGGAACATAGTAGACACTTAATAAATGCTTATTGATTGGTTGGTAAATTGAACAGAATTATGGTCATTTTATAGATAAAAAGCAGAGTGATTTGCTCTGTTCATAAGTAGCTCAAGTTCATAAGTAGAAGAGCTAACACCAAACTCATATTTTCTAACCTCAAGTTCAAATCTCTTTTAAGGATTCATAAATCCATATGCTCCATCCTCCATAAGTTCCTTGTCATTCAACCATCCTATCCTATATTTATGACCACCAATACCACCATGAGACAAATAGGGGCAGCTATGTGATGCAATGGATAGAGTACTAGTCTTGGAATTAGGAAGACATCTTTCTGAGTTCAAATCTGGTTTTACACAATAACTAGCTATATGATCCTGCGCAATTCTCTTAATTCTTTTTGCCTGTTTTCTCTTCTGTAAAATGAGCTGGAAAAGGAAATGGCAAGACACTCCAGCATCTTTACCAAGAAAACCCTTGGGGTCATGAAAAGTCATGACTGAAAAACACTTAAGAACTTTCCCATTAGACCTAAACTTATTAAGTTTATTCTACCTAAAAATTTATAGTAGCTCTGCAGATGATCCAGAGGAACTTATACACATTTATACTTTCTATTTTTATATGCCCAAGAAGCCCCTGCATTGTAGGAAATGTCCTCAAATGAAGGATTGTCTTTACAAAAGAAGTAGCTATCTATAATTACTAAAGCATGAAGGGATTCGTTTTGATATCTGTTAGGGTGTCCAAAATACATAATGCACAGCACTGCCTATGCTCAATAAAATTAAACTGGAGATCTTCCTCAACACAAGTTTTAAACATAAACAGGCTCACAAAGTTATACCATACTTATAGCATAGCCCTCTATCTCTGGGAACACCTGTATCAAACTAGTGCAGAAAGTGGTATACTCTAAGCAAATATCCTCAGGAAAAAATATAATCTATGGTTTTTTGAACTTCTATTTTACTTAATTTATCTTTCTTCTCCCTCTCTGTCCCTACCTCTCTCTGTCTTCTCTGCGTGTGTGCCCTTCTGTATTGCTCCCTCTCTGTCTGTCTGTGCTCTCTACCTTCATGTCTCTATCTCTGTCTCTCTGTCTCATCTCTCTCTTTTTGTCTCTTAGTCTCTCCCTGAATGTGTCTCCCTCTCCCTTCCTTAAAGATGTCTATCAATCAATCCACCAGCATTTATTAAGCATTTCCATGTTATGGAGCCCAAACCAAACTAAGTCCTCTAAGATTTTATTGTCAAGAGAAGGAAACTAGTGATCCTTCAGGAATCAAATTGTTCAGATTGCCTGATACCCCTTATTACTCAAATAAATTTCATAAAAATCAGATAAGAAGGCCTCTCTTTTAATCTTCATATAGCACTGAGCCAGCTTATACAGTATAGCCTAGAAATTTTTCATGAAGAATTTTTCTTTTAAATAAGAAATCTCTCCCAGGATGTTACTTTATTATTGTAGTAATTTCCTCACACAAGTAGCCATTCTAAAACTGCTGTTTCTTCACCACATTTGGAAGAGAAGAAAATCTGATTGAAATATTCAGGTCACTTAAGTGGCTAGTACAGAATAGGGACACATAAAAACGAATCCATCCAAAGAACATTCAATCTTGGGATTCTGGTATAAGGACACACACATTAAGACTATGGAAATTAAAATGAGAATTTTACTCAAAATTTCCTGCTGCAAAATAAGGTAATAGATTTGTCAGGCGTCAGAAGGAAACAATTTTGTAAAATAACCACTAAAAAACTACTAGCAGGTACAGCCACCTGCTGATGATTCAAGTTATACAATTGACATATTTATTGTTCAGTCTTTCCCCTTCTCCCCTTTGTCTCTCCAGATATCTGCCTTCCCTTGAGTGATTTCTCTACTCAACTTTTATGGACACATTGGCAGGGGAAGATATTATGAGAGATTATATTACATCTCTACATGGGAAAAAGGTAAGTGGATGGGAAAAAATGGAAGCTTTTGGTCAAAATTCTAGTTGGATTCTCTTTGTGTTTCAATTCTCTTGCTGTTTCTGCCTAGCACATGGTCTCTGTCTCAGGTGCTGATAACTGAGGGGGTACCATAAGCATTCAAAGAGCATGACTGTGAGCTGGTACCTGGTGGAATAAGCATTATCATTGGCTCTCCTCCTGAGGGAGTGTGAGCTAAGAAGAAAGGAACAGACCAATGATAATGCTCACCCTAGGGAGGGCCTTTGAATCCTGATATATCTAGCCCTCCTTTATGTATAACTATGGTGGGCAGAGTTCCTCCCCTTCATGTTGAAATCCTCTATGGTCTCATGACATTTGTGGCTCTCTTCTTTGCTCTTTCTTCCTACTGGACACAGTGCCCTCACTATACCACCACCTGCCATGGGGACTCATCTAGTATTATAAAAAGTGATCAGATCAGCAGGATGATTTCAGAGAGGCCGGAGTTACATGAATTGTTGCTAAGTGAAGTGAACAGAAAAGTGATCATTGTAGACAGCAACAATCAATGCTGATGGGCATGGCTTTTTTCAACAATGAGATGATTCATACGAGTTCCAATGGTCTTGTGATGAAGAGAGTCATCTTCACCCAGAGAGAGAACTGTTGGAACTGAGTTATGAACCACAACATAATATTTTCACTTTTATTGTTGTTTGCTAGAATTTTGTTTTCTTTCTCATTTTTCCCTTTTTGATATGATATTTCTTGTGCAGAATAATTGTAGAAATATGTATAGAAGAATTGCAGATGTTTCATATATATTGAATTACTTGCTATCTAGGAGAAGGGGTAGGGGGAAAGGAAGGGAGAAAAAAATTGAAATACAAGGCTTTGTAAAGGCTAATGTTGAAAAATATCTATGCATATATTTTGAAAATAAAAAGCTTTAATAAAAAAAGATGATCAGAAGCAAAAACCAGTGTTGGCTGCCTCTACCATCCCCAGCTAACTTAGCCCTATCCTCCTTATCTATTTTCCTTTGTTCTTCCTTTCTACTGAATCCTCTAGAATCCCCCTTTATTGTTAACAAACTCTCTTTCTTCCTAGACCTTTTCTTCTACATTTCTTCTATTTTCTGGTGTTTATCAAAAGTTAGCTTTCTCTTAAAGCTAGCATCTCTCTTGGAACTTTCTCCTATAGTCTCTGCTATACAAGGCCTTGGGAAGTAGATGCCTTATTCCTTGATATTCACAGCTTTTAGACTTTTCCTCTGCCACCATCATTCAGCAACCAGCTTTGATTTTTCAAGTTCACTCCATCCTATCCAGCTCTTTGTGTTTGTCATTTAAGAGCCTCTTGGTCTCTTATTTATCTCTAATTAGTTCAGTATCTGGCTCATTAGGGGCAGCTAAGTGGAGTAGTGGATAGAGCTCTGAGTTTGGAATTAGGAAGACCTGAATTAAAATCCGGCCTCAGACACTTGGCAGCTGTGTAACCCTAGGCAAATTATTTAGTTCTGTTTACCTCAATTTCTTCATCTGTAAAATGATGAAAGTGATATAAAAATGAAAAGAATATGTATCTAGTATCTCTAGTATCTCTGCCAAGAAAATCCTAAAAAAGGGGTCACAAAGACTGAATAGGACTGGAAACTCAACAACAATACCTGGCTCATTGGCTTCCTTCCCCCAACTCCCCTGCTCCCATTGGAACACCATTGCCTCAAATTTCCTAATAATCCTTAACTCAATTTCCATGACAAATGTCTCTAATTTACTGTAATCACACACAGGAGTAGTCCTATCTTAGTTCCCTCTTACACAACTAATTTGCCTAAAATTCTGGAACTTTTTCACTATAGTAAGAGAGAGAGACAGAGGCAGAGAGAGAAAGAGAGAGACAGAGAGAACAGAGAGAGACAGAGAGATTCCCATATGAATACAGTTTAAGTATTGGACCTGTGTTTTTATTAATATAGAAAACTCCCAGATGAAGAAACTCCTTCTACTGATGTAAATCAGCACCTTCTCTCCAATAACAATCTTCAAAAGTTGTCTAGAATGGAGATGTAAAACACTCAGGTCATGTGCAGCTCTCAACACTCCTCAGAACAACTCTAACTATAATTTTTGTTGTTGATGTGTTGATGTTTAATCAATTGTGCCCGACTCTCCATGACCTCATTTGGGGTTTTCTTAGCAAAGATACTGGAGTGATTTTGCCATTTCCTTCTTTGGCTCATTTTACATAGGAGGAAACTGAGGTAAACAGGGTAAAGTGACTTGCTCAGGGTCATGCAACTAGTAATTATCTGAAGCCACATTTTAACTCAGAAAGATGAGTCTTTCTGACTCAAGCCAGCACTTATCCACTGTGCTTGCTGCCCATAAAATGCAATTGAGAAATAATTAACAAAATGAAAATGCAATAATACATATGTAATGTTAATATCTGGTTTTCTTAGTCTTTAGCAGCCAACAGGGATTCTAATGTATGGATTAGTGGTCACCATTTGATTTGACACTATTAGATTAGAACAATGACTAGTTCAATGAGTTGCCCAGGGTCACAGACACCATATGTCAAAGTTGGGACGTCTTTACTCTAAAGCCAGCTCTCACTCCACATTTCCATGATGACTCCCATGTTCATAGATAGCTAAAATCTGCCCAGTCTGAGTCTAGTTTAGCTTGGATACTCCTTGTATCCAAGTTGTCTAGTATACCCAAATGTCGTAGGTTCCCAAATGATATTTTCCTCTTCTTGTTCAAAATTCCCAACTCAGCTCAAACTAGAAAAATGTTTCCATGGACCAATGTCACCAAGATTACTTGTTTGTAATTCATAACTATTTTTTCTTTACTAACATGATTCTCCTTTTCATTTCTGTGATATCTCTTCTAAAATGCTTCAGGCAACTTCACATAAAGTATCTCATGTATCCCTAATCAACTTCACAATGAGATTAAGAGAAGTCAGCATGAGCATATCTATATAGGGAGAGAGGTATAGGTAGATTTGGCAATTTTCCCAAAACTACAAATCTAGGAAGTAACAAGATTAATATTAGCTAACCATTTTTCTGAATCTCAGCAATTCAATATTTTTTGTTGTTAATTACACTGTCCACCACTTCATTGTCAAATGACAATGTCTATTGAATGCCTTATGGATGCTAATGGAAGAGTCTAAGACTGGTCGGTTGTGGCTTCTTTTCCCTTCTGTGATTCTATAACAGATAGAAAACAGCCACAAGAAAAATGGGTTTCAGTGAATTATTTCCCAGGTCAACACAAAAGGCCTGCATGGGTATGTAACCTTCCCTGGTGCCACGTCTTCCTTTTTGACCCTATTCGTTTTTATTGAATTAAATACTATCTTTACTGAGAAGGTTGAAAAAAAATGATCTGGCTAAGTCAGAGTCCCAAGTCATTATGCTTCATGTGCTCTATACAATGATCATCAAGGCGTTTAATATTTATTAAGCCCAAGGTGCTTCAATAATGATGAGAACAGATTTAGCAAATTGAATCCCAGTAGCTGTACATACACTAGGAGTGTATGTGATCCAAGGTTGACAACACTGATGACTAATATCAGGGGTATAGACCAGGAGCTGTCAGGATGGAGACACAGATGGCACTGGATTTTCCAAAAGGAATTCATAGGTATACTTTTTTAAGACTAATCACTGCCACAAAAATACAAAACCAACAGGAGGAAGCCTAAAATCCTCTCTTAGACAACCTCATCCTTATATGTTGGGAAGAAAAAAAGAAATACCTTTGCCCTTACTAGAATGACTTGGGCATCCATACTTTTCTATACAAAGTCAGTCGGAGGCTCATTGTGCCCCCACAAGGGATTTACAGGATAATAGCTATAGAACTGGAAGGTACTTTAGAGGCCTTTAAGTCTAACTCTCTTATTTTACAAATGGGGAAACTGAGACATATAGAGGTTAAGTTGCTTGCCCAGAGTCACATGGCTAACAGTATCTGAGATGAGAGGTCAATCTATGTCTTCCTGACTCCAAATTTAGTCCAAATCCTGTCCAATAACAGAGATAAACCCTGATGACTATAAGTCTCCCTTTCCCATCCTTAATATACAGCTCTCCCTCAATAGGTCCTGAAGGGGCTCACTAAACCTCCCCACATAAGGGTATTGTAATTTTGTTCCCCCAAACTAAGGTGGCAAGCTACAATATATTTGTTGTGCTCAGTTGAGTCTGAAGGGTCAGAGGAATCATCATATTAAGGATTCATCTTTGTGACTATGCTGCCTGAGTCTTGTCAGAACCAGCATGAACCCTGATATCTGCCTCAGAAATCTGCTCCCCAGCATGCTGAGTGACAGGGGTCCTACATGCCGCTGCCTTCACTGGCTGTCAGCAGTTTTCCTAGTTAGAATATAAAGGTCTTTGGTAAGTTCCCTAAAAGTAGGGGGTTTTCATGTGGGGACAGGAGAGGAAGGGTGGAAGAGAGGCGGATAGTAAGGATATGGAAAAGGATTCTCTGGCTTTTTTCAGTCAGTGGGATGGGCAATGAACTTGCTCTTCCAGTGCTGCCTAATTACAGAAGGAAGCCCCCTGAAAACCAGAGTTGTAAATGTTGCAGAGAAACCACTCAGGCAGAGATATCCTGATCCAGGGCATTCATCCAAAAAGATAGGAATCTGAATTCTGAGAGGTCCACAATAATCCCTTTCTCAATGACTGCATACTCCTTTATGCTAGCAGGTCACCAATTAAATCCCAAAGGATATTTTAAACACCTCTTTCTTTAGGAGCAAGTACTTGCTTAGCAAATGGCCCAAAGGCTACACATGTAGCCTTGTCTGGCTGAATTGTGAGAAGGGTACTGGTACCCTTCAAGTGGAATCATTGAAATCAGGAGCATAGCATCCTTCAGCACGGGTGGGGGAAGGAAGAGAGAGAGAGAGAGAGAGAGAGAGAGAGAGAGAGAGAGAGAGAGAGAGAGAGAGCAGGAAGCTGGCAGCTTTAATCCCGTCTGCTCTCTAGTCAACAAAAGGAACCTTTGACAATAGACTAAAATGAAATGAAATTTCATTCATACTGGAACAGGCCTTGCCCTTCCTCTCTTCCCTGAAATGGGAAGGATATATAGAAATGGGAAGGTGAGAGAGAGAAAAAGTGGGGGTATCAGATTAGCATTAAATAACCCCCTCCTCCCGCACCTTGCATGCCAAAGCAGTCCATTCCATCAGAATAGATGAACTCTGTTTCTGCTTTAGCCTACTAGGGGGTGAAAATGAGGAGGGAAAGGGAGACAGATGATCTTTCCCTCCCTCTTTCTGCTTCCTCCCAGTTGCTCACAGCTCTAGGGGAACAAGCTTTTTCTCAGGCATCCCTTTAACCCTGCTAAGTCCCTAGACTGTAATTATCCTTTGTGACTGGCCCTTGCTTAGGATCCGCTTTCCTCTGTGGGTTTTGAGGCATTAGGTCAGTCATTTAAGCCATTTGCCCAGGGGTTATCACCAGCCATGCCTACAGAATTCCCAGGACAAAACCTAGCCACAAGAAGAGACTGGGAGATAGTGGCTAAAAAATAGTGGCCACATCCCTCACACCGGTGCTGCATGGGAAAGAACTGTTCTTTGGAATTCTTAGTGATTCACTTTTATGATAATTGTGCCACATTCAACACAAATCAAATGACTCTGGCAAGAGACTTAAATCCAGTTACATCCGGAGAGATGTATATATGTCCATAGAATGGGAAAGGAAACCTGCTGGGCAGTAGGGAATAACTGAATGATTTTTACTATCTACCATGCTAGAGATGGAGCTGTTTTAATATTCTGCTGAATCTGTTGTTTTATTTAACTCTTGGTGGTAAGGTTTCCATGACAAAGTACAAACTAGTACCTATTAGTAGGCTCTGAGCAATTGGCAAAGTTTTAGGTGGCAGGCCTGAGTGGGTAGGAGGTGGAGATATCAGGAAGCAGAGGCAATATTCTTGCCAGTGAGTGATGCTCCCTTATAAACCTAAGCCAAGTGACTTGTGCTCAAAGACTCCAGTTCCTGAATTCCAGGCACCTGGGTTTTTGGAACATGAACAAGAAAAATGCAAAGAGTAAAAAGAAAAAAAATTATCTACACTAAGAAAAAGGAGGATCTCAATGAAAACCACTAGCTAAAAGTGAACATGTTTCTGGGAATTTGTTTGCAAAACAATTTCTCCTGCAAAATATCTCCCCAGCAATCAACAGCAATCAAATACTTAAGTTCATTTTCTTTATTAACAATGAAATATCAAATTTTCAACACATGCAAAGAACAAAACTGTTATGTAGTTAAAGAAGCATTTTTCTGAAAACAACTTCTCTGGTTGTGTTATACAGTCAACCCATCCCTCCCCACTAAGACACCGGTAGCATTCAGAAACAGCAATAAAGACAGACCACCAATAAGGATAATTATAAGTGATTGACATCTGAAGCTGGAGAAAAAAGCCAAATCTCCAATCTCAAAATGAGAAATGCATACATCATTTTGGTTTCCTGCCTCTTTTTAAAAATTGGTTGCCCCTTCCAACTAGGCTTACAATCTCTGAGCTTCCAGGCACTTCTCCCTCTGCTTACTTACTGCAGGCAGCATATGTCTACCTTGCATCTAGCAAATTTTAATAAAGGACCCCTACAAAGACCACAAGCTGGGGCGATGGGGAAAGACAACAACAAAAAAAAAAATCACGTTCTGAAAAAAAGGGCAGGCTTTCTCTCCACTAATCTGCTTCCCCAGCAACAATGAAAGCAGAGATTTGAAAGGATGTTGCTTGTAGTTCTCATCAAAAGGAAAAAAAGATTCTTAGCTGTTACTACATCACCCAAAGTATCACTATTAAGTAGAAGAATGAGGCTTTCCTAGGGAGGGGAGGGAAGAGAGGTGGGTGTAGTTGGCTTAAAAGATGTGGTACCTTTCTTGTCACTTTCAACTCAGGTGCCTATATCCCAATTCCACAAGAAATAGATAAATTGCAAGCCTTCCTTTCAATCCAAGGCTTAGCCTAGCAGCCTCATCATTTATTTTCACCAGCCAAATGAAAACCTATTTCACATTACCGGGAGCTGAACTGGGAACTTGTGAATCTGAGCCCAGACAAATGAATAAGGAGTGAATCTGTGAGGTGAAGTGGATTCAGAAACATTAGATTATTGGACCCAATTTTATACTTAAAAAAGTGCTTTCGAAGTTCTCCAAGAGGCTGTTGCTTCCCTCCCTTCTACTAAACTGAATCACCTTTCTATATGGATGAAAGAACTTCTCCTTGCCCAGAACCGAATTCAGTTTTCCATAGAGTGTGATACTCTGAACAACCTAGAAAAGTCCAAAACATATTTCATTTGGAAAGAAATATTGGGAAGGGGAGAGGAGAAAGCAGAGCCTTTTTCACAAGATTCAGAGATACACAGGAAACACAGGAGAGATTTTTCTTGTTTGTTAATCTCAAGATCCGAGTAAAATACACTTAAAACCTTTCTTTTCATTCTTTATAAAATAGTCTTCGAAAAGATGTTGACAAAAGCCTCCTCAACTAAGATGACTTTATTTCTCTGGGCAGAAGGAAATGGCTGCGTATGTTTAGACAGGTCTAAAAATGCCTCCTCTTCCCCCATTTGAAATGCCTTACAAAGCTGTTCGCTCATCTTACATTACACTAATATATGAAAAAGGAGCTCCTGCTAGTTTCATTTAAGCGGGCAGGAGACAAGAAACTCCTAAAATTCACATTCCTCTAAATACAGATTTTTCTCCCCTTATGAGCTCCCCACCACTGTAAGTCCCAGACAATTTAACATGCCTGCCTTGGTGAACATTGAGGGAAAGGTTCTACTTCCCCTTCTCAATCCAACACGCAGTTTCTACAACTCTCGGGTCCCAGGAATCTGTCTCTGACCAACCCCTCTCTGGGCTACCTGCTGCTACTTAAACCCACAGGCAGAAGGGTACCACACAGCCACTTCCACAGCCACATCCCCGATAGAAAGTCAGGAAAATCTCTCTCCTGATCCTCGAAGCCTCCCGGCTTCGCTAAAGGAAGCTAAGCTATCTCACTAGCCCCGGAAGGAGAGGACACCACACATTGGAAACAAGAAAGAAAAGAGATAAATGAAACAGAAAAATGGGGTTCGGGCAGGGAGGAGATCCAAAGGAAGGGAAGAAAGAAGAAAAGAAAGGAGGCAACGAAGATCGAGCGAAAGGGGGTAGGGGAAGGAGGCGGAAGGAGGAGATAAAGAACAAGGGAGCGAAAGAGACCCATCGCGGCTGCCAATCTCAGGGAGCTGAATCACAGAGCATCTCTTGTTCAGGTCTCTAACTCAAAAGCATCCCGTTCTCCCCGGAAACCACTCTTGCCCTTCTCCAAGCTCGCAGTTTGTAGAATGTAAAGCGAGTACTGCAATGCAGCTCAGTGTCTTCTCCCAGAATGGAGCAGAGTTAAGTGACGATGTGTAGGGGAATGAGGGAGTGGAGAGAAGGAGAAGGCGACTGGGGGGGGGGGGGAGAAGGGAGGCGGTGGGGAGCTGCCTGAGACAGACCACTCTACATCTGCCTGCTTTTTTAAAAAAAAAATCAAAATAAATCGTCAAAACAGCACTTTGTTCCTTCCATTCAAAGATCGAAATCCTATCAATCCACTCGAGTAGCCCAGTTGCTTCTATTTCCCAGGGAAATCAGAAGGCTGGGAGTCCCCACCTAAGCCGGTTCCCAAAAGGAGAGGGAAAGGACATGCAATTTATATGACACAGCTAAAGAAATCCGGTTACAAAACTTGTTCTTTCTTTCTTTCTTTTTTCTTTTTTTTTTTTTTAGGGGTGGGGGAAATATTTTACCTTCCATTGCTGCAACTGCAGATGCCAAGAGGAAAAGCATTAAAGAATCCAGTGCCATCGTAGGTGTCCCCCCAAAACTGGTTCAGAAGCAAGAGTGGTTGAAATAACTACTTCCCGGGTTGGCACTATTTATTTTCTGTCTTGTTGCTTTTGTTTTTGTATCCGTTAGCACTTCGCTTCGGACAGCGGTCCCCGGTGTTCCGTGAGGATATGTGGGCGTTTGGATATGTGTGAATGTGTGTGTGTGTGTATATATGTGTGTGTATGTGTGTGTGTGCGTGCGTGTGGAGGCGAGTCCTGCCGCGGGTGGGTGTGTGTGTGCATGTGTTTATATGTGTGTGTGCGTGCGTGTGTGTGTGTTACTGGGTGGGTGTGTGCGTGCGTGCATGTGAGAGAGAGAGAGCGAGAGACGAGCGAGAGAGAGAATGAGTGTATTTTAGTGTAACATTTCGAGCTACAGTAAAGAGTAGGGAGAAAACGGACTCAGCCACTGAGATTGAGGGAGGGGGGGAAGAGAGAGAGAGGGATCCCACTCCCCCAACCATCAATGCTCTCCCCACCCCCGACACCTCCTGTCCAATCAAGGAATCAAACCTGCAAAATTTCCTCGTCCAATCAGAGATGAGCACCTCCTTACACTAGCATTGTTAGTTTAAGAAAAACTTTTGCATGGAAGGATGGTGGAGAATGCGATGGAAATCCATAAGGAGGGAAAAGCGCTCCTCCTAGTGGTGTTCCCGCAGAGCTACGCCTGATGACCATCAGTTCTTCTCTAGACCCGTTGCTGAGACAGCAAAATGTACTATTTGAGGTCACCATTCTTCCTAAGGTTTAATGAATTTTCTTTCTTGTCACCAGAGCTTTCTTTTCTTTAAATATTCCCTGGTCCCTCTGCTCAAGAGATAGTGGAGAAGTGGGGCAGAAGCTGCATTTGGAGTCAGAAAACCTGTATTAAAATACAACTCTAATACTTTCCATCTTGGGCAAATCAGTTAATATCTCTAGGACTGTTTGTTTCCTCATTTATGGGGGGAGTTACACAAGAAGGCCTTTAAGGTCTGTTGGAGCTCGAAATCTTTGAATTTTCATTATAGGTTTCACCTTACAGGGCTACACACATTCCCTTAGAGTATCAGCTGCCTTTTCCCCCCTATTTTTACATGATATTTCATGAATGTTCTTGATAACCTCAGATACTTACTATCTGTGTAACTGAACAAATCACTTACCTGTTTGCCTCAGTTTCCTTATCTGTAAAATGAGATGGAAAAGGAAATGACAAACCACTCCAGTACCTTTGCCAAGAAAACTCCAAAAAGGGATCACAAAGAGTGAACGTGACTGGAAACAACTTAAATAGCAAATTGGGGCTTTAAAATAAACATTGAGACAGTGGACAAGTCACTTAACCCTGATTGCCT
Source organism: Myrmecobius fasciatus (assembly GCA_023553655.1). Lineage (NCBI taxonomy): Eukaryota > Metazoa > Chordata > Mammalia > Dasyuromorphia > Myrmecobiidae > Myrmecobius > Myrmecobius fasciatus. The sequence goes on from JAJPUD010000513.1 coordinate 523,978, forward strand.
CACAATAAAAATGAATATTGAGATGGAAAAAAAAAACAATTTTTTAGGATCCCAAGAAAAACAAAGCCAACTGTATTTCCTCGGAAGGCAGTCTGGCACAGTGATGATAATAAGGGACTTATGAGTCAGAGTTTGAGTCTCATTTCTGACATACACTGGCTGTGTAATCTTGGCAAGTGACTTGAGCTTCCAATGCCCCCAAACAACTAAGATTATAAATTGTAGAACAAAAGCAAGCCTGAATCAATAGATAGTTTTTTTTTTTTCAAGAGAACCCCACCCTCCTCATTTCTTCCTCCTAGTTTCATTGCCTTCCATCAAATGCTGCTTCCAATAAGAAATATTTCCTGGTTCCTACCCCACCAGAATCTGCCAGTCTCTTCTCTGAAATTACCTTCTGCCTACTCTGCATATATCTTGCATGTGCCTAGTTATTTACATATTATCTCAGTTAGAAAATTAGCTCCTTGAAGACCCAAACTGATTTTTTCACCTTTCTTTGTATCCCCAACATTTAGCATTCTTGATGATATATAATAAGGGCCTAATAAATGTTTTTGAATGATTGAAATCACATTTCAGAACCAAGAAAAAATTATGATTATAACTAGAGTCTCCCAAAGAGTTGTTTCAGAAGGTAACGAGTCCCTCATCATTAGAAACCTTTAAGGAAAGATTGAATGACTCTTTGGGTGAAAGGGATTTGCTTACATAAGAGTAGATGCCTTCTAAGGATTCTTGAAACTTTGAGATTCTGTGTTCATACAGTTCTTGATTATGTCCTAGTGTTCATAGAAAGAGTAATTTAGCCAAGAGGAGCTGTAAAGACAATTGAAAACTACAGATAGTTGAAAAGCACATTTCAGTAGCTACTGCTACTGTAACATCTGCCATCTCTATCTTCTCCAATAGTTTTCTACAGAGTAATCGATATACCTCATTGGATCTCTGAGCTCATGTATTTAGGTGCTCCTCTTCAATTACACTTTCTCATCTTGTTTGACTCTTACACCTTGTTCTCCCTTGAATACTCTACAAGGGCCTACCCAATATTCTGGGAGTTTTCCTATAGTACTTTTAACATCACCTAAGTAACAGTGCAGAGCACAGACTATAGTTGGTTACTCCTCATTCTATGTGACCAGCCCTCTTCCTTTTATCTGTTCGTACATATATCTTCAACAGGTAATGCAAATGCACACTGAGCTTAGGCCAAAATTGAACAGGAGGAAGATGATAAGGAAGACTGCATTCAGTAAATTGTATGGTGCTTTCAATGATCCAAGCTTCTCCAAGAAACAAAAAAAAAACATCCTTTTAAGGAACACTATTCTTCCAGTGATGCCATATGGTTACAAATTATGAAATGTCACCATTTCTGAGGAGTCAACATTGTGGCTCACCCAAATAGCAATGGAGACACATATTGGGTGCAAATAGTTTCCAATATATTAACTAGTGGAAATTTCTAACCAAATAGCATCATATAAATATCATGAAGATTACAAAATGGCATACTGGATATACTGGAGAGATCAATGAATTTAAAGTCTGAGGCTTTGGGTTCAAATCTTAACTTTGCTTTTAATTACCTGTGTCATCTTAAGCAACTTGGTTTTATCTCTCTCTGATTCATTTCTCAAATGAGGAGCTTGGATCCTGAGGTATTAAACTCCTACTACAAACAGCAAAACTCCCAAATGGTACCAGAATCACGTTAAAATATAATTGAATTATGTTTAGTAAAGTAAATAAAAATGCAGTGCAACATAGATAATGTTAATTTGTAGTTTTCTGAGTCATATATGCTTTCATATTCATATTCTGTATTCTTTGAGATGTTTGACACCACAGGATTAGATTAAATAAATTTATGATCATGTATGACAGTGCTGTTCAGAAAGATAGTAGAATCATAGACTTAGAACTGTAAGGATTTTTGAGAGTTTCTACTCCAATTCCTTCACTTTACAGTTATGGGAAATAAGGTTCAAAAAGATGAAATGACTTTTCAAAGATCACACAGATATTAAGTGACAGAGGGAGAATTTGAACCCAGATCATTTAACTCCAAAATCAAGACTTAGCATATTGTTTGTTTCTTTGTTTTTTAAAAAGGAGTAGAGCAATGAATAATGTATTTTCCTTCCTCTTCTGATTCCTGTCCATTCTCTACTGAAGGGCATTAAAATAATATTCCAGAGGGTCTCAGCTTTGTCATCTGTAAAATTAGGAAATTTTAGCTAGATGATCTCTTAGGTCTATTTCAACTCTAAATCCTATTAATCTATGAATTTAGGGAGGCTCATGAGGAGAGAAAAATCTCAATAAGCTTCAAACCATCAGCTATTGGAAAATCAAGTAACTTCTTAAAGTCCAGCCAAGCATAAATGATATGAAACTTTCTGCAGTCATCCCAGGCATCTGAGCAGTGGGCTGCCAATCAGAGATGAAATATGCTAGTGTGTATTAAACACAACTCCCACCGGTCAATTCTCCTAGCCTAAAATGGTTTGAATCCAGCATACAAATCTATGGATAAGCCCTCTGTCAAAAAATCATCATTCTGCTCATCACAGAATCATTTTGCTGAGAAGTCAAGCTCTTCTGACTAGGGTTTTTTACTCTCTTTTTTTCATCTAGCTCAGTATTCTCTTTCTCCACCTCAATATTTGTTGAGAGCTTATTAAGTTCATAGTGCTGTGCTTAGTCCTTGAAAAAAAACTGCATAGAATTAACCTCAGCCAATTGGCTGCCTCTCAGACTCCTTTTCTGAGGCATATTGTGCCGGAGTAGAAAACTAATGGAAAAATAATCAGGGATCTCTGCAGTCCTAGATACAAATCTGTAATGAAGGACTTTTCCAAACATTATGGCAAGAATATTTTTAGTACTTGGACGAATTTGTGAACTCACTGATGGGAGTATTCCCTTCACCAATGGAGATTATAATCAGTTTGCATCTTCACACATTTTATATTATCTTTATCCTTTTTTTGGGAGGGAGGTAAGATTTTTAAATTAGACCTGTGATTCCATTGGTATTGTTGAGGAAACTTACTCTTCTGATGCCGATTGGAAATAACTTTGCCTCCTTTTATGATACAGACATGGTACTGATACCTAAACCAGGTAAAACAAAAACAGAGAAAGAAAATTATAGACCAGTTTTCTTAATGAATATTGATGCAAAAATCTTAAATAAAATATTAGCAAAGAGATTACAAAAAATCATTCCCAGAATAATACACTATGACCAAGTAGAATTTATACCAGGAATGCAGGGATGGTTCAATATTAGGAAAACTATTAACATAATTGACTATATTAATAACCAAATTAACAAAAAACATATGATAATCTCAATAGATGCAGAAAAAGCATTTGATAAAATCCAACATCCATTCCTATTAAAAACATTAGAGAGTATAGGAATTAATGGACTTTTCCTTAAAATAGTCGGTAGCATCTATTTAAAACCATCAGCTAGCATCATATGTAATGGTGATAAACTGGAACCATTCCCAATAAGATCAGGGGTGAAACAAGGTTGCCCACTATCACCATTACTATTCAATATTGTATTAGAAATGCTAGCCTTGGCAATAAGACAAGAAAAAGAGATTAAAGGAATTAGAGTAGGTCATGAGGAAACCAAATTATCACTCTTTGCAGATGATATGATGGTCTACTTAGAGAACCCTAGAGAATCAACTAAAAAACTATTAGAATTAATCCACAACTTTAGCAAAGTTGCAGGATACAAAATAAATCCACATAAATCATCAGCATTTTTATACATCACCAACAAAATGCAACAGCAAGAGATACAAAGAGAAATTCCATTCAAAATAACTATCGATAGTATAAAATATTTGGGAATATATCTGCCAAGGGAAAGTCAGGATCTATATGAGCAAAACTACAAAACACTCTCCACACAAATAAAGTCAGATCTAAACAATTGGAAAAACATCAAGTGCTCTTGGATAGGTCGAGCAAATATAATAAAGATGGCAATACTACCTAAACTAATCTATCTATTTAGTGCTATACCAATCAAACTCCCAAGACATTATTTAACTGAACTAGAAAAAATAACAACAAAATTCATCTGGAAAAACAAAAGGTCAAGAATTTCAAGGGAATTAATGAAAAAAATGCAAATGAGGGTGGCCTAGCTGCACCAGATCTAAAACTATATTATAAAGCAGTGGTCACCAAAACCATTTGGTATTGGATAAGAAATAGAGTAGTGGATCAGTGGAATAGGTTAGGTTCACAGGACAAAATACTCAATGACAATTGTAATATAGTGTTTGATAAACCCAAAGACCCCAGTTTTGGGGATAAAAACTCACTATTTGACAAAAACTGCTGGGATCATTGGAAACTAGTATGGAAGAAATTAGGCATTGACCCACACCTAACACCATATACCAAGATAAGGTCAAAATGGATTCATGATCTAGGCATAAAGAATGATATTATAAACAAATTAGAACAATGTAGGATGGTTTACCTCTCAGACCTGTGGAGGGGGAAGGAATTTGTGACCAAAGAAGAACTAGAGGTCATCATTAATCACAAAATAGATAAGTTTGACTATATCAAGTTAAAAAGTTTTTGTACAAACAAAATGAATGCAGACAAGATTAGAAGGGTAGCAGTAAACTGGGAAAATATTTTTACATCCAAAGGTTCTGATAAAGGCCTCATTTCTAAAATATATAGAGAATTGACTCAAATATATAAGAATTCAATCCATTCTCCAATGGATAAATGGTCAAAAGATATGAACAGACAATTTTCAGACGAAGAAATTGAAACTATTTCCGGTCACATGAAAAGGTGCTCCAAGTCACTATTGATCAGAGAAATGCAAATTAAAACAACTCTGAGATACCACTACACACCTGTCAGATTGGCTAAAATGACAGGAAATGATGATAACTGTTGGAGGGGATATGGGAAAACTGGGACACTGATACATTGTTGGTGGAACAGTGAACGGATCCAACCATTCTGGAGAGCAATTTGGAGCTATGCTCGAAAAGTTATCAAACAGTGCATACCCTTTGACCCAGCAGTGTTTCTACTGGGCCTATATCCCAAAGAGATTTTAAAGGAGGGAAAGGGACCCACATGTGCAAAAATGTTTGTGGAAGCCCTTTTTGTAGTGGCAAGAAACTGGAAATTGAAAAGATGCCTATCAATTGGAGAATGGCTGAATAAATTATGGTATATGAATGTTATGGAATATTATTGTTCTGTAAGAAATGACCAACAGGAGGATTTCAGAGAGGATTGGAGAGACTTACATGAACTGATGCTGAGTGAAATCAGCAGAACCAGGAGAACATTATACACAGCAACAAGACTATACGATGATCAATTTTGATGGACATGGTTCTCTTCAACAGTGATGTGATTCAAACCAGTTGTTCTGTGATGAAGATAGTCATATATATCCAGAGAGAGGCCTTTGGGAACTGAGAGTGAACTACCACACAGCATTTTAACACTTTCTGTGAATATTTCCATGCATTTTGTTTTCCTTCTTAGGTTGTTTTTCCCTTCTTCTCTTTCTAGATCTGATGTTTCTTGTGCAGTAAGATAACTGTATAGATATGTATACATGTATTTGTCATATAATTTATCCTATTTAGCATGTATTAGATTACCTGTCATCTAGGGGTGGGGGTGGAGGGAAGGAGGGGAAAAGCTTGGGAAAAAAAAGTTTTTGCAAAGGTCAATGTTGAAAGGTCACTCATATGTTTTGTAAATTAAAAGCTTTATAAAAAAAAAAGGAAATAACTTTGCAATTTATTGGCTTAGAATGTTGCCCAGGTTAAGTGATTTACTTTAACAAGATAATACTTTGCACATGGGCCAGAATCAGGACTTCAGAACAAGTATCCCTAATATTGAGTCCGGCACTCTATCCAATTACCTCTAAATTACCTTGTTCCTAAAATCATCTATACTAGATCCATTCAATACACTAGAGGCCTTCCTTTATTTCTTTCTTTTCCCTCCAAGGATAAAAACTTTGTACCAAAAATGATCAATCATCTCTCATTCTCAGTGCATGACTAGTCCTACAATCTTTCAATAGTATCTTACCTACCTACCTACATGTATATGTACAGATATATGTATCTATGTACGTTTATGTGGAATAACTAAGTAGATGAATGTCCAGTGAATGTCATAATCAAGGTAATATATATTTTTCATCCAGTTTGCTATTTTCATGTGAATAGTTGCAATAATGGCTTTAAAAATTAATAACTTAATGATAAGGCTTTGTAATGATATGAGTCTCAATGAAATCCATCAATCAATATTGCACAAGGGCCTACTTTGTACCAAGCACTGTGCTCTATGCTGTGATTACCAAAAAAAAGGCAAAAGACAATCCCTATCCTCAAAGAGACAACATAAAAACAAAATATTGTCTTTTTTTCCTGTGGATCTTATCAGGATTTACACAATTAGTATGTCATCTTCAAAATGGAAACATTTGGAGAAAGTTACTATCAACAGAGAATTCTTCTCCAGTTTGGACTTATAATTTGAGGTACAAGGTAAAGCTAAAAAGAAAAAGATACTCACTCTTTTCCAACCTCCACCTTTGGAATATAGACATTGATGACCATAATTTTAAGAACAAGATGATTGATGACCAGACCGCCTTTTTCTATTTCTCTCTGCCTTCTATTCTACCAGGACAGAGAGCTTTCACTGCACATGTATAGTGAAATAAAAAAGTAGTGAGTGAAGTAATGAATTCCAACAAACTAGACTTTTCCCAAAAGCAGAAATGGTGCCACTATTCATTTTTAGCGTAGGTAATTAAAGAATATCCCCAACTCTAATTTCATTTTTTCTTTGGGGAAACATCAAAAAATATCAGTAATCTGGATCTACTATTCTAATTTGGAGGTCAAAAGCCCAAGCCAACTGACATCTTTGTGGACTGATGCTCATGGACCCTGGTCCTTTCTGTATTTCTGTATATCAATATACAAATATTATTCCTTTTTGTCATCGTGCCCCACTTTTGAGAAAATAAGGTGACACATATCAACTACAGTTAAATGATCTGATTTATATAGCTGGCAAGGGAAATTCAAACTGTTTAAAAATTAGAAAAGTAACTTTACAGAACAGAATAAGCTTCAGAACTATTTTCTGCCTTACTTGATCAAAGAAAGGGAAAGAAAGAAGAAAAAGTCTCATTTTACTTTAACATGCCAACCATCATGTCCTCTCTGTCTTTTTTTCTCAGACAAAACATATTGGTGACAGCTATAATGTCCCTCACAAGTACTTCCTTCTCCAGTTTAAACACAAATAGTTTTTTAAACCAATTCTTTTGTGACATGGTTTTGAAGCCACTCACTAACCCAGATTGTACTGTCAATGTCTTTATCAAAATTTTGTCAAGCAAAAAATTACCAACTTAACCTCATCAAAAATTTATCAATGTCCTTACCAAAAACTTGCCAACATTTTTGCCAAGAAGAGAATGCATTATTCCTATTAATGTACCTCTTTTTAAGTTCATCCAGTTTCCCCACTTCTTCATATTCCTTCTCACTGCCATCAGCTGATCCCTCAATGCACTTTTCTCTATAGATTTGTCCCTTTTCTCTTCATTCTTTCCCCTACCATTTTCCTGGGAGACTTCAATATCTATATACTTATAGTTCTTGATCTGCTTAGTTCCCCAACCTCTAATTCTACATTACTGCAGCTGCCAAGGCCAAAAACCTCAACATCATTCAAAATTGTTTCATTTGCAAAATGCTGGTTTCTGAATTCCCCCTCTCTGACCACACTCTCTCCCTTTTTCACCTTTCCCTATTCACTCTTACTCCTGTACCTATAATTCATTTTCTTCATAACTACCATCTCTTAATTCCTCCTTATTCTCCCATTCTGCCATTCTGTTCTCACTGTCTTGTTTGCTAAATCTGAACTATTTGATCACCCTCTTCAGTAATAGCTTTAGATCTGTGCTTGAGAACCTTGTCAATTTGACCTGCTTTTTCACCAACCTTCAATGTTAAGTACCTGTTATCACCTACCTTCTCCACTCCCAGTCTTAAACTACTACCTATTACAGGAAAGAAAATATGAAATTATGTTGCAATATCTTCATAAGTATTTTCTTCTCCTATAAATAAGTTTCTTCTGGCCCTGGGAGAAATTGGAGACTAGCAGGAGCTCTGAGAAAGATGGCTTTGGGAACATAAAGAGTAGGATGGAGTTTGGCAGGGCTACTAATGTGTGAACTAAGCATTCAAGCAGAGAGAGGATCACCTACCTGAGGTAGCTAGTCAAACAGTACACTGGGTCTTGAATCAGAAAGACCTGAATTCAAATCCAGTACTGTGTGACTGAGTAAATTATTTACCTTCTACCTGCCTCAGGTTCCTTATCTATAAAATGGGGATAATAATAGTGCCTACATTATAGGGTTGTTATAGAGATCAAAGATAATGTATTTTTAAACACCCTTAGCATAATGTCTGGCACATAGTGTCTGATTAATAAATGCTCCCCTTCTCTGGGGAGCCTTTGTAATGAGAGTTTCAAGCAAGAGAGGAACGAGCCCATTACAAAATTATGTTCTATAACAATTTTCTCTTAACTGTTATATGGCATTCCTTTTATTCTTTTTGATTTGGCTCTCTAGCACATTCTCCAGAGTGAATGTTCCAAGCTTTCTCTTTTCCTCTAGTTCCATCCCTACTCTTTCAGTCTCAAAAGATGACCTTTGTTCCTATTTTGTTGAGAAGATTGACTATTCAGAAGACCTTTTCCATCAAGTCCCTCATTTATTAAATGTTTATTAAACTGTCAACATTTTCAACTATTTTCTCCATGTTCCTTCTAGAGAAAGTGGCCTTTCTCACCAAAGCTAACTTATATACATACTCACTACTATCTCATTCCTCCTAATATCATCTGATATTGCGCCATCATTATTTGCCTCTCTCAGCTTCTTCATCATATTCCTTTCCACCCTCCCAGAAATTCTTTCTTTTCTGCCTATAAAAAGATTTGAATCTTCCCTATTCTAAAAAAGAACAAAAAAAAAACCAAAAATGAAACCAAATAATAATTAAAAAACAAATAAACAAACAAAATAAATCTTTGCTCTGACTTTCCTGTCCCATCAAGCTATCATCTAATATTTCTTTTGCCAAATTTCTAGAATCATTTACACTAGTTGCTGTCATTTTCTAAACATTCATATCTTTATCCTCTTGCAATGTTACAGGCCCTTGCATTTCTCTGAAAGCAGGTTACTAATGACCACCTTATCATTAAATTCAATTATATTTATTCTGTCTTTTCTACTTGGTTTCTCTGTAGAATCTAATGCTTTGGACCAGACCTTTCTTCTTGTGACATTCTTCTGCCTCAGTTTCTGTAATAATACATACTCACACATTTCCTCCTGTCTCTCTTGTTTCTCCTCATCCTCTTTCCATCTATTTCTTTGAACATGGGTATTTCCCAAAGTCCTGCTCTTACCCTTCTCCTCTCTACTTATATGTTTGCCCTTTGTGGCTTGATCAACTTCAGTTCCTTTAATTATTTTCTCTATTTTCCCAATTATAAAATAGGGACAATAATAGCCACATAGAAAGAAATGAAGATTCAGTTTTCTCTAGTATCCTCTTTTATATTCTATTATCTCTTTTTTGTCATTTAAGTCTAGAACTTTTAAGAAATTCAAAAATAATAAAATGTTGAATGTTTCTACTGCTTATTGGATTTGGCCCAGGGCTTAGATGTAAGTCTCCCTAAAATCCAGAGGGAATATGAAGACCTGACTCTCATCTGAGGGAAAATAATTGCCTGGGACCTGGCCAGGACAGAATTATTGAGAAAGGTTTGTACATGAATGTTCTGTTTCTCTATCATAGCTCTTGATTCCTTTGACAGCAGGTAAAGGAAATATAGAAACAGTATTTTGCTCTTTCCTTCTGCCCTATCTTCTTTGAAACTAAGAGAGCTCTATTGCCTCTTGTCAAGTAATATCCACCTGAGCTGGGGCAGCTAGGTGGCGTAGTGGATAGAGCGCCAGCCCTGAAGTCAGGAAGACCTGAGTTCAAATCTGGTCTCAGACACTTAACATTCCCTAGCTGTGTGACTCTGGGCAAGTAACTTAACCCCAATTGCCTCAGCAAAAAGCAAAATATCTATATCTATCTATCTATATATATATATATATATATATATCCACCTGAGCCAGGGAGGAAAAAAATCTCATTCTTTCCTATTTGCAGGGGTACTGGTTATGTCTGCATTTTAAGGTTACTATTAAGTAATATTTATTCATTTCATAGAATTTTGTGGATTCTTGCATTTGTACTGACTTAATAATTTCTCTAAAAGCCCATATATTTACTAGTAAGTCTTCATTAAATGGCTATCTTCCCAAAGAAATCTTCTTAATGCTGCCCTAGACTCTTCTATTAAAAAATAATCATTATCTACCAAAAGGACGAAATTCTGATCATGACATTCTATGTCTCCCACAATTTGGCTTCAATATCACTTTTCTAGCCTCTGTTCAAAATACTCCCCTTCATCTATTAATGGATATTCTCTACCATCATTTAACCTCTTCCTTTTTTTGTCTTTGTTCAAGCTATCCCTTATATTTGTAACATGTTATAAAATTATCTTTTAAAAGTAGCAAGGTGGTTCAGGGATAGAGTGCTAGACCTGGAATCAGGAAGACCTTAGTTCAAATCTAGTTTCAGATATTGGATCCGCAAGCCACAACCTACTTAATTCCTATCTGCTTCAGTCTTGTCAACTGTAAAAAGGGAAAAATAAAAGCCAAATGATATGTTTACAAAAGGCTTAACTCAGAACCAACCACATTGAATACTTATTTTCTTCCCCTTCCTTTCTTTAAAAAAAATTTTTTATTGGATTCAATACAAAACCAGAAAAAGCAGAATAGAAAAAGAAAAACAGAAAAGGAAAACAAAATAATAAAATAAAAACACCAACATTGTCATGTGCCCAGCAGAACAACAGGAAAGATTGAAAATATATAAAAAATAAATTTACATTTCAAGAAAGCATATATAATACTAGAGATTATATTCATGAATGTCCATATTTCCTTTGCTTTCTTGTAGGTCATTCTTTTGTTCTCTGCTGTGCACTTTTCACTTTATTCTTTCTTTCCCCTTTCATCTTCCCCTCCTCTCCCAAGCAAGGTAAAGTTAAGTACACATATATATTATACATATTCACATATATTCAGACACATACACATATACATACATATATATATACATTTATACATATATTTTACCTACATGTAAACATGCATCTAAAACTATTAATACAGTTACTATATAATATAGATATCTCTCTTGATTGAAGCTTTAAGTTTTATTTTGTCTAAGGTCAATGATTGCTAGCCCTACTTTTTTTCCTAATACATTCTACTCCTGATCCTTATAGTATTTGTATCTCTTATTTCCTCTCCCTGCTAATCCTTCTACTTTAACTCTGCTCCTAAACTTGCCTTGCTGTTACTTAACCTCCCCCACTTATATTCTCTCCCCTCCCTTTCCTTTCCTCTTCATCTCATTCCCATTAGTCTATACAATTTATCACACACTTTAATCTAAACACCCTTCTGTACCCCCACCTTATCCTACACCACCCTTTCCCCCATTTTATCACTTTCCCATTAATCTACATACTTTATCCCAGTGTCATAAATCTCCACATTCTTCTAGATCCTACTTTATCCTCCCCCTTTATTTCTTTATAGATTGTGTAGGGTGCTATCTCCTTTGTGATATATATGTAATGTAAGCCCAATCCCCATTGAATATGTTTTCAGAACTACAAGTCCCCTCTCCTCTCTAAGGCCTTTGTGTCTATTCTTTCTCTGCATCTCATTTGTATCATATTATTACTATTGTCCCCTTTTCCTAGATGGTTTTGTTTGTAGAGTTAGATCATACCCAACTCTGCCCTATCTTTCTTTTGAGCTACCCAATTACTGATGTCCATCTTAAACATATGGTGTATATTTTCATGTAAAAATGTCTATGTTTGTCTATGTTAAGTTCCCTGAAATTAATCTTTTATATTGGCTGTTATATGTTAATTTTATATTTAGTTTGGGTTTGGCTGAAACAAAGTCCTGAACATCTGCAAGTTCATTAAACATCCATTTTTTTCATTCAATATCATGGATAGATTAGCAGAATATGATATTTTTGGTCACAGACCTAGTTCTTTTAATTGCCAGCATATATGATTACAGGACCTGCAGTCTTTTATTTTGGCTACTGATAAATCCTGCAAAATTCTAATTATAGCTCCAAAATATTTGAATTTCTTTCTTGTTTCTTGAAAATTTTTCCCTTTAATCTAGAGATTTCAAAATTTGGCAATAGTATTCCTATGTGATTTTCATAAAAGATTTCTTTGAGGTAGTAATTGGTGGATTTTTTTTCTATTTGTACTTTCCCCTCATGTTATGTCATCCCAGGGTAATATTCTTGGATAATTTTTGGCATTATTGTTTGAGAATCTTATTTTTTTTGCCACAGCTTTCAAGTAGTCCAATTATTCTTATATTTTCTCTTCTTGATCTGTTCTTCAGAGCTGTTTTTTATAAGATGTTTAACATTCTGTTCCATTTTTTTCATTCATTATATTTTGTTTTGTTACTTCTTAGTCTCTTATAGCTTCACTAGCTTTCCCTTGCCCAATTCTAATTTTCAAAGAATTATTTTCTTCCTTAAATTTCTGTATCTCATTTTCTAATTGATTATTTTTTTTCAAAATCTTCTTGGTGTTCTTAGATAGTTTTTATCTTTTTTAGTTTTTACTCAATGACTTAAAATTTTATTTTTAAAGTATTTTTTAATTCTCTCTAGGCAGAGTCGTTAACATTATTCTTTGAGATAGAAGCTGTTTTTGTTTTTTTTTTTTTACTTCATTGTTCTTTTCTGAAGATGAGCCCCAGTCTTCCCTATTCCCATAGCAGGTTTCTATCACTGGGTTCTTTCTTCTTTGCCTGTTCATTTTTTTTTAATGAGAACTATTAGTGCAAGCACCTCTAATCATGGCTTTGGGGGGATGGTGCCTCTAGCTTCACTTCAGCTCTCCTTTCTGACCTGGAACCCCAAACCACAACCTTCTCCCCTCCTCACATCTCTGCATCACTAGTGTCTGCAACCAGCAGTATCCTGCCCCACTGTTTCTGCACTCACTAGGGGTTGGTTCCTTCTCTTGCCTCTGAAGCACACCTGGGCTTGGCATTCCTAATCAGCCAAGTTTCCCTTAGTCTTCCCACACTCAGGCTCTCAACTTCTCACACAGTCTGGGAGGTGAAAATTTATGTGGTTCCTTCTGAGGCTCTGGTCACACCCAGCCAGTCCCAGGGGTTCCCACTTGGTGAATGTGCAGAGCTAGTCTGGAGGTGTTTGCACTTCACATGGATTAATTGTGGACTGGGGTCTTTCTTGGATCTTCTCAGGAGGACCCCTGTTCTACCCCAAGTCTTCTTGTTTTTCCACTAATCTGTGTTCATCCTGAGACTCAAATTTGTTCTATTTGTGAGTGAATCTGAAGAGCAGGAAATTTACCAACCTACTCCACTATTTTCCCAGAAGCATCCCTTCCCCTCCTTTCTTATAGCCATGGGTGCCCCGGTTCATTTTGTGACTACTATTTCTAGTTATCCCTTTCGGAATCAGAACTAGGAGAAAGATATTTCACATTCTATTCCATTTTTTCATTCATTATACTTTGTTTTGCTATTTCTTGGTCTCTTATAGCTTTACTAGCTTCTAAATCAGAACTAGGAGGAACTCAGGAAACTAAATGATTTAGAGGTGTTGTACAAAACCAAAACTGATTTGGTAATTTTTTATTTATCATCATTGACTGCATTAATAACTCCAGTGCATTGGCTGGGTAACACAGATGCCTTCATTACATTTATTCAGAGTCTCTCAGATGAGAGCACAGCATACAACAGAGCTGGTGCTCAACAAGTGAGTGCCCAAAAGACTGAATCACTTTAGGGGAATCCTCCCTCTAAACTTACTCTTTCCAAAATCAAACTTTTCATCAAATCTCTCTCCAACACTTCCTCCTAGATTCCTAGATTAAACTGTGTCCCATTCTCTTCCACCAAGCCAGAACACTTTCTAAACTCAAATGTGAATTTGCTTTCATTCATTAGCTAATTTCCAACCAATCCATAATATCCATAGCTCTGAAACTGCTTCCTGATGTCTGGATCTCACATTACCTTAAATCAAAGTTATTTGTACAAATGTCCATTCCTCTTATTAGTCCATAAGTTCTTCAAGAGCTTGGTTTATGCGATACTTACTATTATCTGTCCATATGTCTTTATCTTATATATATCTCTTCATAATCTATGAGAGATTGTTGTGTGCCTTCTGAAATCCAGGTATGTCACATCTCCATTATTCCCTTAACTTGCTACTCTAGTGACTCTGTCAGGAAAGGAAAGGTGTAGTTTTCAATGACCTTAATAAACCATTTCTATATGGTGACTTGTAAGAATTTATGGAGGTCAGAGAATGGGCAGGACAAGACCAGAAAATAGCTATTCATTCAATTTGATTGAATATGGAGAAAAATAGTATGAAATGAAGTTCAAATAGTAAGTTATAGACTATGGAAAGCTTTATGTGCCAGGCTAAGGAGTTTGAATTTTTTCTATGGTCAGTGGAAAGACAACATCAAAATTTTTTTTTAATTTTTTTTAAGCATGGAGTGACATGTTTAGATATGTGCAGATTGGTCTGGCAGTTTTGTGAAGCATGTATTGGAGAAGGAAGGGAATGAGATAAGGGATGAGATCCTGTAAAAGGCCATATGAGAGGTAATAAGGGCATGAACTCGAGTTATGGGAAAAGAACTTTTGTTCCACAGAAATGTTATGACAATGTGATTAGGAGACTATTACAATAGTCTAGGTGAAAAATAACGAGGGCTGAAGTGGTAGCATTGTGAAAGGAGAAGAGAATATGGATGCAAGAGGTATTATATTGTAGAAATAGGGAGCTGAAAAGGAAGCAACAGTGTGCCAGGTAGTGTGGTTAGCACTTTATGTATATTATCTAATTTGGTCCAAACAAACAATAATGCTATTATTCTTCTTATCTTATAGTTAAGAAGAAGGAAGATATTAAATAACTTGCTCAGAATCATACAACTAATAAGTGTCTGAGGTTACATTTGAACTCAGCACCTACTGACATTAGGTTCAATGCTCTATTACCTGGACTACCTAACAGCCTCTGAGGGAGGCAGCTGACCCAGATGGTGGTAGGAACTTCAACAGAAAAATTATAGATGAGAGGAAGGTAAGATTAAGGGGACAAGGTGTCAAATGACTCATTTAGTTTGGTCCACTTTTGCATAACTGCCATACTACAGGGCATAGGGGCAGCACCAGGAAGAGATTAGGGTATAGAGATTTCAATCTACAAGGAGGTAGTAATTAAAGCAACAGTATTAAATTAGATTTCTAAAGATAATGTCAAGTGGAAAGAAAGGATGGCAGCTACAGCTAGCTGTGAATTGAAGGTGGATGGTATCCAACAAAAGAGCCAGAAATGGAATCATTAAAGAAGCACAAAGCAAGAGAGTAGAAGCAAGAAACCACGGGAGGAGAGGGGACTCAGAAGAAAGATGTGACTGATTCCAGAGGAGAATGGATGGAACAAACCACCCTCCATCTGGAGAAAGGATTGGGGCTAGAAATGACAGCTATATACTCGGTTTGATGTGGATCTTGGGTAGGCCAATTTTGCTTAAATGTTTGGGTTTTTTTGTTACAAGGGAGAGAATTGTGTTGGGTGGAAGAGGAGGTATATAATTAAAAGAAGACAGAAAAAAGCATAATTATGGCTAAAATAAAATTGAATATAATAAGTTAAATAATGGCACTTGATGCTCACTGTAGCAAATATTGGATGGGATGAGTCAAGAAAAAAGATGGGGGAGGGGAGCTAATGTGGCAAAAGTTGAGGATACCAACAAAGGAGGAAATAATAGTGCTCCAAAGGTTGTAGGAGCATGTAGCTTCCCATAGCTGTCACTTCTTCCACAGACCTATTTAAGGATATTAGTAAGTAATATCCATGGTAGATATGGTTATGGAGTGGTTGCAAGATGGTCTGGTTATGATGAAGAAGAGAATGTGGATGCACTGCTAGTGTAACTATAGAAAAACAAAGTATTTTCATGAGCCAGGTGGCATTTGTGTGCAATGAATGAATGAATGAATGAATGAATTCAAATGTTGTGCTAAGTACTGGGGATACAAAAAAAAACCAAGAGCATGGAGCCAAGATGGCAGAGAGTAGACAAGTGTTTGCCTGAGCTCTTCCTGGCTTTCCTCAGAATTAACACCAGATCAAGCCTCTGAACAGATTTTTGGAATGACAGAACCTACAAATATTTGTAGTGTAACAAATTTCCAGCAAAGGATTTCTTGGAAGGACTTTAGAAAATGTCTAGCTCAGTTGGGGGGTGGGGGATGTGACCCAGCACAGGCACAGTGCAGGGAGGCCTATAGCAGATCTAGTGGGAGGCTCTTAGCCAAGTTGGCTATTCTGTCCTGGTTCAGAAGGCCAGAGGATCAGCAGACTAGCTGTAAGACCTCCAACACAACAACAGAAAGCAAATAGTGAGCCCCTGAATCCCAGAATAGCAAGTGGGACTTTGCCGTGCCCACCTAGCACTAGAAGGAAGTCAGTAGCACCGGCCACAGGGCAGTTAAAAGCCCCTGTTGCCTGTAGAGGAAGCTTGAGACAATATTTCTTTTGCCTAAGAGCAGACCTAAGTCTTTACAAATGAGCAAAAAAGCAAAAAGAACTCTGACCATAGATAGCTTTTATGGAGACAGAGAAATACAGACATCAAACCCTGAAGACTCTAAGGGCAAAAATGCCTCCAGATGAAACCTCAAAAGGTGATATAAGTTGGTCTCCAGCTCAAAAGGTTCAAGAATTCAAAAAGGATTTTTAAAGAGAATTAAAATAAAAATGAGGAAAGGAAATTAGAACTTTGGAAAAGGAAACAAAAACTGTCTGAAGAAAGCAACTCCTTAAAAAATACAATTGATGAAACGGAAAAAATACTGAAGAAAACCAGTATACTTTTAAAAAATATATAATGGCAAAAGGAAAAAGAAAAAAAAGTTCTTAAGGGGCAGCTAAGTGAGATAGAGCACCAGCCCTGAAGTCAGAAGGACCTGAGTTCAAATCTGGTCTCAGACACTTAACATTCCCTAGGTGTATGACCCTGGGCAAGTCACTTAACCCCAATTGCATCAGCAAAAAGAAAAAAGAAAAGAAAAAAAAAAGCTCCTTGAAAAATAGAATTTGTGAAATGGGGGAAATGTGGATGCACTGCTAGTGTAACTATAGAAAAACAAAGTATTTTCATGAGCCAGGTGGCATTTATGTACAATGAATGAATGAATGAATGAATTCAAATGTTGTGCTAAGTACTGGGGATACAAAAAAAAAAGCAAGAGCAAAACAACTCAAAAAGAAAAAGCAAGATAGTTACTGCTCTTAGGAAGCTCACATTCTAATTGGTGGGAATATAAAAGAAAATTAGGCTACAGGGCAAATGGAAAAGTGCTGAAGCCCAAAGGGTGATATTGTGGGGATGGTTGGGTCCAGGGGTCTCTAGGTCTGATGACCGTACTACAAGTCATAGGGGCAGCACCAGGAGGAGCACATCCCTGAATTAACCATACTGGCAGGTCTCCATAAATCATGGGAAGAAAGGAGTATCAAGGGGAGGCACAAGAGACCTGGAGGATCATAAGGAGGAAGCGGGAAGTAAGAAGGGCAATGTGGGAAATGACCATGAATGACAGTGCAAAGTTGAATTTATTATGGCAATTAAGGTATCATTGGTGATCTTACATGACTTTGGAGTGGAAATGACATTAAAGAAAAACTATTGTGTACTTTGTCAGTCTACTTTAAAGCTAATAGGTCCCTTCCACATGACTTGTAGATGCTGTCTCCCCTTTAGAATGTGAGCTCTCTGTGAACAGAGGCTTTTTTCTTTTCTTTCTGTATCATCAACACTTAGCATAGTGGTTTGCTCCTAGAAAGTACCTAATAATTGCTTTCTCATTGGTTCAATCATCATGAAAAGAAAAGTTTCTGACAGAGAGTGGTGGATGACCAGTCAGATTTACAGGGAGCTGAAAAGAACATTAGTAGTGAGGAAGGAATGGCATTAGTATCTCTCTACTAATAAAAGAATACTACATAAGTTTTTATTAATTTATTTATTCATCTATTTAACACAAATGCCCTATGCATAAGAATTTATACTGTTGCTGTTCAGTTTTTTCAATCATGTGACCCCATTTTGGCAAAATAGTGGAGTATTTCATAGTTTCCTTTTCCAACTTATTTTACAAATTAGGAAATTGAGTCCAACAGTGTTAAGTGACTTGCTCAGAGTCATATTGTTAGTAAGTGTCTGAAGCCAGATTTGAACTCAGGAACATGAGTTTTCTTGACATCAAGCCTAGCACCCTATCCACTGTATCACCCATCTGCCCAGCAATAATATTTATACAGCACTTTAAAATACTATTTTATCTTTATAACAACCATTTGGCTGTTATTATTCCCATTTTACAGTTGGAGAAACTGCAGCAGACAGAAGGTTAAGTGACTTTCCTGAGCTCATAGAACAAGTGAGTGTCTAAAGCTGTTTTTGAATGTAAGCCTTCCTGCATTTCAAGTCCAATGCTCTATCCATGTTACCATCTTGATATCTCAGAAATCTTCCAGCTTATTCCACAGCTGTAATAGTCTAGTCATCCACCCACATTCTTTCCTTACATCACTATTCAGATGACTCAGAATTTTAATAAAGACTGAGAAGACAGAATAACAGCCTGGGGGGGGGGGAATAGGGCATAAGGAAGCATAATTTTTTAGGATAAGGTAGACCTGAGCATATTTATAGGAAGCAGGAAAGAAGTGAGTCAATGAGGAGAAATTGAAGAGGAGCAAAAGAGAGAAGGAATGATCATGAATTTGGCTGTATAACAGATTAATCTTAAGGTAGTGAAGGATTATGGCTTGTAAAAGCTATTGAGAATAAGATGGGAGGAAGAATCCAAGGCTGGCTGCTTGTGCCTGTCTCTCTGTCTCTTCATGTCCATTTTTCCTCTTGTGGCAAATCATCATTTATTTTGCTACATGGTTTTGGCATTAGTAAATGATATCTCAGGAGGGTCCTATGCACACAGGACATCAGAAGGAGAACCTGAGGGTATGTAAGAATGAAAACTGACTAGGCTATTACTCAAAGACTCAAAGCTAAAAACTAACAAGGGCTGAAAAGAAAATTGGGGAGGTCCCCCTTCCTTTAAGAAAAATTAAACCCTACTGTTCCTGACATGTGTGTATCCATTCCATCTTAAAATCTCTCCAATTTCAACAGTCAGAGTGTGGAAGATTGAGAGGTGACTGAGTGGTGAAGTAGAAGGAGATTACAGCCCCTTCTGATGATTGATTCTCCTATTTAACTACTCTTTGGGGAGATTCTTGCTCATCTCTAACCAAAATTTCATTTTTAGTGAGAACAAAGAGCAGATAACTAACAGTCCTTAAAATAGCCACCTATGCCCTTTGCATTTATATATAAGGTATTCTCCTTATTTCTCACCTCCCTATAGAGATGTAGACACACTAAATAAATGAGCGATTTATTTACATACCTATGACGTTACTTTTAACACTATTTCTGAGACACAAACCACATTTTAAAATCGTTGCTCTTTGCATGAATACTTTTAAGATTTCCTTTTAAAACATGTAGAGAAGAAATATTGTGTGGCAAATAAAGAGATGACCAAGAAAACCTGGATTTATTTCCTGACTCTGATTCATATTTGCTATGTGATCTTGAGTAAGTCACCTAACTTCAATGTTCTAGACAACTTGCTTAGACTGTAATAGCCATGAACTGGTGGGTTCTGTTGGTAGAGTGACTTTCCCTACCTGGATACTTTTTCTTCTCTAGGTTTTCATGCTACTCCTCCTGTGTGTCTGGCCTCTTTTCTTTATTTCCTTTCTAGATCTCTGTCTAGGTCACATTCACTAAACTGAACATGTCCTCCAAGTCTCTGAATCTTCTTATTCTAACTTTCTCACTAGGTATTCTCACCTAAACTCCCATGAGTTCAATTGCCATTGATGCAGATCATTCCAAATCTATATATCTCTCCTAAGACTCTCTTCTGAGCTCCAATCTCATATTAGCAACTGCCTTTTTGAATCTGTATCAAAAATTCAACATACATTGAATCAGAACTTGTCTAGACACAGGTGATGAAGCAGTGAAAGAAATTTTGTTTGTTTGTTTATTAGGAAATAAAGACTGGACCTGTGGTTTCATTGAAAATAGAAAACTTTCAGGTAATCATACCTGGAAAAAAAAGAAAAATTGCATATTTCCTTTAATCTCTTTTAAGGTTCTTATTCTTGTCAAGGGCACCACCAACCTCCCAGTCACTCAGACTCACAATCTGTGTCATCTTCTACTCCTTTCACTCACTCCATATATCCAATCTGTTATCAAGTCTTGTAATGTCTATCTTTCCAATATTTCTTGCATCAACATCTCCTTCTCTCCATTCACACAACCACAACCCAGGTGCAGAGGTCTGTATTATCTCATGCTTGAATGATTACAATAACCTTGGGTTGGTCTTCCTGCTTCAAATCTTTCCCCATTCCAATCAATCCTCCAAATCCTCCGTGATTTCCTTAAAATCACTTTTTTGAGGCAATTGGGATTAAGTGACTTGCCCAAGGTCACATAGCTAGGAAGTGTTAAGTGTCTGAGGTCATATTTGAACTCAGGTCCTCCTGACTTCAGGGCTAGTACTCGATCCACTGCACAACCTAGCTGCCCCCCTAAAATCACTTTTGATCAATAAATTCCAACAGTTTCCTAAAATCTTTGGGATCAAGTATAAAATGCCCCATTTGGCATTTAAAGCCCTTCACGACCTAGTCATACTTTTCCCAGTCTTCTTGTACTTTAATATTTTCTATGATATACGCAAAACACTCTACAATATACATGACATTGCTATCATTTTAACTGGCTGTGTCCTAGGCCCATAATTCTTTTCCTACTTGTTTCTGCCTCCTACCTTCCCCCCAACCCTTCAAGATTCTGCTCAAATTTCACCTTCTATAGAAGACACCCCAACAACTCTCTAATGTCTTCTCTTTTAGATTAATTTTTACATTTACATTTGCACATCACATCTTCCCTCACTGGGTTTCAATATATTTCAGATAGGCATAAGAAATTAAATGAGAACTTTTTGGAAATTTTACAGTAGCCACACATGACACACAAAAGTCAGCATGTGACAACAAAAAAGTTTAGAAATTCAGAAATGCATAAAATAAGCATATGATATTGTATAATATCAGCAAACTTTATCTTTTAATACCTTATAATCCAGAATTATTTTTTGGTATGAAGTAAGGTGGGATGGGGGTCAAAAAGTTGGATTCACTACGGATTATGGAAGCACTGCCTCCCTCACCCTAAGATGTAGAAGGGATAATGGAATTTTGGATCTTGTAGGCACATAGTTGTTTGGTATATTGTTTTTCCAATTAAAATGGGAGTTCCAAGAAGGTAGAGATGCTGTTTTTGTTTTTCCTTGCATTTCAGTGTTTAGCACAATGGCTGGCACATAATGAGTGTTTAATAAATGCCATTAACTGACTGATGGATTGATTGATTAGCCTGATTGCCTGGAAATTCTATATATCAATGAAGCCTCAGGTCTTCAATGTTTGTTTAATAAACAAACAAAAAAGAGATTTCTCTTACTGCTTCATCACTTGTGCCTAGATACAGTTCGGACATTTTCTGTGACTCAATGTTAGTACCAGAGTACTGGGAACAGATAGGTAAACCATGCCATGCAAGGTTATCCAAGATCCAGGAGTTTGCCAGGTCAAGACAGGTGATCTGTAAATGTTCCAAAAGCAGTCCTGGGGAGGAAATCTAACAAGTGTATGGAAAATTGGAAGAACATGGCAGCAAGTCATGGGCCAAGATCCAGGTAGTTAAGTGATCAACATCCTGGCAGTTCAGCAATGGGAAGAGCATGGCATCAGGGAAACATCACTACACAGAAGGATGAAGTCCTGGAAGGTCATTAGTTTCAAAGAAATGGAAAATAGTGAACAATATCACCAGAAAGTCAAGTTTTTATTATTGTTATTGTTATTTTCAAATTCTAATGTGCAGTTAGGTGTAATCCTCAATAATTTTTCATTTCAAGCATTGCCTAATCTGCTCTAATTTTACCACCTCATATAGTTCATATCTTATGTCAAATTTATGTGTAAAGAGATGAGCTCTGTTCATTTTTCTGTTTCTTGACAAAGACTTCCATATGAAAGAGTGAAAATAATTCTTTAGGGAGAAACTAACTTAAAGGCATCCTGGGAAACGGGGAAATAGCCCCTTGAAAGCCATTCATTGACCCCAAAGACTTAGACATCCTAAATAAAAGCATGGATTTTTACCATAATGCTGTTCTATAGATTCCAGAGAATGAACTACCTTATTCCTCATCTCAGCCAGGCTACCAGCTATTGCTAAGACTGATGTCCAGGAAGGTAAAAGCTCATTCTGTACTTCTCTTGCATATAACCTTCAGTTCCCTAAGTTATCCATCTTTCTGGCTGACACCTTTCAGAAACAGTAAAACTTCACACAGAAAAACTCACACTGGCCTAACAGAATTATAGGAATATCGGACACTTTGGAAATGTCTAAGGTTGTTGTTAGAATCATAGATTCAGAGAAGGAAAGAAAATTGAAGATCTAATATCTTAATTTAATGGAGGAGGAAACAAGGCCCAAGAGAGGTGTCATTTACCCAAAGTCACACAGATATTAAAAGGCAAAGTCAGGATTCAAATTCTGGTCCTTTGAATTCTAACCCAATACTCTTTCCATTGCATAGAGAAGACAACTTGCTGGGCATTGTGAGAAAGAGGGTTTTTTTGTTTGCTATCTCCTACCATTCCAAGAGCAACAAGGAATGGCAATACCCAGATTTACTGAATGGAATATATTTAGACCAACACCTGTAAAAGGAGAGAAAGAGATGAGAGACTGACAAAGAAATAGAGAATGAAGAAAAAGGCAAAAAAAATGATAAATAAAAAGAAGAAAGAAAAAAGGAAGAGGAGGAGAAGGATATGGAGAAAAAGATGATAAAGAGGAGGATATGGATGAGATAGATGGGAAGAAGAGGAAGAGGGGGAAAAAGAAGCATATGGAGGAGCTAGAGGAGGAGATAGAAGATAAAAAGAAGAATGATAGGAAGGAGATGGAGAAGAGAAAAAGACAAGAAGAAGAAGAAAGAAAGAAAGAAAGTAAGAAAGAAAGAAAGAAAGAAAGAAAGAGGAGGAAGAGGAGGAGGAAGAAGAGGAGGAGAAGGAAAAAGAGGAGAAGAAGAAGAGGAGGAGGAGAAAGAAGAGGAGGAGGAAAAAGAGAAAGAGGAAGAAGAGGAGGAGAAGGAGAAGAAAGACAAGATGCAAGCAGGTAGGAGGAAGGAGAGCAAGAAAAATTATGAGAAAACAGTTTAGTACAATGGAAAGAGCATTGGGCTTTGGAAGCAGAGGATTTATATTTAAATTCTGCTTCTGCTGCTTATTTTCTGTGTGATCTTGGTCAAGTCATTTAATTTCTTACTATCTCAGTTTCCCAATCTCTAAAATTAAGCAGTTGAAATAAATGACTTTTGAGGTATCTACTAGTTCTAGATCTATGATCTTATTATCTGATGAGGAGGACAAAGAATAAAAAAGAGTAAGGAAGAAAGAGAAAAATGGAGTTTGAGAAAGAAAAGGAAGAGAAGGGGAGAGAAAGAAGAAAGGAATTGAGGCCTTTTCTGGCTCTAAGTCAAGTGCCTTCCCCCTAAGTGACTGGCACACTTACAAGGTGTCCTCAGGCCAAATATCTCCCTCGCAAACCATTACAGTTTCCCATTATGGCTCACAAACAGAAATCAATCTTCTTAATGCTGCCACGAACAGAAAGGGGAGGCAAGCCAAGCCAGGCAGTCTGAGCCAACACGTGTATTGTCGGCACCGTCTGTCTAGCATTAAAGGGTTGGATTTCTCCCTTTCACTTCCTTTTCTTATACAAAAGGAAGAAAATGGCCATGAACCATCTTCAGGGAGGAAGCCAGCAGGGTAGCCCAAACTGACATTTGAAACAGACCTGTCTTGGACATATTTTCTCAAGATAATTTTTCCCTGATTCTAGTCCAAAATCAGAAAGCCTACCCAAGTAAGTGACAGCCCTAATCAAAGAGGAATTCAATCCACTCCTCTTTCTCCTACACATTTGTAAAGAATTCAGCTTGCTGGGTATGACAGGTGTGTGTCCCCATAGCCATGATTACCTACTATTCCAATGATAGAGATCTGGTCTGTCAGGTATCATTGGCAAACAAAAACAAAAACAAAAAAAATTAGGTGTATAATGCCAAGAGAGGGACCAAGAGTACAAGTTTCCTTTTTAAAAAAATTATAAAATATCCAAAGTCCAAATCATCTCAGAAAACAGTGGAATTATGCTTAAAAAAGTAACTAAAAGCCTGTACGTTTTGATCCAAAAATTTCTCTACTAGATATTTAATCAAGAGAGATAAAGACAGAAATAAAGGTCCCATGAATACTCCTAGAAGAAGTTTTTGTTTGTTCCAGCAAATAACTGAAAACAAAGTAAATATCCACTGATTCGGAAAAGAATAAGTGAATCATGGTGCATGAATCTGATGAAATATCATTGTTTCATAAATATGATGAATATTCAGAGAAGTTTGAGAAGACTTGTATGAACTGATGAACAATAAAAGAGGCAGAACTAAGACAGCAATGTACATCAGAATATAATAAAAGGGAAAATGCTATGGAATTATAACAAGCAATTAAGAATACATATATACTCTCCTTTTTTGCAGAAATCATAGTACTATACATATGGAATATTTGCATATCCTGTCAGTTATGTGTGATATGGCTAATTGGTTTTACTGAATTGTTTTTTTTTTCTTCTTTTTTTCCCTTATTTCTTAGGAGACCATTCATAGAGAACCTGACTTGTAAACAGAAAAGCATGAAATCAAATCCTGCCTCAGTTACTTACTAGCTATATGATATTGGACAAATCTTTTAATTTCTGAACCTTATTTTCCACATCTGCAAAATAGGAGTAATAATAGCATCTACCTCCCAGAATTGTTGAAAGGACCAAATGAGATAACACATGAAAAGAACTTTATAAATCTTATAGCACTATATAATGTTAGCTATTATCATTATTATCTTTGTGACAAGAAAGGGTTCCTAGGGTAGGGGAATAGGGCATTTGTTCAAAAGTGTTTATGTAAAATTAAGAGTTATCAACAAAATAAGATTTTAAAAAGAAAATGTAAAAATGAATGCTGTATAACCAAGAAGAATAATACATGTCAAAAAACATATCCATGGGCATCTACTTTAAGGAGGCCAGTTTGTATTAGAGGGTTTTGATTCTTTCATTTTTTCATCAACCTCCTATAAAAAAAATCTGCCGAGTAAACCTCTAAATGAGGCACCATAAATAACAAAATTGAGTCAGGAATCCATACAAAAGCCTTGCTATCCCTCTGCTCAAGAAATTCTAGTGTCTCCCTCTTTGAGGACAAAGCATAAACTCCTCTGGCTTCTTATTTAAACTCTTTCACAATTTGTCTCCAACCTACTTTTACAGATTTATCATGAATTATCTACTTTTACGTTAACTCCAAATAAACTGATGGACTGAGCTTGTAAATTATATTTCATCTCCCTCCTATTTTAGTGCATTTCTAGATACAGCCTTTGTGTTCAAAATGTACTCTGCTCATCTCTGTCTCTTAGAATCCCTTGCTTCTTTCAGATCTCAGATGAAATACTATTCCTTACATGAATTCTTTCTTGGTCTACAGATCAGATGGTCCCCAACCCCCCACAATTATTTTGTAATTTTGTACATTGAAAATACGGATTTTACATTTATTTTCATGTTGTTTCTCCAATAGAACGTATAAGCACACATCATTTTTTCTTTGTATCACCCTCATTCATTGCAGTTCCTAACACATAATACTTATTTATTATGTGTTAGGAAGTGTGATGACTTAAATGAATGCTTGAATGAAGTGGAGTCTGTCAGCTCAAAGTCTAATTGAGTCACACATAATAACCTGTGTGGTGCAGAAGGGGTAATGCTGCAAGTGACCACTAGGGACCTTCTGAGAATAAGTAAAGAATTATTTTAGATAGTTGCCATGGTCAGAGAAATTTGGGAATAATTAGTTTGCCTAAACCAGAGAATAATTCAGGCCCAAAGGGTCAGGGTCAACAGCTATGAAAAGCATTGAGGAACGAATGGAGTTCTAAGAAGGGGCAAGATAAGAAATAGGGAAACAGATCAGAGGAGTGATCAGATTAGCAAAACAATAATATATTTTACAGACAAACTAGTTGACCCAGTGGATAGAGCACTGGGCTTGGGATCAGAAAGACTCATCTTCCTGAGTTTAAATCTGGCCTTAGATATTTATGAGCTGTATAAACTATGGGCAAGTCACTTAATCCATTTTGCCTTGATTTCCTTATCTGTAAAATGAGTTGGATAAGAATGGAAGGTTAGAGATGGTATCATTGCTAGCTGGAGTATATAGAGGGAAAAGACTCAGGAATCCCCCTGAAACTAACAGGGCTGGAGGAAGAGGAATGATCAACCTGATACTGAAGACCTCTCCTGATTGTGCATATTACCAGGAAATAGCAACAGATAGGAAAAAAATCTTAGAGGGGTCAGGGGTAGCAATGAGGTGATGCTTTATGAACTTCTGTGGCTGTGTACCCTGCGTGCTCAGAGATGCTTTTTCCTGTCTGACCCACAGTCCCTGTCTCATCTTTTTATTTCTGTTATTTCAGTCACTGGGAAGAAAGAAGCTGTATTCTAAACCCAGTGAAAGAAAAAAGATAATGCCTCTGGGCTCTGAATAAAATAATAATAATAATACAATCATTAAATTACATGTTTCAACAACCCTGCTTTTATGTGATTCTAGTGAGTGAGAGCAAGAATGAAAGATGCTCTTCCTTAGAGAAGAGCAAGTATTAGTAAGTCTTACTGTGTTCATCCAAATCTACCAAAATAAATCATTCCTTTGCTTGTGGATACGGCCAGGTCATGGGGAGTTCAAATATTACCTCTGATACATATTGACTGTGTGACTCTGGTCAAGTCATTTAACCTATCTTTGCTCTAGGCAGCTCTCTAAGATTTTAAGAGAGCAAAAAGGTGACCTGCATTGAAGAAGAAGTTTCTTCACCTGGGAGTTTAGTTCCTATACCAACTTATATGGCACTAGAACCTTAATATGGAAAATCCAAAGCCAACTATCCTTCATATCTATCCATTGCTCCTCTCATTATTTGGATTGTCCCAGTTTCCAAAGATCCAACTATCATGTGATCAATTTGCATCCAACTAGAAAGAGTTATAGAAACATCCTATTTTTTGTCATTGGAATGCAGATATGATAGGGAATAGGGGAAGACCTATGGGGTCATAGGATCAATGGGAGTCAGAAGTTCACTTTTTAATAAGTCTCAATTCAACATTGATCAAACACCTGACATATATAAGAGATAGTGCCAATGATGCATTAACAAAGGTAAAATACATTTTGCCCTTATGGAGCATATATTTTCCTTTGAGAAGGGAAGATAAATATAGCATGGACATAGGTAAATATATAGAAATTTATATACTATATAATTTCATATTATATATATAATTTCAAATGACATATAATTTCATAGAATATATAATTTATATATGCACATATATAATATTATATAAGTAATTTTAGGAGAGAGAGAGAGAGAGAATGCTGACTATGAGGGCTGAATAGAAGGTATATGCAAAAGTTTTCCTGTAGGGAGGTATACCTGCACTGAGTCTTGCATGAAGCAGATATTCTAAGAGGTAGGCAATGGAGGCAAATATCCTAGACATGGAGAATGATGTGTTCAAAGACATGGAGGCTGGAAATGGCAACTTGAGTTTGAGGAATATTTATTGGTCGCTGTAGCTTATCTGGAATGAGATAGCTATGAAAGGGAATAATGTTAAAAAAGGCTAGAAAAGTAAGTGACAACCAGATTGTGAGATGCTTTAAATGCTGTGCTGATAAGTTTATTTTATTCTAAAAACAGTAGGGAAGCCCTAAAGATTTTTGAATAGAGGATTGAAATGGATAAAAGTTGTTGTTCATCCTTCAATCTCAAAAACCACCAATGATATAAGGAGTAGGATGTGTGGACTTGCAAGTGAACTGGATTTAAGTGAGGCAAGGCTGTACAAAGTCATCAGCCTCACTCTCTCCTCTAGTCATTAGAGTCCAGTGGCAAGATCTAGGTAACTGGTGATGGCTGGAAACTTCATGGAAGGTGTATTTAGAGAGGTGAGAGACTAGTAGTGATAAAAACTAACCAGGAAGTTATTGACATAGGAAAAGAGAGAAATGATGAAGTCCTTAATGGATGGAGAAAAGAGAGTTAATTTGAACTATTTTGTGAAGGCAGAGTTGACAAGAATTTGCAAAGGACCAGATTTAGGGGATTAGAGAGAAGGAAGAGTTGAAAGTTTTAAAATGGCACACTTATAGAAATAAGTAAGTTTGGCAAAAGGGGGTACAAAGAGGAGCAGAGAACATGAAACTCCTTTTAGACTTATTGAGTTTGAACTGCCAAAGGGACAAGATAAAAATCCTTAAGGAAGAGGCAGTTATCCAGGCATGATTGAAGTCAAAGAAAAAAATTGAAGGTTATAGAAGTATAAATTTAGGATTATCTGAATAGAGTCCAATAAATCCACAAAAACTGATGAGATCACCAAGAAAGAGCAGAGAAAAAGATGATTGCCAGAACTTTAACAAACAACCCCATTTAAAGCATAAGAGACAGCTAATGATCCAACAAAGGAAGAAGACAGCAGTCAAATTTAGTAAAAAAAAAAATCAGCTGAGCAATGTCACAGAAATCAAGGAAGAATCATGTTAAGTGACTTGACCAAGGTAACTCATCAGAGTTGGAATTTGATCCCAGATCCTGCTACTTTTTTCCCCATTGCACCATGAAAGTATCTAGGGAAGGGAAGAGCAATAGTGTCAAAAGTGGAGGTGAGTTGAGAAGAATTTAAGACTGAAAGGGGGACATTGAGTTTATTAGTTGTGAGATTTTTGACAACTTTAAAGAGAATGGTTTTATTGAACCACTAGGATTATAACCCACATAGTTCTAGGGCTTGAAAACTGAATGAGTGGAGAGACTAAAAGTAAAATAACTGTCTAAAATTTGTCTCTGAATGGGGAAAGGTGACATATAATAATTCCTTGTGGAAACAGTATGATCCACTGAAAGTTTTTTAATTATAAAAAAGACTTAGACATTTTATATCCCTCTGGGAAGATGTCAGGACTTGAAGGAGGAATTAAATTTAAGAGAAAAATAGTAATAATTAGAAGGTTGTTATTTTTATTTTTGTTTGCCCTTCATTCCCAAAAAGGATCATAACATCAGGGAGGTGATGCTGTAACTTACAAGTGAATTGGATTTAATTAAGGGATGACTGTGCAGGGTCAACTGCCTCACTTTCCCCTCCATAGCCATTTGGGTCTAATGGCCAGATATAGATCAGGATGATGGAGATGGCCCCAGATGCAATGGGATACCTTCGCCTTTTTAAGCTGAGGTCTGCCACATTGACTAAGATCACACCATCCAGTTATTAAGATTAGGTAGCAATTGAGGCAAATAATCTCCTCTCTTACCTAGTCCAAAAAATATCTAGATAAATAAATAAATGAATGAGTGAATTCAGGAAGGAAAGACCCTCAGAGTTTTTGGCCAAAGCAGAAATGACTTCTATTTACATTGAATCTGAGTCAATTAGGACCCCCAAAAATGACCAAATGGGGCTTGACCTAAGACCTATTGGTGGCCAATGAGAATCAGATTGTTTTTGGTTTAAGGCATGGTTCTTAAGAAAGAAATCTAGCTAGTAAATCTCGAGATATCTTGAGAGGGTTCAGAGTTGCAAAAGAAGGGAATTCCTTTAAAAGCATGTGTAGGTAAAGGTATGATGATAACCTATGTGGATAGAGGGAGGAAAGGAAGGAAGGAAGGAAGGAAGGAAGGAGGGAAGGAAAGAAGGAAGGAAAGAAGGGAGGGAGGGAAAGAAGGAAGGGAGGGAAAGAAGGAAAGAAAGAAGGGAGGGAGGGAAAGAGGGAGGGAAAGAAGGAGGAAGGAAGGAAGAAAGGAAGTAGTCTTCCACTGATCAATTCCAGTTTGTGGACCAGCTTTACTCACAGAAGTTTTTGTTTGTCCTTCATTCTCAAAGAAAATCATTTCAGGGAGGTGATGCCATGATATGCAATTGAATTGGATTTAAGGGAAGGAGGGCTGTGCAAGGTCAACTAAGAGAAAGTAGGAAATATGGAAAAGAAAGATCCTCTTTTCCTTGGATAAGAGAGAAAAGGAAGAGAGAATGGGAGATGATGGGAGCAGGTAAGGTTGATGTGGGGAGGAAAGAAAACTCATTATGTTTTTTTTATATTTGTTTTTTTTTCCCAGAAAAGTGGAAGATGAGATTTTCTGCTAAGGGAATTAGGGGATGGTAAAAAAATTAAGGAGAGAAGCTTTAGAATAGCTATATGGAGAAGTGATCAAGGATTAAGCAAGGAAAACAAAAAGGATTATTGCAATGCAATGCGATTCCATTTGAGAATACATAACAAAGTATTAATGTACTCTATGGATGCCATTTTGTAATATTCCTTAGTAAGTGTCTTATGGTCCATGAGAAAATCTTAGTCTTATAAGAAACCTCAGATGTTTTCTAGTGTAACACATCTAAATAAGAACTCATGTTACAGTATCTCCCAAAAGTTACCATCTAGTTGCCATTTAAGGATCCATAGTGAGAGGGTTTCCATCAACTCTCAAGGAAGTCCATTCTTCTTTTAGAATAGCTCTAATAGGGCAGCTAGATGGCACAATGGATAGAGCACCAGCCCTGAAGTCAGGAGGAGTTCAAATCCAGCCTCAGACACTTAATACTTCCTAGCTGTATGACCCTAGGCAAGTCACTTAATTGCCTTAGCAAAAAAAATAGCTCTAATACAAATCAAGACATAAAATCATTGTCCTCTTTAATAGTGAAGGATGAACAACAATTTTTAGGAAGTTTTTCCTGACTCCAAACTGATCTGTCTTCTCCACAACTTCTTCCTCCTTTACCCACCCCACCCTAGAGTAAGCTGTTTTTAGTTCTACCTTTTGGAACCAAGCAGAACAAATCTTATCTCTCTGCCATTATGAAAATTTTATGCACAAGAAGCAGCTACCATGCCTTTCTTCTGTCTTCCTTTCTTGAAGCTAAATGGTCCAGGTTCTTATTATAACATAGTCTCAAAACCCTTCCTTATCCTCTAGTGCCTTCTCCTGGACATTCAGAGTTTATCAATGTTCTTCCCAAAAGGTGGCATTTGAACTGAACACAATAATTTAAATATGATCTGTCTAGAGTACAGTGGAACCATTATATCCCTAGTACTGCAAGTGGATTTCTATTGATACAACACATGATCACCTTTATTTAGGAGCAAAAAGATGACACAGTGGATAGAATCATTATCCCAGAGTTAAGAATTCCTGAGTTCAAATCTAGTCTCAGATACTTACTAGCTTAGTGATCCTAGCAAGTCCTTTAAACTTTGCCTCAGTTTCCTCATCTGTAGGATGG
This sequence comes from Myrmecobius fasciatus, assembly GCA_023553655.1. NCBI lineage: Eukaryota > Metazoa > Chordata > Mammalia > Dasyuromorphia > Myrmecobiidae > Myrmecobius > Myrmecobius fasciatus. Next base: position 555,976 of record JAJPUD010000513.1, read on the forward strand.
GAATAATTGTAGTACCTGCCTCTCAGAGTTGTTGCAAAAATCAAATGAAATAATGGCTTTGGTTAGCAAAGTGCCTGACATGTAATGAGCACTATACAATATTATGTGTTGTTATTCATTTCTAGTTAGAAAAGTCTACCTTCTTTGTGGTACTGTGTGATGTGGGAAGCAAAGCATCAGCTACAGGAGTAGCATAATATAAGGAAGAATGGAGTGGGGGTTAGGAGAGCTGGGATTTAATCCTAATTCTGCCATTAACTAATGGTGTGATCTTGTGCAAATAAGTCCCTCAGTACCTTCCTACGTAAGAGGTATATGAAGGCACTGGATCTAATTATCTCCAATATTCTTGCTAACTTCAACCTTTTTATAATTCTATGTATAAAAAAAGTTAATTCCACAGAAAGCCTTCTATTGGATTATTTGTGTGGATATAGTCAATTCTTAGTCACTGATAGTCATTAAGAAGATGAAGAGTATGAAAAAAGCCCATCATATTTCTGTTTTAAAAGCCTAAATTTATTTAGATATATTTTGAAAGTCATGTTCTTGTGATTAGATTATAATTCCAATAAGAAAATAGGTTTTAAATCTAGACTTGAATGTACAATAGTCATTTAAAGAATCAAAATAATTTGGCTTTTGTTTTTAAATCAGCAAGAATAAAAAAAATCCATTTTAACGATAACAAAAACTATTTAGAAGTCAGTTATTAGAATGGGACCTTAGAAATCATCTAGTCAAACCCCCACATTTCATATATGAGAAAATGAAGTCCTATAGATGGAAACCAGGTTAGTTATACAGCTAGTTTCAGGTGGCACTTGAAATTTAAACCCAGAATCTCTGAATTTTGTTGTGTCTAACTCTTCATGACCCCATTTGGGGTTTTCTTGGTAAAAATACCAGAGTGGTTTGCCATTTCCTTCTCTGGCTCATTATAAAGCTGCAGAAACTGAGGCAAACAGAGAACCTGTCATTCAGTTAGGAAGTGTCTGAGGCAAGATTTGAACTCTTAAAGATCACTTTTCCTGGCTCTAAGCCTGGTATTCTGTGCACTGTGGCACCATCTAGCTCTCTCATATGTGAAAGAGAAAATATAATCAGAGAAAATGTGGTAAAAACCCACCATCTGATGGAGAGAGATAGGCCAGATTATGTAATCCTCCACATTTTCTCTGAAAGTCTAAGCAAAGTGAAAAATAGTACCAAAGAAATTAGCCACCAATCCTTTGCTAAATGGATGGCTAAGATATATTTCCTATATTGATCACATTTAACTATATGGAAAAGATCCACCACAGATTGCAAGTATGTTCTGATAAGGTTGAATCTTTCTGTAAATTGAGCAAAGCAGGACTTTTGTAATCTTAAAGAAACACAATCAAAATATGGGAGGTAGACACAGGGAGGATAAAGACATTAAAATTGAGTAGATTAATATATCTATAGAACTGTTCCCATAATTAATTGAAACATTCAAAGAAGGATCATTGAGGCCAAGTAAGTTCAGTGAGTCTCTCGAATATTAAGAGGTAAGTAAAATATTAATGAAAAAAAAAGTATTGTCAGAATTATACAAGTAGGCAAGGACAGACTTTTCATTATTCTGCCTAGAAATAACAAGTTCTCCTTGATCTCTTCAGGTTAACAATGCCTAATTTAACCATAGGTTTTCAAAGTAATGCCAGTCTTTCCAAAAAGTACAACAGAATAAAACAGGTTCAAGGTCTTGAGTCTACAAAATCATAAATATCAGAGAGGCAAAGGATTTCTAGAGATCATTTAGTTCAGTTCTATCATGTCACAGATGAGATTTGTTATTCAGTTATTTCAGTCATGTCCAACTCTTCAAGACCTCATTTAGGGTTTTCTTAGAAAAGAGAATAGAATGGTTTGCCATTTCCTTCTCCAGCTTATTTTACAAATGAAGAAACTGAGACAGGCAGGTGAAGTGACTTATTCAGGGTCACACAACTAGTGAGTATCTGAGGGCAGATTTGAATTCAGGTCTTCCTGACTCCAGGCTGGACAAGTTTGGATTAATATAGTACACTGAAATGAGCACTGGCTCTGTAATATTTTGATGTTGAGTGAATCCCTTCTCTATACCTCAGTTTCTTCATCTGTAAAATGAGGAAATGGGACTAGGAGATCTGTGCAGTTTTTTCCAACTCTGTCAGGTCTCTGCTATTGCTTCCTAAGTGGTCTTCACTCTTATAGCAGCTAACAATAGCCATCTCAATGTACTATAATGGGCAGAGCACTATGTTACATGCTAGAGACAAAAAAAAATGAATGCTGAAAAAAGATACAGTCCTAACCTTAAAGGAACATACAAATAGACTTGGCATGGACAGAGATAAGAGTGATTAAAGTTTGTCAGCAGACCCAAGTATATCAGGATAATCACTTGGGCTGAACCCTTAAGGCTGAGAAGGCTAAAATGAAGAGGTTTTGTATTTCAGGCACAAGAGACTGTACAGATGCAAAGGAAAATGACATCTTAATTTGAAAAACAACTAATCAAGCAATTCATATGGACAGAATACATGAAGGCCAATAATAGGGATGGGGAACACTTAGAAAAATAAATTGGAGTCATTGTGGAGAGACTTAAATGCAAAAGAAGGAATTTATTTTTCACCTATAGACAATAGGGAGCCCCAGAAAGATTTTGAGCTAAGGAGTGGCTGTCGGATGTGTGCCAAAGTAGCTCCATGATGGGATGAGATTTTCTTAAGTACAGCATGTTGACTGTATTGAATCTGTGCCAGAAGAATTTAAGAAATTAAGTATAGCATTATTAAAGCCTAAATATAGAATGAGGTAAAATGAAAAATGCAGAAATGTATACAATTAAGTTGGAGAATGAAATAATTTCCAATTATTTCTATTTATTTAGCTCAATCTAAATTGCATATCATCTCTAGAATTGTCTGAATTCTTATTAATATTTCTACTTAGCTAAGAGAAAAGGGACCCATTTATACAAAATTAGAGACAGTATTTTTTTTAAAGTAGCAAAGAATTGAAACCTGAGGGACTGCCTGCGAACTGGGGAATAACTGAAAAAGTCATAGTATATTAATGTGATGAATAATATTTTACTAGAAGAAAATAATAGAAATGGTTTCCTTTTTAAATAATATTTTATTTTTTCCTAATTATATGTTAAGACAACTTTTAACATTATTTTTTTTATTTTGGAGATTCTAATGCTATCCATCTCTTCCCCCCTCCCTGAGATGGTAAGTAGTTTGATTTAGGTTATACATGCACAATCATGGAAAACTAGTTTCCATATTAGTAATGCTATGAAAGAAGATGCAGACCAAAAGCAATATTGATAGCATTAAAAAAATTAAAGAAGTGAAAAACTATGTTTGGATCTGCATTCAGACTCTATCAGATCTTTCTCTAGATGTAAATAACATTTTTTTTTATTATGAGTCCTTTGAAATTGCCTTGAATCTTGTATTGCTGCAAATAGCTGTCATTTACAGTTGATAATTATATAATATTGCTGTTGCTATGTACAATGTTCTCCTGATTCTGTTAACTTCACTTTATATCGATGTATATGTCTTAAGACTTGTATAAACTGATGAAGATTGAGATGGGCAGAATCAGAACAATATATACAGTAACAACAATATTATAAAGATAATCAACTCTAAAACGCTTAATAATTCTGATCAACATAATGACCAACCATGTTTCCAAAGGACTCAAAACTTATTACTTCATCTTCAGAAATAAAACTGATAGGCTCGAAGTACAAAGTGTAGAAAACATTTCCATATTAACCATGTTATTTAAAAAAAGATATAGACCAAAGTGTGCAAAGTGAAGCATAATTTCTTCTTTTTTTTTTTCTTAGAACATGGCTAATGAGGAAATTTGTTTCAAATGTCTATACATATTTGTAATAGGTTTTACTTTTCTTGTCTTCTCAAGGTGGGGCATGGGAGGAAGAGAATTTGGAATTGAAAATAACATTTTTAATTGTATTTAGTTTGTATGAGCTCTACTTTCTTTGTTTCTTTTTTTTTTCTTTTGCTGAGACAATTGGGGTTAAGTGACTTGTCCAGGGTCACACAGCTAGGGAATGTTAAGTGTCTGAGACCAAATTTGAACTCAGGTCCTCCTGACTTCAGGGCTGGTGCTCTATCCACTGCGTCACCTCATTGCCCCAGCTGTACTTTCAAGAAACCAAAATTATATTTAAGTGTAGAAAAGTAACCTCTTTGTCTCAATTCTAAGTTTTCAGACCAGAAAATTATGAGCATGCAGCAGAGAAACTTCATGATAAGCAGCTTGCCTAAATTTTAGTCTTAATGTCTGGATGGAAATAAAAATAGCCAATGAAGTAAAAGGCTTACAAACCCAGATTTGTAAATGTTCAATGTGTTGAAAAGATACAATGAGTTTATAAAAGCTGAGATTTCAGAGGGGAAAACCATGATTTTTTTTCATAGAAAAAATAAAAAAATCTTGAAAACTTTGATTAATTTAATGATGCATGTGAACAAGGAATGTCTCATTCAGAGCCAAGGTATAAGTGATTTCTAGGAATGCACATTTCAATAGAGAAATATTAGTGAATGGAACTCCCATGAAGGAAAGAACACAGATGATTGAAAGCAATGTTAATTTTGCTCAGAGAACAAGGAAAAGGATTTTTATGTATAACAATATGTATAGAAACTATTTTTACCTTTTTCTTTCGTTTTGTTTGGTTTGGCTTCTTTCTCATGTTTTTCCATTTTGTTCTGCTTTTTCTTTCCCAAAATAACTCACATGGAAATGTTAAAAATGATAACCTATATCAGATTGTTTGCTATCTTGGGAATAGGGGAGGTAAAGGAAGGAGAGGGAAAAAAATTTGAAACTCAAAATTTACAAAAAAAAAAAGGATGTTGAAAATCATCTTTACATTTAATAGGAAAAATAATATACTATTAAAATTAAATTTAAAAAATAAAAATTCATTTGTTATCTGGTTAAAAATATGTATAGCACCTCTTGTGAGGGCAAAGAACTAGAAAATAAAGGGGTACCTATCAATAGGGAAATAACTGAGCAAAGATAGTATGTAAATACAATAGAAAACTATTAAATTGTAAGAATCATGAAGGAGGTAATTTCAAAAAAAATCTGGAAAGACTTCTATAAAATAATGCAGAGCAAGGGACCAAAATCAGAGAAACAATTTATACCATAACAACATTGTAAAAATGAACAGTTCTGAAAGACTTAAGAAAATCTCTGATCAGCAAAATGATCAACTATAATTCCAAAGGTCCAATGGTGAAGAACGTTGCCTACCTTCTAGCAGAGAGATGCTAGGATTGAATATGCAAAGTGATATGGATATGGTCAATTTAGAAATTTGTTTTACTTGACTAAGCATATCTGTTAGGTGGATTTTGTTTTCCTTTATTCTTTTCTGGTGGGGAAAGAGTAGGAGAAAGAAAAAAAATAAATGTTTGTTAATTAAAAATAAAATTTAATTTAAAAAGCAAACTCAATTTCTATGCATATTACTGTGCTACATATGCTATATTAAGCCACTGGGTGATGCTGGGAAATGGAAGATGTCTACAAAGGAATTTAACCCACGATAGAGAAGACAGATGAAAGTTAGATGGAGTTTCAACAACAGTGTGGATTGGAGAAAAGACAGCCAGTGAAAGATTCTGTATGGAAAGCAGTAGATGCTACCCAAGGTCACCTCCAAAACATTCTGACACGTTTTGCCTAGGAAATGACCCCAAACTTTTCTTTGCCGGTATTTGAACAAGCAGTTTAGAAGTTGAATATAAAGTAGGGCAATTACATGAAGTATGTTCCTAATTTAATTTAGGGCACACTAGTCAAGCTGTATAATACTAATGGGGATGGGAAGGAGGGAGAAGGGAAAGAAAAAGAAGCTTCTTATAGCATAGTAAGGGAGTAACTGTACTTTAACCAATTAATTTCCTACTACTACCCCCTCCCCAATAGTTGATGTAATTAAAGAAAGTAAAGGGGATGATAATGAGCACTATATTTAAAGAAGTAGTATTGAAAGTATTTATTTTGGTTTCAGGTCATTTTAAAGGAAATTTGATCTAAGTATCCTTCAAAGTGTCCTGGTTTCCTGGAGATGGAAAAGGGAAGCTTTCAGGGAGGAAAGATGCACCTGTGGGCCCAATGGAATTAAAAAACATCACCCACCTACATGAACCCTGAGTTAAAGCAAAAACTTGGTATCCCTATGAGCACACAGTGAAGGAGAACAGTAGTGTCCTTGGTCATGTTCCCCAAATCTAGTTAGCTAATCCTAAGAGGTCAGAGGCCTCTGAAAATCACTACTGTGATACACAATCACATTCACATACACACACACTCATATTCACATAGCATTTATGTAGGCTTGTGATTAATGATCAGACAGAAAAAAGTCATGAGTTTACAGAGCCTGTGGTGATAAAACAGAGAACCATGCTGGGAATGTGCAATAGGCAGGTTCTAGTTTCTTGATTCACTAAAACCTAGTTAAACTCAGTGATTACAGAATCCAGTTTTGAAAGAAAGGCACTAAGATCCTATATCTGGGGATTCAAATGAAGTTTCACTATTAAGTTTTGGTGGCTCATATTAACAATAATGTTATGATAATAGTTACCACTTGTAAAATGCCTAAAGGTTGGCAGAATACTTTACAAATATCATTTTATTTGATCCTAATCCTATGAAGCAGGTGTTATTGTCCCCATTTTATAGATGAGAAGTTGAGAAAACAGATGGTAAGTGACTTGCCTAAGACCACATAGCTAGTAAATGTCTGCAACCAGATTTGAACCCAGGTCTTCTTGACTGGTTCTAGGGGCCATTGTTTGCTGAGGTTAAAAGGACCTATATCAAGTAGGTATTTTGTTCAGTCATTTTTCAGTCTTGTCTAATTCTTCATGACCTCATTTGGGGTTTTCTTGGCAAAGATACTGGAGGAGTATACCATGATCTTCTGCAACCCATTTTACAAAAGGGAAAATTGAGACAAACAGGGATAAGTGACTTGCCAGGATCACACAGCTGGTAAATGTCTGAGGGCAGATTTGAACTCGGGAAGTAAGTCTTCCTGACTCCACGCCTGGCACTTTGTGTACTACCTACCTGCTCCAAAGAGGGGGGGTTGAAGAAAGCATGGCAGAGCCCAAACTAAGAATTAATGCAGCTAAATTCTCTAGCTTAGAGCAAGATGCAAACTAAATAAAGCATTTGATGATACATACATGTCATGTAATGGAATTAGATTTACGGACTTCTGGGATGCCTGGAATAGAGGGGACATGGTCCAGAATGTGCTTAAGCACATTTAAAAGGTTTAAAAGGTGAAAGAGAAACAATCAAAAAGGCAGTACACAAGCTGAAGCTAAAAACTAGGTATGCCTCCCATAAGGGTGCTCTCAGTATCAGAATTTTGATAATCAGAAAGTATATTGTTTATGTATGGGTCATTTGGACACACTCTTTTTTTTTACTCTCTTTTAAAGTTTTAGGTTTTCACAGAAAAATGAAGTGATTGAGTCATAGAGACCTGGGAAGAGTCTCAAAGGCCACTTAACTCAATCCTCTCAATTTACTTGTAGGGAAACTGAGGCCCAAAGACATTAAATGGTCCTAAATTCAAGAGTGTGCCATTAAAAATTTAACAATTGGTTCTCAGGACAGGAGAGGAAAAGGGGACATATACATACAGACTTTAAAATTTAATCTGTATAATAATAGTTTTATAAATTCTAGACAATTAACAAAGTAAAAAATCAAACTAATTTGTGGCATTTGCCAAATTCTGCTGTCACTGCTCATACTGAAAATTAAACACGGTGCTCTCACCAGCCAGTCTTCTGCACATATTTCCCTAGATCCCAAAAGGCATAACTGTCAGTGATGAACTTTTTTTAGATTAAATATATACTATATTTTAACATATTTAACATGTATTGGGGCTACCTGCCATCTAGGGGAGGGCGTGGGGGGAAGAGGGTTCTGTTCCAAAACCTTTGAACAGAAGGTTTTGCAAAGGTCATTGTTGAAAAATTACCCATGCATATGTTTTGTAAATAAAAACCTTTAATAAAATAAAAAGATTAAATATGTGCAATCCTTTTAAACATATTTCCATATTTTTCATGCTATACAAGGAAAATCAGACCAAAAAGAAAATAAACAAAAAAGGTAAAAATACTATTCTTTGATCCATAATCGGTCTCCATAGTTCTCTCTCTAGATGTGATTGGCATTTCCTGTAAGTGGTGAGATTTTAATTTATATCTTACTCAAATCAGGACTCTTTCCCCATAGTAGTGCTGCTTCCTTGGATCTGACATCACTAGATTCAGTAGGAACCATAAAGTGTTCCTGTTTGGCAATGCAACTGCAACTCAAGAGGACCGATGGATACTCAATGTTGTTGTTATTGTTCAATTGTTTCAATTGTGTCTGACTCTTCATGATCCCATTTAGGGTTTTCTTGGCAAACTGGATCAGTTTGCCACTTCCTTCTCTAGCTCATTTTACAGATGAGGAAACTGAGGCAAACAGTGTTAATTGACCAGCCTGGGGTCAAACAAATAGTAAGTGTCTGAGCTTGTGTTTGAGATCTTCTGGACTCCAAGCTTGACACTCTATGCACTGTAACACCTAATTGCCCTCTCTAGTACTATCTAATCTTATCATGAGCTGTCTGAGACCCACTCCTATTTCATAAAGAAAGAAAGGAGGAATATTACTAGATACTGAGCTCTTGTATAGCTCTCACTCCCATTCTGTGTCTGGGAGACTGAAGAGAAGGACAAATAACTCTAATCTAATTCACTGTCAGTGAAAGTATAAGAGCCAAGTATTGATTTATACATGCTGTCCATCTTCCATGAAACTGATGGTTCTGTTTTATACTATGCATTTAATAATATGATTAAACTGTGTGTTTGAAGTTGAATGAAAAGAAGAATGAAAGAGAAAAGAAAGGGTATAAACTGATTCAGTGGGGTCCAAGGCAGGAATCAATTGGCATATATGCCTAGATAAGAGTCTTGGAAATAATAGTTACATAGTAGTGGGAATCCAAGTACTGAGTGATTGATAAGCCATATGCCCCCAAAGTCTTGACCACTTACAAGACCTAGATTTTTTTTATGTCAATAATTATAATGATCAGAACAAAGGAAATGGGAAGAGAAACTGATTTTTTTTCTCATGGGAAAGCTCATACTGAAAGGACAAGTATACAAAATATTGAGTTGATTGTCCAAAAAGAGAAAGAACAAAATACAAGTCTAGAGGCTTTCTTTCCATAGAAAAAGGCATCGTAAATTAAAACTATTTCTAGTCATATGAAAAGGTGCTCCAAATCACTATTGATCAGAGAAATGCAAATTAAGACAACTCTGAGGTACCACTACACACCTGTCAGATTGGCTAAAATGACAGGAAAAGATAATGACGAATGTTGAAGGGGATGTGGGAAACTGGGACACTGATACATTGTGGGTAGAACTGTGAACGGATCCAACCGTTCTGGAGAGCAATTTGGAACTATGCTCAAAAAGTTATCAAACTGTGCATACACTTTGACCCAGCAACGTTTCTATTGGGTTTATATCCCAAAGAAATAATAAAGGAAAGAAAGGGCCCCACATGTACAAGAATGTTTGTGGCAGCCCTTTTTGTAATGGCTAGAAACTGGAAACTGAATGGATGCCCATCAATTGAAGAATGGCTGAACACATTATGGAATATTGTTGTTCTGTAAGAAACGACCAGCAGGGAGATTTCATAGAGGCCTGGAGAGACTTGCATGAACTGATGCTGAGCGAAGTGAGCAGAACCAGGAGATCATTATACACGGCAACAACAATACTATATGATAATCAATTCTGATGGATATGGCTCTCTTCAACAATGAAATGTTTCAAACCAGTTCTAATTGTTCAGTGAAGAAAGCCATATACACCCAGAGAGAGGGATATGAAATGTGGACCACAGCATAACATTTTTATGCTTTTAATTGATGTTTGCTTGCAGTGTGTTTCCTTTCTCTGATTTTTTTTCTTGTAGATACGATTTTTCTTGCACAACAATGAGAAGGGTGGAAATATGTATACATATATCTGATTTGTCAAGTATTTTAACATAATTAACATGTAGTGGATTTGTTGCCATCTAGGGGAGGATGGGGACTAGGGGGGAAAATTTGTAACAGAAAGCTTTGTAAGGGTCAATGTTTTGCAAATAAGTTTAATAAAAAAAAGAAAGAAAAAAAGAAAAAGGCATCATGAAAGGTCCTCCTATTTCTGCATAACTTAGAGAGATTAAAAGAAACCAAGAGAGGTAAAAAACAAGTGCTAAAGTGAAATTTCTAAAGCAGTCCACATCTGATTATGGCGTTCCTTCTGCTGGAGAATCTTTAATGGCTTCCTATCCTATCTAGTATAGATTGCAAATTCCTCTGTTTATTATGTTGAGCCCATTATAGACTGACTCCCATCTATCTTTTCAGACTGACTTGACATTATTCCTCATCATGCTTTCTATATTCCAGTTATACTGGTCTACTTACTATTTCCCACCCATGATTTACTACCTCCCATCTTTTTGCATAGGATATCCTCCATCTTATAACTCCCCTTCCTCACTTACCCCTCTTAGCTTTAGAGCTAGCTCTTACATAAGACCTTTCCTAATTCCCACAGTTGTCAAAGTTCTGTTCCTTTAAAAAAAATCTTAATATTCCCTTTACATATCGTTTTCTATTTACTTTTTTTGAGGGTACAAGCTTTTTGAGAACAGAAACCTTCTTTGTCCTTGTATCCCAATACCTAGCACAAAGCTTGACACATAGTAGGCAATTAATATATGTTCATCAAATTTAATTTAATTGGATTTTTATTAATGACATAAGAAAAAGGTCATAAAATCACTGAATCGGAATCTTATTGATAGAAAAGACTTAAGGGAGTAGCTAGTCTAACCCTTCATTTTATACAGGAATTCTTTTTATAGCATCTTTAACAAGTGGTCATCTAGACTTTGCTAAAATCCCTTCACTGATGAGGAAATCAGTCCCTCCTGAAGTATCCCTTTCCTTTTGGAGACAACGTTAATTGTTACAAAGTCCTTCCTCAGATTGAGCTGCAATCTGCCTTTCCAAACTAAATAAGTGAGTTCATAAAGTAGACTGTAGTGTTTAGTTCTGAGAATTTCTTGACAAAAAAGATGACTGATATTGAAGATTCTGAGTTGTTTAAACAATTTCTTAAGGCTTGAAGATGAGATTCTTTAAAGAAGGTAGCTCTTCATCAAGAAGCCCCATTTGCTCAGCAGTCAGATAACAAGCATTTTTAAGTAGCAACTATGTGCTAGGCAGGACAGCTAAGTGGTACAGTGGATAGAATACTGGACCTAGAATCAGGAAGATTCATTTTCCAGAGATCAACTCTGGCCCCAGGCACTAGCTGTGCAACCCTGGACAAGTCACTTAACCCTATTTGCTTCAGTTGATTTGGAGAAGAAAATGGCAAACCACTTCAATATTTTTTGCCAAGAAAACCCCAAATGGGGTCATGAAGAGTTGGATACGACTGAATTACAAAATGTTCCAGTCACTAAACCCTGAGTATATAAAGAGAGGCACAAGATAGTCCCTGCTTTCAATGAGTTCACCATCTAATGGAGGAAGAAAACAAAGTTGGCAGGGTAGAGGTGGGATTAGAGAGAATATTTTATATTATCCTTCTATATCCGATGTTGCTTTCCTCTTTAAGACATCAGAATGTGATAGGTTAAAACAGTAGAGCAGAGTTTGTGCTTAGAGAAATGGCTAATAGAACTAAAACCAACAAGAGACTCAGCTTAGAACTAAGATCCTCAGAACTACAAGTCCCTTTTTGTCCTCATTCCATGTTCATTGATTTTGCCTGATATTAACTATCGGATTTTTAACAGAGAGTTTCCTTGAGAAGCTTCACCCCACCCTCTTCCCCAAGTTGAATTTATGTCATCCTGTACATGAACTTCCACTTTTTTTCCTCAAAACAACCAATCAGTTTTATTTAATATTTATGATTTAGTATCTTTTCAACAAGAATACTAGAATCTTGGAAACCTAGAGGTAGAAAGAGCCTTAGAGATACCCTTGTGGCTTTGGCAAGTCACCACACTTGTGCTTCAATTGCCTCAATTATAAATGAGGGGGTTGTAGTGGGTGGTTCCCTGAAGGACCTTCCAGTTCCAGATCCAACACCCTCATTTCTCAGATAAGAAAGTAAAACTCAGGGAGGTCACTCAAGGTCCCAGAGTGAACATCTTGCCTTGCTCTTTCTCCGTTAACTTTAGTTAAGCCTTCTATAGTGCTATCATTCAACTTATGTTGTCACTCTAGGGGGAACACATGAAACTATTGGAATTGCTTCATTAATGGGACAATGAATTCTCAGAATAACATTCTAAAACAACAGCTCCATGCCACAGAGATTGTTCAGGGAAAGGAACACTGATGTCATTGTTGCAGGCCTCATTATTAGAAATTTTAATCATTTTTAATATTTTCTAGACATTACACTTTGGGCTACAATCATTGCAGAAACTTTCAAATTTACCTGGGGGAGACATATATGGTAACATTCCATTAATTAAAAAGTCACACGTGCCTACTTTCCCCCAAATGCAGAAAAGAGATGAGACTTAATAAGCCTGTTCCTCGAGGCCTGGAAAATTGGTTAGCAGAACCCAAGAAAAGGCTAGTTTATATTTATGTTAACCTTGTCTTCTTGTTGGCAAATAATTAGGGAAATTTCACTGATTACTTGATTCATTTGTTTTACTTAAGGCTAATTTGTAACACTCTGAATTAGCTGACCAATCCAAGAAAACGAAATGTTCTTTGAGTCTAATTTATTTTTCAAATTACATGTGTAACCATACTTTTGGATTACTCACACTCCTTATACAGAAAATTCCTATTAACTATAATATTCCCAATTAACTAGTCATTGGTATACCAAAACTCTCAAACTGCAGGCACAAGTAGGCAAATACAAAAGGAGCCAGGATTGGTTATACAAATGTGAAGGTGCTTCTGAGAATATACAGTTCCTAGCCAGGGATAAAGGAAGGGAATGATGGCCAGACAAAGCAGGAAATGATCCAGGATCATTAATAGGAATTAATTGGAAGGGATCTTAGGAATCATATAATCCCATTCATCTTCTTTTACAGATGGAGAAACCGAGGACCAGAGAGGCAAAATAAATAATCTAAACATCCTATATGTGATAAATAACAAGTTAGAGACAGGATTCAAATTCATGTCTTCCAACACCAAATCTTGTTTTCTATTAGAGGTAGCTAGATTGCACAATTTCCAGACAGAGCTTCAGATATGAAGTCAGAAAGACCAGAATTCAAATCCAGCCTCAGACACTTAGTAGCTGTCTACTAACTTCTGTTTGCTTCAATTTTCTCTATTATGAAATGGGAATAATAATATTATCAATCATTAATTAATAATATTTTGATTAATTATAGATTTACATGTGATTAATTAATAATTGATAATATTCATAATGGAATAGTATGTTCCATTAAGAACAAACAAGAGAGGAAAAGCTTGGATAACTAGATCATTTATTTATTATTCCTTGCAAAACCTCTGATGGTTTCAGTTTTGTACCTCTGTACTTTCAATTTGCAGAAATGTACAATATTCAAGCATAACTCTAGATTTATTTATCTAGTAAAGATATATTACTCCTTCCTTCCTCTACCACCCCACCATGAAATTTGCATTTCTTTCCAGAGACAACATTAAATACTTTTCAATCATATCCATTGTTTGTTTAGAGCTGTTCTTAATTTAACTTTATTCTTTAATAACTTTCATTTCCTATGTATTTGTGAAGCTTTTTACTTTCTAGTGATAGGAAGTTCTGGAGGAAGATTTTATTTTTTCCCCTTCTAGGTTTAGTTTATTCTGATTAACGAAAGTCATTCATGACTTTAACTTTGTATTGCCAAGAGACCTCTTTCAAAGGATATTAAGGCTATGGTTGATGGATTGGAAACTGAACTAATTTTTATCATGGAAATCAATGAAGGACTCCCAAAGGTCATTCATTTTACAGATGAAAGATTGAAGTACAGAGAGGGTGAGGCATTTGCCCAGGGTCCTACAGGGAGTAAGTAACAGATCTAAGCACTGACCCTAGATCTTTTGACTCCAAATCCATTCTTCTTTCCATTACATTGTTACTTTCCAAGTACTGTGTAGTAAACCTGAGTTACCTTGAAATCATAAAATGAGAAGCATTATATGTGTGGAAAATTATGAGTTGGGAAGTTATGATCAATAATTGGACATCAGTGTTTTATTGATTATTATTATTATCATTAAATTATTTATAATGTATTGATATATTTTGTCTTTATTTTTTAAAAAATTCTAACAAAATTTCTTTACAAAATACATTACCCTTAATACAATTTATCAATTGTTTATCAAATGTCTTCTTTTTATGTTACTATATTTTGGTTTATTTCCCCCCAAAATCACCTACCTACATGATATTATCCTTTTAAAAGACACATAAGCCAAACTATCTAATATGATTGTGACAGACAACACCACATATAATCTTTCTTAGAGTTAATCTATTTCTTGATGGAAAGAATATTTATTTTGACATTAGTCATCCGGAATTGATATTGGTCAATGGGTTTGATCTGGATTCTCTTGTTTATTTATGCTACCTTCATTTAAATTATTGTAGCTTTTGTATACATTGTTCTTTTGGTTCTGCATTTTTTTTGCTTCCCTAATTCATCCATATCTTTTCACTTTTTTTAGTTCTTCATATATATCATTTGTCAATGATTGCCCACTCTATTTCCAGCTTTGTTTTTCTTACCAGTCAAGAATTGCTGAATGACTACCTATAAATTTAGTTACAAGATGAATAGCTATCAACTTTCTCCCATAAATATATTTAGTTTTCTAGAACTAATTGAACCACTAATTCACAGCTCAACTAAAGTCTTTTATTAGCATTCCGCTCTTTCCACAGCCTTTTCAACTCTGATTTCTTCTCGTTCCACCTTTGGCCAATTCAGTGGGTGTAAGGTAATTCTGCAGTGATGGCTACACTTGCATTTCTTTTGTTTTTAGTGGTCATTTTTTCATATACTTCACCTTCCCTCCCCCTTTTATTGGAAAATTATTCATATCTTTTAACTATTGGAGATAATCATCTTGTTTCATTAAAAAGAGATATTTATACACATAGTCCTATGATGTATTTAATAGCTTCATTCAAATCTTTACTCAAAACCTGATGAAATTGAACTTACTCATAACTTCATGAAATTAAAAATTAATAAATCCTTTTATACCAACATATCATACCCACAAGATCAGTTAATTATATTAGGTCAGTGTAAGCTGTTTCTAAGAACTTCTAGAAGTCCCTGAAAAGATAGTATCAGGCTTACAGAGGTGATTTTTCAAACATTCCTAGATTACTATAAGCTTTGGAAGTATCTAATAAATAAGACTTTTCTACTGACCCCACAAGAAAGACTAGAAAGGACTTTCCATCCCATCTTCCCAAAATACCACAACCAAATAGTTGGAAAGAAGGTGTTTAAAAGAAAGCAAGAGGGGACCAAAACTAAACTTTCTCTACAAAGGGTCAGCCCTTTCCCTTTGTCCCAGGCCCCACAGAGAAAATAACTCACTCCTTTGGAAAGCAGAGCCCAGGAAAGAAAAGAGAAGTATGTCTTGCCCTGGAGAGAGCAAGAAGATAAGGAAAATAAATCAGTTTGTCTTGTCCCCAAGAAATATTGGGGAAGCTAGGTAGTGGAGTGGATAGAGTATTGAGCTTGGAATTAGGAGGATTCATCATCATGAATTCAAATCCAGTTTAGGACACTACCATCTGTGTGGCCCTAAACAAGTCACTTAATCCTGTATACCTTAGTTTTCTCATCTGTAAAATGAAGTGGAGAAGATAATGGCAAACCACTTTAGTATCTTTGCCAAGAAAAAAAACCCAAATGGAGTCAGAGAGAGCCAGACACCACAGAAAGAAGTCAATAAAACAACAACCAATAAGATTATCCCATCCACCCATTAAAAGATAATAGCTAGCATTTATACTAGCACTTATGCTAAGTGCTTTATAATTTTTATCTCCTTTTATTTTCAAAAAAACCCTAGGAAGTAGTTATTATTATTATTCTCATGTTATAGCTGAGGAAACTGAGGTAGGCAGCAGTTAAGTGATTTTCTCAAAATCACACAGAAATAAGAAACTGGGATCAAATTTGAACTTGTCTTTCTAACTCCAAATCTGACTCTTCATCCATTGTGTCACTTCATTGCCTCAGGATCAGGATATCTTCCTTCCCTTAGAATTCTTGCTTCACTACAGGTATTAATTTCCCTCTCCCTTTCTTCTGCTCCCTACCTATCTCAGGGATCAGTCTTCTAGGAAGCATTTCCAGGAAAGGGCTCAAGATAAGCTGTGCCCATCAAAATAAAGATGTGTGAAGAGGATGTTTTAGGAAATGGTTGACCAAGCACACTGGCAGCTCCTAGGGCACATAGTTGGGGGTGAGAGATAAGAACACAAGGAGATAGGAAGGAGCCAGACCAAGTTATTCCCTCATCCTATTCTAGGGACTAAATAAAAAATAGCTTTCCAATCCATTTCATCTTGAGTAACAAGGTCTTCTTTACAAGTGGAAAGACCTAGATATGGAATAAGAATCATCTGAATCCAAGTTCTACCATTAATTGTCCATGTGATAGCTGACTCCTCTGAGCTTTTGTTTCATCTGTAGAATTAAGAGGTTCAATGAGATAGTCTTCTAAATATAAAATTCTCTGATCCCATGATCGATTTTCTAGACAGAGACTCCCAATCCCAGTTACCCCAGTATTTTTAGACATCAGGGATGGCTGAAGCCCACTAGATAAACAGACTATTTTGCTCAAGCTATAAAGAGAATTATTGCATGACTAGTAAGTACAAAAACTTTCAGGGAAATTTCTCTTTCAGTATAAACATGCCAATCGACCAAAAATTACTTCTACAAAATGAGACTATTATTTTTAATGGTAACCTAAAGATACAGACACATTAACATTCTTGAAAATAAAAACTTCTCCAGATGGGTATATTTTGATATAAGGTCATGAAGGTTTTTCAGTTCTAAACCAAGTAAGACACAGACAAAGAGGGAGAGAGGGAGAGATGGATATGTAACTATTTGTTCCTCTGAATAGCAGGTGGGAGCTAATAAAGAGAAAGAAAAAAGGGAGAAAACTCAAAATACTATGATATCCTTAAATACTTCCTACTACCTGCAGTCTAATCAGGTCATGTGTAATTATTTTCCTTCTTGCCTATGTTTCCATGGCATGATCCCTAGCATCCCTTGAGGCTTTCAGGTAACCCTTTGAATTAAACGTGTTCTCAATCCTCTTTCTCTATCTCTTTCTCTCCCATCCTTTCTTTTTCTCCCTCTCTTTTTTCCTCTCTCGCTTCTCCCTTTTCCTTTCTCTCCTTTTCTCCTTCTCCCTCTGTCTCTGTGTGTGTCTGTTTCTGAGTCTCACTTCTTTCTCTCTCCAACTGTCTCTGTCTCTATCTCTCCGTGTTTTTGTCTTTTTCTCCCTCTCTCTCTATTTCTTTTTCTCTCTCTGTTTCTGTCTGTCTTTCTGTCTGCCTCCATCTACCTGTCTCTCTCTTTGTTTTCTTTTTGCCTCAATTTCTCTCTTTGTCTCTGTCTCTCTCTGACTCTCACTTTTTCTCTCTGTAACATATGCATATATGTCACATACATGTGACATATACACACAATTAGGTATACATGTAATCATTATATATAAATATATCTACATATGTATATGTATATGTACATAGAAATACACTTTGCTGAAACTTGAAAATCATCCATTTATGAGATAGTCAGTTTGTGAATCCAGAAGTTCTATTAACAATTAAAAGGGTGCTTCGCTATCCAGTCACATTCCTTACTGCCATATTTCCCCTAAACCTTTTGTTCTAGCTGGAGTGAAGTGAAAGGAAAATCTTTTTTTTAATGTGTCCCTTACCTCAATATTAAATAACTAGAATATAAGAAAGCAAAAGCCGATGCTCATGATGCTACCAAAAATAACTTGGCAAACAGACTCCTGATATCCTAAGCCTAAATACTACCCAGGAGCATTAAGGCTATCAATCATTTACATCTTTAGAATAGATTGCCATATTGATTAAACTATAAACCACATCCTCCCCAAATCTTGTTGATATAAAACTTGATTTCAGTCCATCATTGATGCTAATTTGAAATATAACTCTAAAACTATGTCTACAGCTGTCTATCTATACATAGACATAAAGTGTATCTGATAGTGTTGCTGAGAGGATACAGACCTGGCCTGGATTCACATCAAGGCTCTGATACAGGCTCGAAGACTGGCTGGATTATGCTCTCAATCCTTCTGAAAGTTCTCTAAAACCAGTTGCAGAAAAGATGCTAATGTATAATTGGTAGAGGGAAATGAAAATTGCCTATATTAATGAAATCATAGGTTCAGTCAAAAATGCATACATACATATATATGCAAGTTTGGATGGGAAAGAAAGAATGTTATAAGGACAATAGTATACCTTCATGCCAATACAAATTGAACATATTTTACTTTAATTTTAAAAGAAATAACATTTTAAGAATGTTCCTTTATTATGATGAGGACAAGAAGTTGGATAGAATGTTGGAATCAGGAAGACTCATCTTCCTAAATTCAAATCTGACCTCAAACACTTACTAGCTTATGTGATTCTGTGGCAAGGCATTTAACCCTGTGTGCTTCAGTTTCCTAATGTAAAATGAGCTAAAGAAGAAAATGGCAAATCCCTCCAGTATCTTTGCTAAGAAAATTCCAAATAGGATCACAGAGAGTCAAATACAACTAGAAAAAAAATCTAAACAACATGTATACATTAATCAGTATAACTCAAACTGTGTAACTGAGAGTCCATTTCTAAAATCACTGAAATTAATGAATAATTGTGCCCATGTGGGAGAGAGTCCTAAGGGTAAATGAGTGTCAAGTCCCCTGACATCTTAATCAGAGCTATCCATGTCCCAGTTGGTTTTGCTGAATGAACAAGTATTGAAATAGGATTTACTATGCGTGTATCTAGCAAAAGCTAGTATGAAATCAAAGAAGGAAAGTGAGTTACTGAAATGCATTAGTTGTTTTCCTGTTTACTTTTGAATTCTCCACATTAGCTTTGGGTTCCTTACTCAAAAGGTTCTGCCTTGATTATTATTAGTAGTAGTCATTAGTAAATAAAAACAAGGCATTTAATAAATACATTTGAATTGTATGCAGCCTGCATTTTATATCAGGGATCTAGGCTCAGCTTACATTTTCATGTGCTGATCCCCATGAATAAGGTCCAAGGTCTTAAATAAACAAATAACTTGCCTTCAGAATGGAGGTGTCAACAGACTCCTTTGTGAATCTGATCATTATTTCCTGATTGTGCACATTAACCTGAGTTTATTCTTTAGTTACGTCTACTCCTTTGGATATTGCCATCAAAGCATTTCTTCAGCTGATAAGAAAAAAAAATTTCTAAATATTAGCTAAAAGCACTCTAGCCACCGCTTGTAAATCACATTAAACTGCCAGTATTAAAGATTTTGGATCATTGTGTAGTGATCTTCCCAGAGAGGGACATTGCTGAACACCATTTTCCTCCTGAAATGCTGCTGTAACCTCTAAAGGGCCAAACAGGGTTTATTCTACCGACTATTGATCTCTTTTAAAAATAGCTTAAGGAATTGAGGTGTCACTGCAGAAGAAGAGCTCGGGAGGAAGATGATTCCTCTGTCAGGTGAATCATTTGAAGACTAAATTGAAGAGAGATGACAAGGAAGGCTAGGTGAGTTGAAGGTTAATTTCATGACTATGGGAAGAGCTGCTGGATCACTAGTATGGGAGTTATATTCTATTCTTTTTCAGGGTATGATGAATATCCCCTCCCCCAACTTTGTGTGGATTATAATTGTGCCCCTAATAAAGTTGGCCATTAACATTATCTTATGGGTAAATGTGGATACTTGAAAATGACAAAGCTGACTGACAGGAGTTTGAGAAGGAAGGTGACACAGAAATAGCCCTAGGGAAGGCAGGAAATAGGAACCGGGACAGGACTAGTAGAAGGGTGTGGGGGCAGGGATGATGAAGAAAAGAACCTGCCTAGCAACTGAGAAAATCAGAAGGAATTAAATCAGTGCCAGAGGAGGAAATACAGAACAGCTGCTAACATTTAATCTAGTCTAGAGGGGACAGGGTGCAAATTGAGGGGAGCTGAGTGAGAGAGAGGTGAATATGAAATCAGGAGAGCAAACCAGAGGTTTAGATATTTAGACCAAAGAGTGAGAGCTGTAGGAGACCTTATGGGGCCATTGAGTCCAATGCTTTCATTTTACAGATGAGGAAACTGAGGCAGAGAGGGGGTAAATAGTCATATAGCTTATATGTATCTGAGGCAAGACTCCAACTCAAATCATCCTGACCCCCAGTCTAACACATTATCCAGCATGCCTCCTAGATTCTGTTAGTTAATGCGTTCTCCTAGGAAATCACAAGTCCATGAAGCATGAGAGCTGGTTTACTCAGTGCCTCTTTTAAAATAAATAAATAATCCTGGATCTAGATCTGGATGAATCCTCAAAAGCCATCTAGTACAACCTCTTCTTTTTCGAAAAAGGAAACTGAGACCCAGGAAAGTTAAGTAACATTCCTAAGAACATACATCAAAGGTAATATTTAAATCCAATTCTTCTAGTTTCTATAATTTATGTTCTTTCCAATCTACCATCTTGACTCAGATACAGCAGTCCTAGGTCTGAAATATGTTAGAAATAAGATTAAGGTATTTAACATGCCAAGTTTATCTCTAAACTTATATATACTTCAGAATGACTTACATATATTCAGCTTGTGTCTTGTGATTCCCCATGTGGTGGTAAAGGAGATTTTATACTTGAAGGTTAAATTCTTAATGTGTGGGGAGGGGGTGAAGAAAGGAGGAAAAGAAGTGAATGAGTAGAGAGAGAGAGAGACAGAAACTAAGAGACAAAGATAGAAAGACAGAAAGACCCAAAAGCATTCCTAGAATATTGCTTTTAAAGTAATAAAATACGTAGGATTACAAAGGAAATTATATTGAAAGTATTATCAAAGTATAAAAACATATTTATAGACCCCCTGAAATCTCTCTATAAATCCCCCAAGGAATCCATGCAATCCAGGTTAAGAACCCACATTCAAAGTATATGGTCAATTACATAGAATATAGATGATGTTCTACGAGGACAAATACCAAACATGATAAAGAATGGAAAATTTGAGAATAGTTCAATCAGTAGAATAGGTTAGGATCACAGGACAAAAGAGGCAATAACTATAGCAATCTAGTCTTTGACAAACCTAAAGGCCCCAGTTTTTGGGATAAGAACTCACTATTTGACAAAAATTGCTGAGAAAATTGGAAATTGGTATGGAAGAAATTGGGGCTTGACCCATACCTAACACCACATACCAAGATAAGATCTAAATGGGTCCATGATTTAGACATAAAGTGTTAAATTATAAGCAAATTAAAAGAGCATAGGATAATTTACCTCTCAGATCTGTGGAGAAGGAAGGAATTTGCGTCCAAAGAAGAATTGGAACTCTTAACTGAATACCAGATAGTTTTGATTATATTAAGTTAAAAAGGTTTTGTACAAACAAACCTAATGCAAACAAGATAGGAAGGGAAGTAATAAATTGGGAAATCATGTTTACATTTAAGGGTTCTGATAAAGACCTCATTTCTAAAATATATAGATAATTGACTCATTTATAAGAATTCAAGCTACTCTCCAATCGATAAATGGTCAAAAAAAATATGAACAGACAATTTTCAGATGATGAAATTAAAATGATTTCTAGTCATATGAGAAGGTGCTCTAAATCACTATTAATCAGAGAAATGCAAATTAATACAACTCTGAGATACCACTACATGCCTCTCAGATTGGCTAAAACGAAAGGAAAGACAAGGACGAATGTTGGAGGGGATGTGGGAAAACTGGATCATTGATACATTGTTGGTGGAATTGTGAATGAATCCAGTCGTTTTGGAGAGCAATTTGGAACTATGGTCAAAAAGTTATCAAGCTGTGCATACCCTTTGACCCAACAGGGTTTCTATTGGGCTTATATCCCAAAGAGATCTTAAAGGAGGGAAAGGGGCCCACGTGCAAAAATGTTTGTGGCAGCCCTTTTTGTAGTGGCTAGAAACTGGAAACTGAATGGATGCCCATCAATTGGAGAATGGCTGAATAAACTATGGAATATGAATGTTATGGAATATTATTGTTCTGTGAGAACCGGCCAGCAGTTTGATTTCAGAGAGGCCTGGAGAGACTTTCATGAACTGGTGCTAAGTGAAATGAGCAGAACCAGATCATCATTATACACAACAACATCAATATTATATGATGATCAATTCTGAGGAACTTGTCTCTTACCAACAATGAGATGATTGATACCAGTTCCGATGATCTTGTGATGAAGAAAACCATTCACAATCAGAGAGAGAAGACTGTAGGAATTGAATATGAATCTCAACATAACATTCTCACTCTTTTTGTTGTGGTTAGCTTGCATTTTGTTTTCTTACTCATTTACTTTCTTTTTTTGATCTGATTTATTTTATCTTGTACAGCAAAAAAATGTATAAATATGTTAATACATATTGGATTTAACATATATATAAACATGTTTAACATATATTGAATTGCTTGCCATCTAGGGGAAGGGGTGGGGGAAAGGAGGAGAAAATCTGAAACACAAGGCTATGCAAGGGCCAATGTTGTCAAATTATCCATACATATGTTTTGAAAATAAAAAGCTTTATATAAAAAATGGAGAATTTGGTTCCTAAATCATTAAAGAT
Source organism: Myrmecobius fasciatus (assembly GCA_023553655.1). Taxonomy (NCBI): domain Eukaryota; kingdom Metazoa; phylum Chordata; class Mammalia; order Dasyuromorphia; family Myrmecobiidae; genus Myrmecobius; species Myrmecobius fasciatus. Next base: position 579,051 of record JAJPUD010000513.1, read on the forward strand.
AATTATCTTTCTTCTTGGTAGAATAGTGACAGAATTGACAAGTAATACATATGAGAAAACTGGTTTAGGCTGGGCATTAATGGATCATTAATAGGAAAGAGAAACAAGAAATAAAGACCAATGTTCTCTAAGCATAAAAAACAATTCTAAACATGAGGGAGAAGAACCAGTAGCCAGTTCACAGATTAGACCTAATGCAGCAGACCCAGATGAAAAATGTGTTTCGAATTTGGGAGTAAAGAGGTTAATGTGAAACAATGTGAAAACAACACAGAGAAAAGATTGGGGGGGATTAAAAGCAAAGCAACTGGTTTTTCTCAAAGGATCAGCCTAGGAAGGTGTCTTTGTGGTGAGAGCAAACTGACCATACCCCCTACCCTCTCTAGCTCCTGTCTCCCTAAATCCCACCTGCACTAACATTGATCAATTGAATCAGAGGATCTCAATCAGAAAAGATTGTAGTTGCCAACTAGTCAAAAAAAAAAACCTGCAAATGGTTAGGGAATCCCTCAATAATAGCAAACAAGTACATATCTAGCCCATATTTGAAGACTTCCAGTAATTAGAGAACTCACAATCCTTCAAGGTAGCACCTTCAAATTTTGGACAGCTTTAATTATTAGGAAATTGTTTCCCTCTAACAAAGAGCAGAAATTGGCCCTTCTTCAATTTCCAGTGTCTAGTTCCATTCTCTGAGGTCAAGTTAAAAAAAATCTCAATCCTTTTCTATATCCCTTACTTGGGGATAACCATCATAATCTCCCTTCAATTAATTGCTTAATTAATGGCAAGGTTCCAAGTTCCCATCACCATTCTGGTCACCTTCTTCTGGATAGACTCCAAATTGTCAACAATTCTCCCCAAATATGACACCTCCAACTGAGAACAATTCCTCCAGATGTGTTCTCACCAAGTATAATATAACAAGACTCTAACAGAGTCCTGTCTCTTGAGACACTATGGGCTTATTAGTGTGGACTAAGATTTCATTTAACTGCTATCCCTAAATTCAAGTGAATCACTCCACACCCCTGAGCCTGTTTCCTCAGGCTCCTTTGTTCTTAATAAAATAAAATAAAAACACCTTCATAGGATCCAACCATACTCAATAGCTGTATATCATTCCCCCCCTTTCATGGCTAAACCTCTTGAAAGTGTTTTTTACAATCAATGTCTCTCCACTTTCTTTCCTTTCGTTTTCCTCTTAATTCTCTGCAATTTTTTTTCTGATTTCATCATTCAGTTGATACTATTCTTCTGAATGAGTTCTTCTTCACTTAATTTAATGGCTTTTTCTCAATTCTCTTCTTGACCTTTCTGCAGCCTTGAAATTGCCTACCACCATCTATCTCCTTCTTTATGAAGAATGTATAGAAAAGAGTTTCTTTATATTCTAATGACTGCTCTTTCTTGGTTCTCCTCTTTGTCTAACACCTTCTCACTCTTCTTTCTGGTTCTTCATCTATGTCATATCCTCTAGGTATATCCCAAAGCTGTTCCTAGCCTCCTTCAGTTTCATTCTATACCATTTCATGTTGTGATCTCATCAGCTCCCATGGTTTCATTTATTGTATTTATGCAAATAAATCTCAGGTCTATATATCCAACTCTAATTTCCCTGCTAATCTACCATCAAACACCATTAACTGACTTTTGGATATTTCAGATGAATGTCCCAGATTCACCAAACAAATCAACAAGCATTTTTGAGCACTTACTAAGTGATGGGTACTGTGTCACATGTTGAACACACAAAGGAAGACAAATGTCCTTGGGGAACCCACTGTCAAATGAGGAGGGAGGCATGTACCAATAACTTAACCAACAAAATATATGCAGGATGAATTGGAAATAATCAACAAAGGAAAGGCACTCACATTAAGGGATTATGAAAAAAGCTCCTTGTAGAAAAAGAGATTTTAATTGCAACTTGCAGAAAGTTAGGGAATCTAGGAGGAAAAGATGAAGAGAGAAAATTACAGGCATGGAGGCAACCAGTTAATGTGCAAGGAGCCAAGAGATGGACTGTTATATGAAAAGAACAGAAAGATAAGTGTTACCAGAGGGATGTAAGTTGTGAGAAAACTGAAATGAAGGATTCTAAAAGCTGAACAGAGAATTTTATATTTGATCCTGGAAGTGATAGGGAGTCACCAGAATTGATTGAATGGGATGGAGGGTGATATGGGGAGACTTTTAGTTTAAGAAAGTCACTTTGACAACTAAATAGAAAATGAAAAGAGAAATTTGAGGTAGGAAAGCCAACAAAAGACTATTGCAATAGTCAAAGCATGAAAGCAAAAGAGAGAAGGAGGTATGTATATACAAGAGGTGTTAAAAGATGGAAATCATCTTGGTAGCTATTTGGATATGGAGAATCAGAGACATGAGGAGTTGAGATGACACCTAGGCTGTCAATCTCAATGACTAGGAAAATGGCAGAGCCCTAATAGTAATAGGGAAGTGAGAAAGAAGGCAGGGCTTGGTAAGAAAGATGGTGAGAAAAAAAAAAGATGGTGATTTTGGTTTCTGGATATGTTGAGATTAGGATTTCAATAGGACTTCTAGTTTGAGATGGCCAAGAGGCAGTTTGAAATGTAAAACATAAGATAAGGCTAGATAAGTAGATATGAGCATCATTAACATAGAGATAATTTAATACAACAGAGTTGATGAGATCATCAAGTGAAATAGCATATAGAGAGAAAATAATAAGGTCCAAGACATTATCACTGAAGACACCTAGGTCAGTGAGCGTGACCTGGACAAAAATCCAAGAAAGGAAACTAAGCAGTAGCAGTCTAATAGGTATGAGGAGCACCAAGAAAAAGTCATGGAACCAGGAAGTTCATGGAATTCAGGAGAGTAGAGAGGATGAAAGAGACAAAAGTACTTAACAATCTAAAGGCTGTAGAGAGATTAAGGAGGATGAAAATAGAAGTCATTCAATTTGATCACTGATTACTTTAGAAAGAAGAGTTTCAGTTGAATGTAGAAGTCAGAAATGAAATTTCAGAGTTAAGAAGAAATTGAGGGGAAGGAAGTGGAAGTATTAATTATAAATTATCTTCTCAAGGAATTTTGCCATGAAAGAGGAAATATAAAGGACAATTGTAAGGATAGACAAATCAAGTGAGAACATATTTAGAGGAGAAGCCTTCAGTAGATAGAGAGAGAATAAAGATTAGTGAGATAGTGGGAATGACAGACAGAGCAATCTGTTAAAAAAAATAGAATGGAATGGAACCACTTGTGTAGGTAGAAGGCTTTGCCTTGTCAAGCAGAAGGACTATGTCTGAGTGATAGGAGATGAGGAGGGAAGAAGAGAGAGATTTCAGTGTTTTTTCAGTGAAATATAAGGCAAATATAAAACTGATTATCTTGATTCCTGCTGCCTGAAGGCCAGATATGTCACATATCACACTGCTTTCCAGTATTCTCTGGTACCTTTAAGGGAAATTGGGGATTTTTGCCACTTGAATCCATTACCCACCAATGATGTTCCCTCAAATGTAGGTATAAAGTGCCCACCCTCCAGTTCCATTTGGCCACAAACAATCAGGTTAGAATTTACAAAGAAATATTTACTTCAAAGATAAAATAACAAATATACAAACAGCTTAGATAAATTCCTAAAGAGCACAATCCTAAATTCTAAGTCCAAAATATCTCTTGGATTAGAGTCTTAGGCAACCTGCCTCCTTCCTTGTTTCTCTGCTGGGTTGACTTGTTTTAAAAGCTCACTTAGTATCCTGGATCCAAAGGTCACAATGGCTCAAATCTGGACTCTAGTGGAGATCACTACCACATCTGAAACTGAAAGAGAAAGACAGACAAAACATTTTTTCAGAGCATGAATAAAAGAGAGGTGGTGAAGATATAAACATTCTCCCAGTTCAGTTCCTGATACTCGTGGAGGGGTGAACTGTAATCTTTACTTCTCTGGATGCAGCAGGAAAGTGTTTACAGGAAAGAGTCAGTTTTAAAAAATATATTCTAGTCTGGCTACCCAGTCCATCAAAGAAGGTTACTTTCACTCATGTGATACCAAAAACAGAATGGAAAGAGAACTCCTCCCAAAAGCATTATTCCTCCATGTTATCAGTTCTAAACAGGTACAAAGCCCTATTACAAAGGTTTTTAGCTTAATGGATGGAAGAGGGCTTTGGAGATTTCAAGGAGTTCCTGTGGCTCCTGATTTTCATCAGAATCAAATATAAAATCTTCTGTGTCAATTGAAAGTTCTTCATAACTTGTCTGTTTCCTACTGTTTCAACTTCCTCATAACTTACTCCCTTCCATTTACTCAGTTTACATTCCTACGAGCAATTGCATGAACATGATGTTCCAATTGTGCCTGTGTAGTACATTGACTATCCCCCATGACCAGAATGTCCTGCCTTTTCATCTCCGCATCTTACTTTCTCTCCTTAAGGCTCAGTACTTTGCTGTTTAAAATTTTTAGAGACATACTTCCTTGACAATTAATCATTGTATTAATAATGCTAACATTTAATTAATAAAATGAATGGTCATTTGGCCATTAGATATATTGCATCTGTTCTCAGACTCCTTCAGTTTTATCTCTTTCAGACCAATGAAAACTCATGATGGGAGTTCACAGTTTTTATGCCCTTAGAAAAAGTTGGTGCTCCTGAAGGAGGCAATCAACTTGGATTGTTTAGCAATTAATGAAAGAATGATTATTATAATAAAATGTAAGCTTATTCCAATGAGAGTCTTAAGGTACATGACACTGAGCACCCAAGTCATGATCAGAGAGACATCAATATCTTTATCACTTTCCTGACAAAAAGAAGAATCCACATTTTCCTAGACCTCTCTGGATTGAATAACTCTCAGATTTACACAAATTTACACAGGGAGAAAACAGAGGATTTCAATTTTCATCCTCTCAAATCAGGGCCAATGTTCTTTTTCTATATCACAGAGGTGAGCAGCAATAAGGGTCTTAAAATGAATAGCCCACCCAAGTTTTATAAAATGTATAGACCTTATTAAATCCCAAGATAAAAGCAACTTAATGTTTTAGCTCTGGTAGGAAGAAGGAACACGTAGAGTTAAAACAAGTACAGTATCAGAGGTAAAATATGGGGAAAATTACCATATTTTCTTCTCAATTACTATAGAGCCTGTAAGCTTGGTAACTAGAAACCTAAGAAACAGCCTGGGGGAAAAAATCTTCATTGCACCTTTTCTTCCCCCCAGGGACACATTCAGTAGAACATGAAGGGTTCAGACAGGATCCCAAAATTCTGGGGGGAAGAGATGAAGAAGCAGCATTTTGCAAATGTGAATTCCAAGACAAATTTGAGGTTATATCATTAATGACAACTAGATAGAACATCACTATTTGCAAATGGGTAAAACATAATTCAGATGGTTATACAGAAGTTCATAAGGTCATAAAAAAAACATAGATTTTAGAGTTGAAATGGGACTTTAAAGAACATCTGCTTACTACAACCCACTCATTTTAGGAGAAGGAAACTAAATGCATTCATTCAGCATTTAATGTATATTTTTAAAGCACTTTCTATGTGAGAAGTATTGTGCCTGGATTAGAGGGGGTGGAGGGGGTAGAGAAATAAAAAGAATAAGAATGGCCTCCAAATGGGCTATCTTTTCCCCTTCCCCCACCCTCCCATGGAGAGAATGGATTTAGCCGATGAGCATCGTAGCAGAAGCAATCACCAGCACGCACACCTCCCAACAAAATGGATTTTGCTCAGCACTATTTTAAGGGCATGACAGGAGACATGACCTCCTCTGAGAGCATCGTCCCTAGGAGCTGGAAAGAAGCACTGCAGGATATGGTGAGAGGGAATGCTAAGATGTCCCATTCCTGCCCACTCTGCTTAGCTGTCACCTTGGAAAAGGATTCTAGGGTTCTCTCCATCCCCACCTCCCATGATACTCTCTCTCCCTCCCCTCGTGCCATTTTTCATTCCCATTCTCGTTCATTTTTTCATTTCCATGAAAATGGAAGAAAAAAATAAAAACCCCAAACTGAACATTCAATTTTAGTGGCATGTTGGAAATAATAAATGGAAAGACATCTCAGGCCTGAGGGACATTACTGGATTTGGTGGAATTTGATTTCTTAAGTGGAAGAAAAAAGGAAATGGAGAATGAAACCTTCAGAGTGACAGCAGAATTTTTTCCCTTTGTCTTGGACCAGAGAATACTACTAAATATGCTGGATTTTCAGGAAATATAAACAGCTAAGAATAAAATTAAAATTAATGGTTTTGTAGGAAGAGAAGACATATATCATAAGAAATTCTGTAAACAGCAGCCTAAATGTACCAGGCAAGGTCATTTGTTCCATCCCCCTGCAATCAAGCAAGACTATTCTTAATTATCCTGTCTAATTGGTGTTTAAAACTGTAATAGGATCCTCTTTATTATTTTATACATCAGTTTAGGGGAATAAGTGGGACAGTTTGGCTGGAAGTACATGAGAGAGGGTGAAGTAGGACCCCATTGGATCCCCCCAATGCTCAGCACCTATGACCTCTAAGGTCTCTGGACAAGAGCAACTGATGAGGAACCACAAACTAATAGCTTGCATAAGCATATGGTTACTGCCAGCTGTTAGAACACCAGTGTCCAAATCCCCGTAGTCTTGACAGTCATGATGAAGGCTCTCTGACCACAGGCATTCTGCTGAGTTTCTCAGCCCACTGTAAGAATTCCAGCTAACATAAGCCTCATAACTCTCAGGGGTTATCCATACATCTGAACCTGATGCTAATGGAAGGAACCAATTGGGAGTGCAGCCCCAGGATAACATCACCATTTTTGCTTTTCTTTGTATCTCCAGCTCTTAGCATGGTGCCTGGCACATAATAAATGCTTCTAAGTGTTTGTTGACTGACATGCTTGTCAACTGACATATTGGAGCCAGATGGATAGCTGAGCTACTTTCCAAATTTACTCCAAGTTACTCCCAGTAACTCCCAGTTACATTTACTTTCCCAATTTACACAAATGGCCATCTCCTCTGATTTGTGAGAGTATCAACTCACCTCCAAACACAGATTAAATATCAAATAAACATTTTGGACTTTTATTTTCTGTGCACATCTGAGGGTTCCATCTCAGTAGCTTAAGTTAAGGAGCTGATCAATATAACTATCATTCTGACTAACCATTCAAGCTGAGTTCCCCATCTCAGGTTAGGGAGACAATGGTTAATAATCCTGGAAAAATAATTTGGAGCCAGAATGTGAAGGACTTTAAATGTCAAATAAAAGAATTATTATCCTAATCTAGTGACAATAGGGTTAGAGTTAGAGTTAGAATCTTCTCCAGCAGAGAGTTGTCATGGCTGACCCTGAAATTTCTTTGGTAAGTATCCTAAAGAGAATTTGGGCTTGCAATGATAGCTTTCATGAGTTCTATAAATACCACTTGGGTAGCTGTTACTAGGTAAAGAGTGTGGCTTTGGAAAATTCAGGGATGGTCAGATCTAGCCTAGACATAGGCTAAAAGGAAAGTACATGATCTAATTTATTATGGAGGTTATTTAAATAAAAACAAAACATTTTATTTCAATAATTCAATCCAAGGAAAATTCATTAAATATTTGCTATTAAATTAAATATCTGCCTGTGCTAGACTTTGAGGGAAATACTACCAAGTTTAGATAAAACACAGTTTTGTCCTCTTGGCATTTATATGTAATTATAATGTTTTATATTAAAAATTGTGACCTCCACACCATCTCTTCAATGAGGCCCACATGTGTAAAATAACTCACATTTGATTACTTAATTAAGAAATAGCATAGTCAGGATTTGAAACTGGGTCTTTGATTCCAAATCAGCACTTTCTATTACTAGTAGAGGATCACATATTTAAATAACTATTATACAAAATAATAGATGATAAGTCTAATTGGAAGTGTTTCTGAAATATGAAAGGAAAAGTGTTATTATCAACTAAGATAATTATGAACTCATCTCTAATTATTATGGTATAAAGGAGAAGGTTGGCCAAGGTTAACAACATTAAAGGATAATGTTATGGCATTGAAGATGATAAGGAATTAAAACCCTCCCTGATGGACTGTGAACTCTCCTTGCCCTGAGTACCACTGGTCCATTGACAACATATTAAAGGTTCATGTTCAGTGTTAAAGCTCTTTTCTTGATGGCCTGTGAACTTTCCTTGTCCGGAATACTGCTTGGTTCATTGTCTCTACGTTAAGAATAATTGATTGGTTCCTAGCCAGTTCCTACACTCTTGGCTTAGACCTTTAAAAAGAGAAGCTGGAAGGAACTCTTCTTATCTCAAGAAAAAACTAGAGGTTGGACATGCAGAGGAGTGAAGGCTATTCACACAGATGCAGAATTGGCTTTCTACAAGAGAAGCATGTATATATCCAAGGCTCCTCCTGAAAAAGACATGGCCCCAGGAAAAAAGAAACTGCCCAAACCCAGGAGAGGTGCCACATGGTCCTGGAGATGGAGAGAATAGAAGCAGTGATAGAGAAATGAGAAGTTCCTGGAAAAGCAAACTCCTCCAACACAAGGGAGGAATTCCTGGGTAGTTCCACTGCTCAGTGTTCCTGGACCAAATGAGGGAGATCTTTCCCCAAAAGGCTCTGGAAACAAGAAACTTCAAGGGAAAGAACCACAATGCAGACAAATGACTCCACTCACACTATGAATTGTTGAGATATTACAGGTCCAGAATGAAAGAAGTGGGCTTTATAGTGATACCACATGTTTTTCCTCAAAGAAAAGACATGGAAGGCTCAACTCTGAGTCTGGAGGGCTGTACAAGTTCTTAGGAATTTGGGGAGGTCCACTGGAGAGAGAAAGAGGGTTAATTTAACTATTCACAAGCTGAAGTTTAAGTCTTTTGTTCTGCATGTCATATAGTTGAATCCATTCTGTCCTGTATCCATTGTATATTAGACTGAATATGTGCACAGGCAATCAGGCGTCTTTCTGCAGAAATCTAGACACAAACTATATTGCAATGTTCCCAGAAGAAACGCTAAATAGAGACAAAAATGACACAAATCCTGATTTTCCCAGGGATCAAGTCAAAAAGAGTTATTTGTAAGACATCACTAAGATTGAGCCTAAATGTCTTTCTACTCAGTGAGAAACTGCCATTAGCTTTTCTTTTCATTTCTCTTCTTCAGGACAAAGACTGCCCTTCATATAGACCAGCAACTTCATGACTTCCCAGGTCTTCCAAAACTTCCAATGATTATATCTTTCCATTCAAGAAAAGATTTTTTCTTCTACTGTCCCAGATTTCCAGCCTAATTCTCTGCTCTTCAAAAATCAGAGTTTCTATAAAACTAACTTTTCGTGGAATTGCTTAAGATTATGCCTTAACCACCTGCTAAGTATCTTCTTTCTGTCTGGATTCTGTTACAGACTTCTTAAAGAGAAAAGCCATTTTTCCTTTCTAAATTTGGAATCAGAAGAGCTGACTGAGTCTTGATTTTGCCTCTTACTAGCTGTTGTGATCATGGACAAACCATTTGACTTCTAAGTTAAGCTTCAGTTGCTGCATCTGTATAAGGGGGGGTAACATATAAGAAAAGCAATGTCAGGCCACAAATATTTATTAAACATATTTATTATCACCATGGAAACTATAATCTGGATACAAATATGAGGAAGGAAGGAAAAGAAAGAAAGAAAGGAAGAAAGAAAGAAAGAGAGTAAGGAGAGAGAGAGAGAAAGAGAGAGAGAGGAGAGAGAGAGAGAGAGAGAGAGAGAGAGAGAGAGAGAGAGAGAGAGTCCCTGCCTTTAAGGAGCTTATATTTTAATAGGGAAAGGAAGCTGAAAGGAAAATGGGGAGGAGAAAGTACCCAATTTAGAAGCAAGGTGGAAAAATCAGTCAGAGAAATACCTGAATAGTGTAAACAGATGGAAAAATGGAGAGATATCTGAGTGGGGGCAGGGGGAGGGGTGGAGGGGGCAGCAGGGTTTCTACTTAAATGGAAGTCTGGAGTTCATGGCCCTCCACTCCAATCAAAGACAGAAGGTAGTAATGGGGCGGAATGCCAAGCCTTATAAGAATTTCTAGGAAAATGAGAATATTCTGATAATGAACTTCCTAGGTGGAGAAATCAGAGTAATGCATCCAGGTGAGAAAAAAAAAGTAAGATAAATCTATATATTATAAATTAAGTGACATATTGCACCACAAGTACCATATATATTATAAATTAGAAACAAAACAATTTTCAAACAGAGATATACAGTGGCTTTTCTATATATAGATAAAACCTTTTCTCTCTATCTAGCTATAGACAGACATAGTATATTTCATTTCAGTGTATACTCAGGGAATTTTATTTTCTTAAAGCAAATATTTATATGCAAATACTAAAGGACTTCATTTCTATTCACCAAACAAAATAAAGGAATCAAAATTTAACAACAGTTTTTTTGCAATAACCAAATGTTACAAAAAATTTAAATGAGGTACTAAGTATCAAAAATAATCAAATTACTTTTACATTTTACTTTTTAAAAAGAAACTTTTAAAACGGGACACAAAGTACCAAAAAAAATTGAGATAATCACTCTATGTATATTTATCCTAAACCCACGAAATCACAACTTTATTATATTTGGTTCTCAGAACAGATAGAAACAAAACTTTTCTAAGAAAAAAAAATTCTCTTTCATCATCCTGAGCCCAACTGTATTTTCTTGAATGTTTTTTGCCCTTGAAACCTAGAATTCCTCCTTCCCCCACCTCATAAAAAAGGAGACATTTTGAAAAAAGATTCAATTAATGAAGGTAAAGTCAAACCAGGCATGTTTGCCTTCTTCCCCTTACAAGCACCAGCTTTCTTAGGCTTCTTTTCCCACCACAGTCCAGTGAGCAATGATTGGTTGATTTATAATTCAGTGATTCTGTTAGTTCAAAGGAAGGTCTTTCCTCCTTCCTGGTGTATTGTGATTAATTTCCTATTGTCAGGTTGATCAATGGCCTTGTGTGTGTCATCATCAGACTACTGTGATGTTTTCTTTCCTGGGATAATTAAGCAGGTGATTATAACTAAGGACCCAAGAATGTCCTTTGCACATGGCTGGTACTTAGAAGCACACAAAGAGATCTGTGTGATCATGGTTAGAGAGCCCATATAGTGGTGGTCAGAGAACCTAACACCCAACATGGTACCATGGAATATCCAGGCCCAGGCACTCAAGGAGCTTCCATTCTAATTCAAATAAATAATAGAAATCTAAGGGCAGTTATTCTAAATGCAGACTGTCACACTTAATACTTACTCTCTATTCCTGTCACCTCAGCTAAGTTGCTTAACTCCATAAAGCCTCAATGTTCTCATCTAAAAAATAAAAGGGTTGGGTAATATGATTTCTAACGTCTCTTGAGCTCCGTGATTCTGCAATTTATCTGTGTTTTTCTGTCAAGAATTGGAAACAGGACGTACAGGTATACCTAGGATAGAGCTTAAAAATGCAATTTCATCTGGAATGGATATTTTGAATCTCTCTGGGTATATATTCTTAAAAGTAGCAGGTTATGAGTTTGTTTTCTAGTTCCTAGTGTAGGAAAACATGGGAACAACTTGCCAGCCTCTGAACAGCTCAGATAGAATCCGAGTGTTGTGGAGAGAGTAGTAAATCTAGACTGAGATGGCTAGGGCTCGAATCTTAGTTTTTTGGCTTAATAGTTATGAGACTTTGAAGAAGACATTCTATCTTTCAGAGCCTCAGTTTCCTTAGATGTCAAATGAGAGAACTGGAATAAGTTCCTAGAATCATGCATGTGGAGCTGAAATATATAAGAAGTCACCCAGTCCAAAACTCTCCTGTATTAATTGAAGGAATTATGGTCCAGTGTCAGAGATGGGATCTGAATTCACATTTTTTCTATTCTAGAGTCAATGCGGTTTTCCCTGAACCATGCTCTCTTAAATGAGACTAAGTTGTTTTTTCAGTCATGTCTGACTCTTCATGACCCTATTAGGAGTCTTCTTGGCAAAGATACTGGAGTGATTTGCCATTTCCTTTTCCAGCCCATATTACAGATGAGGAACCTGAAGCAAAAAAGGTTCAGTGACTTGTCCAGGATCTCCCAGCTAGTCAGTGTCTCAGGCCAAATCTGAACTCAGGAAGATGAGTCCTGACTCCAGGCTCTGCACTCTATCCACTATACCACCTAGCTGCCCAGAAAGGGACTTTAGATATCATCTAATTAACTTCCTTATTCCACAGAGAAAAATACTCAGCCCCAGAGAAAGGAGTGCCCCAAATAGCTCAGCTAGTAGCTATAAAGAAGTTCCCTAATTCTGACAATCAAGACCCTATACTTTCAGGCCTTGGCTCCCAATAAGGCTTTGATCCTACCATCTAACAAATATACTATGCTCCAATAAACTGGTCCTACTTAGCATCCCATACATACATTTTAGATCACTGCCTGTGCACCCAGAACCATTTCTTCTGCCTATAAAGCCTCCCTTTTAATGACGGCCAGATCACTTCAGAATTTCTTTCCAACCTTATTCCCTAATACTCCCTTTTAGTGACTACATTTCAGGGAAGCTAACAGTCTCACTGCCCCATTCCATTTCAGCAATTGTCCCATCTTCCCCCATTAAACTATAAATTTATATATAAAATGTGGGTCTAAATGAGTGCCTTACTCTAATTTGGGGGGTCTTCATAGAATAGGGATTACCAGATTATTAGGCTTGAATCCAGTTTTAGGCTTGCTACCTGTGTGACCACAATTTAGCCTAGCCACTTAACTTTTCTTACAGATTCCTTTTTTTTTTTTTTTTTTTTTTTTTTTTTTTTTGGTGCAATTGAGGTTGTGACTTGCCCAGGGTCACACAGCTAGGGAATGTTAAGTGTCTGAGACCAGATTTGAACTCAGATCCTCCTAACTTCCGGGCTAGTGCTCTATTCACTGCACCACCTAGCTGCCCCACAGATTCCTTTTAAAAAGGAGACAACTCCTCTTTAAAACAGAGAATAATAAATAAATAACTCACCCTATCTAGATCACAGAATTATTGCAAAGAAAGTGTTTTGTAAGCCTTAAGAAGGTGTTTGCATCTCAGGACCTAAAGATGGCTTCTGCATATGGCTAATACAAAGGAGCACACAAAGACATTTATGTGATCATGATGTAGTTGTGTTGTTTTTATTATTACTATAAATTTGATGAATAAATGTACATTCCTGATGGATGAATTCAGTCCAATATTTTAAGAACCAGACCAATGCTGATTTTTTTTAGAAACATCATGAAAAAATAGAAAGAAATAAGCATTTAATGATTGCCTACTGTGTGCCAGCTACTGTGTTAAGTACTTTACAAATTTTATTTCATTTGATCCTTACAACCATCTTGGGAGATAGGAGTTATTACTATCCCCATTTTACAGATGAAGAAACTGAGCAGTGTCTTGACTAAGTTCACATAATAGTAAGTGTCTGATTTGAAATCAGGCCTTTCCTGAGTCCAGGCCCAGCCCTCTATCCATTGCACCATTTGGCTAATGAATTCCTAAGTCCTATGCCTAGGATGTTGCATGCATCTCCAATGGGATCAAATCATCTTGGCTAAAGCTATGTGGCCTGGACACCCGAACAACTGTTTAATCTAGTTCACTCAACCATCATACAATGAAGTCTGTATGATGTCAACATATATATGTATGTGTATATATATGTTATATATACCTATTATAAACAGCATAATTGGCGAAGCCGGAGGAGGAATAGGAGGAAGGAAGAATGAAGAAAGGAAGTGAGGAAGACTGATAAGAAAGAAGGAAGGAAGGAGGGAAGACGAGAGGGAGGGAGAAAGGAACAATGTTTTAAGGCTATTATATTATTCTTACTATTTAAGGACTTTCCCAATAGCAGGTTATTATGATTCCCAAGTCCCTAGCAGAGTTAAACTTTTAGTATTTCTATGAAAGTATGTGGAAAGTCTCTTTTGGAAAACTGTCCTAATAGAGAATGACCATAGAATATTATTTCCTCCCAGGTCCTGCCTGAATTCAGGAAAACTGAATTCAAAAACAAAATATGCAAAGCATTTTACAGGGTATCCTCATGGGCCAAATGAATTTCTAATCATACCTAGGATGGTAAAGAAGAGGCAGCCTGGGGAACTTATCATTGCAACAAATTCCAGACCCTTGAGCTACAGTCAGAGTGATGCTCCCTGAAAATGTACCCCAGGGAATACTGCTCCATGCTGATGAAAGCTGTGTTTGCAAGTGGTTCCAAAAGCCTTGTTCCTTCTCATCCAGCTCCTAGGATTATAAAATTTAGAATATAAAGGGACCTAAATGAACATCTAGCCCAAATTCTTAGTCTTATAGGAAACTGAGGCCTAAAGAAATGAAATAATTCACTCTTAGTAATAATAAAGGCAAGTTACAGAACCAGGATTTGTATCTGATCCAAGACTCTCAGGCCTTTTTGCATTGTGCTATGCTGATTCTTGGTATAGAGCTGTTGATCCTATTACTAGGAGAGTGTAAGTGAGCCAATCCCAATGACTGGAAAGAATTCCAAATGACAAGACGTCTCAGCAATACAGTACCAGTTTATGATGTGGAACCACTTATTAGTTTGTCTAAACACTGCTGTTGAAAAATATAGATTCAACAATCAAGTTCAGCCTTCCAAATAGTTCCTTTGATTCCAGGACCAAACATGTGGGTCCTGAATTAAATTTTGGTTATATAAAAAACAGACTTTATTTTCACTTCCTTAACAGTAAACATATGTAGCTCTACCTATATAGATATCTATCTATTATACCCATGCATGTATTACACTCACAGACATGTGTATTCATGTGTGCAGGCATGCGCACACATATACACATATGCATGTCTTATATACATGTATGTGGATGCTGCATTGTGTATTGTGCACTATATACATGTGTGCATCATGTATATGTATTATATTTATGAATATAATGAATGTATATTTATATAATTTTATATATTTTAGATTTAGATTTAGATTGTATATTTATATATTTATATTGTATACTTATATAATATAATATTATATATAATTATTGTGATATATAAAAATATATTATATGTTTATGTGAGTATAATGAATGTATACATTATATATTTATCATGTGTGTTATGTGTGTTGTAGATATACACTTATTATATCCGTTATAATATAATATACATATAATGTGTATTATATGTATGAATTTTTTCATATTTGTATAATGCATGCATGTATTATATATTTATCACATGTATTATGTATTGTATATATAAATTTATTGTACACATTTATTATATATATGTTTATAATATATACTGTGTTTTATATGTGTATTGTTATTATACATATATTATGTGCATGTGTTGTATATAATATATATCATATATACATACATATATGATGCAAAGTTATCATGAAATAGAGGACAGAGAGCTATCTTTGGAATCAGGAACACCTGAGGTCAACCACAATCTTGGAAACATTGTTATGGGACTTTGGAAGGTCAAATGAGACCCTATTTTGAAAGTGTTTAGCACAGTGCCTGACCCCTAGTAGGCTCCTAATAAATGCTTTTTTCCCTCCCTGTCCCCTGTCTTCTTTAATCTCTCAGTGCTTCTATTTTACTCTAAAACTGTAAGTCACAGAAAATTTGCTATTTTGCAGTGAACGAGGAAATTTCTTCACTAAAAATTCTCTGGATATATAAATCTGTGGGAAGAAGGACTAGTCCTGAACATCATTAGTATAGGGGACTCCCATATGAGGAAACTCTGTCAACCAAAACAGATCAGTACCTTCTCTGAAACTAGAGGCCATAGAATCTAGCCTATTCATTTTACAGATAAGAGAAAGGAGGTACACAGAAATTAAGCAATTTAGCCAAGATCACAGATTCAGTGAGTGTCTGAGGCAGAATTTGAACTCAGGCCTTTTTTTCCTTTGAGACTAGTGCCTTATCCACTGGACCTCTCAATAGTCTTAAGAGAGCTACCTGGGGCATTGAGAGACTGAGTGATTTATCCAAAGTCACACAGCCAATTTGTGTCATAGGTAGGATTTGAATTCAGGTCTTCCTAGCTGCAGGATCAGCTCTCTATCTCTTAGCCATCTATCTACTTACCTGACTTTCTGTCTTGTTTGTTTCTATGTCTACATCTCTGTCTGTCTATATATCTATCTGACTGCCTATCTGTCTATTATCTGTCTATTGTTCAATTTTTAGTCATTTCCACTCTTTGTGACTTCATTTAAGGTTTTCTCATCAAAGATGCAGTAGTATGCTGTTTCCTTGCCCATCTCATTTTATAGGAAACTGAGGCAAACAGAATTAAGTGATTTTCCTAGGGTCACATAGCTAGGAAGTGTCTGAGGGCAAATTTGAACTCAAGAAGATAAGTCTTCCTTACTTCAGGCCCAGTGTTCTATTCATTAGCTTCCCATTATCTATTTGCCTATCTGTCGGCCTATTTATATATTCTCTCTCTACTTATCTATCTGGCTATCTATCTATTATCTGTCTGTATTTACTTTTGGGGAAAAAAGAAAAATATGTAATGTATATATACTATATTCTACATGAATATATTTTGACAATTTTTTTTATCTATCTTGATCAATCCAGAATTATTTATAACAGAGGCACTGGAGTAGAATAACTGAAATATTGAACTTGGAAATATGGGTTTGTTCTAGTCTTGGTTAGGGCACTGAATTTAGAACAAGAGGCACTAGTATTGAATCTTGGCTCTCCCCCACCCCCACAAACAACTTGAATACCCCTGGGCAAATTGCTTAAAACATCTGGGCTTTGATTTCCAAATATATAAAATAAGGATGTTGAACTATGTGATCACAGGAACCCTTTTCAGCTCTGATATTCCATATCTCTACAAGTAGCCAATAGGAATCAAGAACTAAAGAATTAAATTTCCTTTTACATTATGTCATGAGCCAGAGTATTCAGGAGTAAGTTATTGATCAGCTATGCTATCTTCTGTCCTCACCAGACTACTTCTGGGGTATTGTGCTCAATTGTAAGTACTGTAATTTAGGGGGAAAATGATAAACCAGATGGCATCTGGAAGAAGATAACCAGGATGAATAAAGCCTTCAGAAACTAGAAAAAAAAGGAATGTTTAAGATAAAGAAGAGAAGATTTAAGAAGAACTTGCTAATTGTTTGCAAATATTTGGAAAACTATGATATGGAAGAAGGATCAGACGTACATCTAGTTTTAGAAGAAAGAGGTGGGAACAATAGGTGGGAGTCAAAGAAAAAAAAGGAAATTTAAGTAAAGAAAATTAAAATAATTTGAAAATAATTTAAGCCAGAAAAAAACACTGTAAAGATAGATCAGACACCTGGAGTGTCTGATCCACCTGGAGTGGATGGAATAGTGGTATTGGTCTGGCTATTTTTCCTCAAAAGTGAGGAGATGAGCTAAGAGAGATGCCATCACATTCACCACCAGCTGCTGATGTCAGGCTTCTGATTTGTGGAGTGATATAAGGCTGGTGCACAAGAGGCATCAATCATTCAATAATTCTCAGATACATATATCCATAAACATTAGAATACCAGTGACACAAATGCCATCAGATCAGTTACCAACCAGTAGGCTGACAGACACAATTCAGAATAAATTGTCTAGCCCAGTGGATCTCAAAGACCAGAGAATCCTAGAAGTCTCTGAAACCCTTTCAGAGAATCTACAAATTCAAAATTAATTTTTATTTCTAAAATGGTATATATCTATAAATATAACCCACATAAACAAAAACTCTTTGGACAGCTCCTCGATAGTTTTTAATAGTATAAAGTTATTGAGAACAAAACCACTGATGTAGGAGGTGAGTGATTTCAGATGTAAACTTTTTGTATAGTACCAAACAACTGAGTCACAAAAAATTAAAAATCTCACAGTAAGGCACCCTGGGGATGAGAACAGAGACAGTTTATGCTGGGCAAGTCAAACTATCATCTCCTTGGGAACCACATAGAAACAGCCCAGGACCCTAAATCTTACAGCTTTGAAGAATCAGCTCTCCACTCCTTTCCCCAAACCACTAATCCTACTCCCAGACCAGCCTTCACAACTATCATGGGAGGAAGTTCTTTGCCACCAAAGACCTTGGCACTGTCAAATGTTTCAGCATGAGGACTGATATTATTTGATCAGGGGTTATCATATTAAAGATCATGTGCTATTTCACCATCTGCTTTGCTGTTGCATTCTAAGAAGCATGGGTCTTTTCCATCTGACACACAGCTGAAACCTTCTACATATGTTGCCTTCCCTATTAGAATGTGAGTTCCTTAAAATAAGAGCAGGGACATCTTTTCTATTTTTATACCTAACGCTTATCACATGCTTAATATTTTTTTTCATTCATTTGTTGCTCTATTAATTTACAACTCTAAGGAATAACTCAAATGTAATTAAAAGTTGTAATATGGGCATTCATGGGTAGGCATTAAGATCTAGCCATTCATACCCAGGGAAATTAGTCACTATCTAATCAGGGTTGACTGGACAGTTAAGTGAGGACATCAGAATTACATAACATATAGGAAAAAGCAAGTCAGGTGTTTTGGGGAATAGAATCAAGACCCCTTTATCTGGACCTGATAGATTAGACAATCATAGAAAAAGAGCAATGCAAGAAGGGGTAGTGTATATCAGTCATAAGAAGAATTTAGACTTATTAGATAGACAATCTAAGGAAAGGATTAACATAATCCTGTTGAGACTTATGTCTTCTAAGTTCTTCTGGGCAGTCACATAGCAGCATCAGGGACAAACATAAAAAGACCCAACATCTAAAGGGTCACAAATAAAGGTAATCACAAAGAGTATCAGACACTGCTACAAAAACTTTTAAGAGTTGTCTTAAGTTGCAGGATTCAAAATAAACCCACATAAATCATCAGCATTTTTATATATTACCAACAAAGTTCAGCAGCAAGAGATACAAAAAGAAATTCCATTCCAAATAACGGATGATAGGATAAAATGTTTGGGAATCTATCTGCCAAGGAAAAGTCAGAAACTATATGAACTAAACTACAAAATACTTTCCACACAAATAAAATCAGACCTAGTCAGTTGGAAAAACATTAAGTGCTCATGGGTAGGCCGAGCAAATATAATAAAAATGACAATACTACCCAAACTAATCTACTTATTTAGTGCCATACCAATCAAACTCCCAAGAAATTATTTTACAGAGCTAGAAAAAATAGTAGCAAAGTTCATTTGGAAGAACAAAAGGTCAAGAATTTCAAGGGAATTAATGAAAAAAAGGCAAATGAAGGTGGCCTTGCTGTACCAGATCTAAAACTATATTGTAAAGCAGCGGTCATCAAAACCATTTGGTACTGGCTGAGAAATAGAGCAGTAGATGAATGGCACAGGATAGGATATCAGGACAATCTAGGTAATAACTTCAGCAATTTAGTGTTTTATAAACCCAAAGACCCCAGCTTTTAGGATAAGTACTCACTATTTGGCAAAAACTGCTGGGAAAATTGGAAACTAGTGTGGAAGAAATTAGGGCTTGACCCACATCTAACACCACATACCAAGATAAGATCTAAATGGGTTCATGATCTAGATATAAAGAGTGATATTGTAAGCAAATTAGAGGAACATAGGATAGTTTACCTCTCAGACCTGTGGAGATGGAATAAATTTATGTCCAAAGAAGACCTGGAACTCCCAATTGAACACCAGATAGATATTTTTGATTATATTAAGTTTAAAAGTTTCTGTACAAACAAAATTAATGCAGACAAGATTAGGAGGGAAGCATCAAATTGGGAAATCATCTTTACATTTAATGGTTCTGATAAAGGCCTCATTTCTAAAATATATAGAGAATTGTCTCATATTTATAAGAATTCAAGCCACTCTTCAATAGATAAATGGTCAAAGGATATGAACAGACAATTTTCAGATGATGAAATTAAAACCATTTCTAGTCATATGAAAAGTTGCTCCAAATCACTATTGATCAGAGAAATGCAAATTAAGACAACTCTGAGGTACCACTACACACCTGTCAGATTGGCTAAAATGACAGGAAAAGATAACAATGAATGCTGGAGGGAATGTGGGAAAGTTGGGACACTAATACATTGTTGGTGGAACTGTGAACGAATCCAACCATTCTGGAGAGCAATTTGGAGCTATGCTCAAAAAGTTATCAAACTGTGCATACCCTTTGACCCAGCAGTGTTTCTACTGGGCCTATATCCCAAAGAGATCTTAGAGGAGGGAAAGGGCCCCACATGTGCAAGAATGTTTGTGGCAGCCCTTTTTGTAGTGGCTAGAAACTGGAAACTGAATGGCTGCCCATCAATTGGAGAGTGGCTGAATGAATTATGGTATATGAATGTTATGGAATATTATTGCTCTGTAAGAAACGACCAGCAAGATGATTTCAGAGAGTCCTGGAGAGACTTGCATGAACTGATGCTGAGTGAAATGAGCAAAGCCAGGAGATCATCATACACGGCAACAACAATACTATATGATGATCAGTTCTAATGGACATGGCTCTCTGCAACAAAGAATTGTCTCAAACCAGTTCCAATTGTTCAGTGAAGAAAGCCATATACATCCAGAGAGAGGGATATGAAATGTGGACTACAACATAACATTTTCATGCTCTTTATTGATGTTTGCTTGCAGTGTGTTTCCTTTCTCTGATTTTTTTTTCTTTTAGATACGATTTTTCTTGCACAACAACTTATCAAGTATTTTATCATTATTAACATGTAATGGACTTCCTGACATCTGGGGAGGGGTGGGGACTGGGGGTAAAATTTGTAACGTAAAGCTTTGTAAAGATCAATGCTGAGGAACTACCCATACATGTTATGCAAATAAAAAGCTTTAATTAAAAAAAAGAAATAAAGGGGGAAGGATGGGTAGATGGGGAAGCAAAGGGTGAGGAAAGACGACAAGGGAATGATCCTTGGGTGGAGGGAGGTTAAGTAATAGCAAGACAAGTCAAGGAGCAGAATTTAATTAGTGAGCAGTGATAGGAAAGACATGTATATGTGTGTGTGACTGTTTGTATGTAAATATCTACATATATTTAAATAAATATGTCTTTTCTTAACTGTAGCTTGCTTGGAAATGATGGGGCATGAAAAGGGGGAAAATAAAGTAAATAAGGAGCACAGAAAATAAAGGAAAAAATGGACATACGTGAATATATAAAAAAAAAAGAATTGTCTTGACCTGCTTTCAGCATGAGAGAAGTTGTTGATTCACTATGATCCTTTCAACCATGTCAACATTCACACAAAAAAAAGAACCATTCCCAAAAGCATCATTTTCTAATATGAATGACAGAAACTTATCAAGCATTCCCCTAAGGGGCTTTGGGCCATACTAAATGAAACATACATTCCAAAACTCACCACTAGAGGTCAGCTATGGTTGAACATCTTTAAATTATCTTTTTGAGCCCACTTTGTCCAATGTTCAATCCAGTAATCAGGGCTTGAAAAGACCTTAAAGGTCACTTGTCATTTGATGGATGAGAAAATTGAGCCCCAGAAAGGGTAAATGACATACCTATATCAATCATAACTGCGGTCCCACGGTCACTACATAGTAGAATTGTCTAGAATTTGGGTTTCCTAATTCCCACTCAGTTAATGGATCTTGCCACAAACTTAACTGAATACTCACACAAAATGCATTTGCTGAATGCCCATAAACACTGGACATAACATAAATATTAAACAACTTGAAAATTTATTATTAAGAGAAAATAGCATATCTTATCCCACCAGATTTAAACACATGACCTTTCAGTAAACCATCCAGAAGAACAGTGAAGTCAGACTGAGCAAGAACTGAATGAGGGGGTGGCCCCAGTTATTGTAGTTGGGAAGGAGAGGTAAGGAGGGGGTTGCATTTTATTCCTCAGACTCAGAATCTGTGATCTGATTTATTTTTACTCTCTTGATGGAGAATTTTGAATGCAGTAGCTGGAATAGTGGCAGAAATGGAACACTTAGCACATGAAGAAAGGTTAGAAGAGCTAAATATGTATTCCCTTGGCTAAGAATCAAATCAGCAGAAATAAAGGAGTCTGCAGATATTTTAAGAGAGTAAACAAAGCTATAAGGAGGGTCTGGAAACTAGGGGGATGATTGAAGCCCACTGGATCCACTGTCTCAGGGACAATTCAGGGAAAGAGCTATTGGCCAACTCTAAAGTCTTCAGAACAAAGGAGTTTAAAATAGGCTTGACCAAAGATAGTTCATTACAAAATAGCAGAAACACTAACAGTTTCTACAACAACAAAGTGGAGACGTTGCTTATTTGAGGGTTAAATCCTTCTGGAAAACAGACATCTTGATAAGTTATTGACAGTGCTAATTACAGAACTATTCCACTCTCGAGAAATTCTGGCAAATGTTGCTCTTTATTCGCTTATCATAAATGCCGTCTTGGTCAGGGAAAGAGTGGGAGGGAGGGAGTCCTAGCAACTAGGACAGCAGCCCTGTCCCGAGCCAGCAGCTACAGACACCACTCAAAGACTGGGGGCAGCAAAAGATGGGACAATCCCAAAGCTCTTCTCACCCTGAGATTCCTAGGAAAATCATGAAACCTTTTCCAGAAACTTTGACTCTTGGGTCAGCCAAATAGTCATGTTTTTAGTAAATTGTGAAAAAGAAAAACAAAATATAGTCAACTTGGTTACCTTCCTATGTACCAACAGAGGGTTGGAGAGAGAAAGATAGAGGGAGAGACAAAGAAAGAGACAGAGATAGACAGACAGACAGACAAGGGAAGGAGAGAGAGAGACAGAGAGAGGAAAGAGATACAGAGACAGAGAGACACAGAGAGAGACAGAGAGGGGGAGAGAGAAAGAGAAAGAGAGAGAGGGGGAAAAAGGAAGGAGAGGAATAGAAAGAAAGGGAGGGAGGGAGGGAGAGGAGACAGACAGAGAGAAGTAAAAAGAAAGCTAGGTGGGGGAAGTGAGAAAAAAGGACGATACTGTTTTTGTAATTATCCCATTGCATTATTAAAAATGTCAGTTCTGGCTTTCTTTTGTTCCATTTATCAAATGATTATAGCTGTAGTAAGGCTGTGAATGCAAAACTCCTTTAATTTGGGCCTCTGGTTCAAAACATGGATAGTGGAGATGCAGCCCCAAGCACTTCTGCCTGCCTTCATTTTAGCCTCTCCATTCCAGATCCCCAGGGGCTATGAAGAGTA
This sequence comes from Myrmecobius fasciatus, assembly GCA_023553655.1. Taxonomy (NCBI): domain Eukaryota; kingdom Metazoa; phylum Chordata; class Mammalia; order Dasyuromorphia; family Myrmecobiidae; genus Myrmecobius; species Myrmecobius fasciatus. The sequence continues at coordinate 602,328 of JAJPUD010000513.1, forward strand.
TTTGGCTGATCATGTGTCTATCACAAGACACATAGTATATGGTCAGAGGTTCTAATTCAGGTGTTCTTGGCCAAGGAGGAGCATGCTGGAAGGTCCCGGTGAGAGATACTGTCCACAGAGAGAGACAATGAGGGAGAAAGAGAGCTGGGATATATATAGAGAAAGAGAAACTGTAAATAGAGCGATGACAGATGGAAAGGGAGAGAACAGGGATGATCTATATATAGAGATCAACTTAGGGAGACCATACATAGAAAGATATACCGAGATTGACAGATGAATTCTATTCTCAAAGGTCTCTGTTTGGGGCAATTGCAATAGGTGGGTTGTGTTTGTTTTAATTTGTTATGGAAAAGAAAGAAGAAAATGTCTAAAAGCTTCTTTGTCTCTGACCTCGGTGCCCATTTCTTACCTATGCTCTTAAAAAATGTTTCCCTTCTGGCAGCTGGGCTGGGCCAGCCTCCCTGGCCCCAGACCAGCTGTGTGCCAGGGCAGGGATTGAGGTGGGCTGTGCTGTTCCAGAAGAGCAAAGCAGGTCAGCTCCAAGCTCAGACAAGGTGGGGGAGGAGGAGAGGCGGCGGCTTCCGACAGCTCAATCCCCAGCACAGTCCACAGGCAATTATTGAAAATCCTTCAGTAGTCAGGACTGAATTTTAATGTTATTAATGAGGCTTCATGCAATTTTCTCTCTAGCTAAGGTGCTTCTTGTCTCTGATTTCTCAGCCCCTGTGATCCTGCACCCTCTCTGTGAGCACCTTTTCCCTCCCTCCCCTGACCATGTGGAGACACCTGGGAATGGAGCTGAATATTATTTCTGCCTCCTTTTTATGATTGTAATTAATTCTAACCAAAGGGAAAAAAACGAGCAAGCTGTCCATGTATCAAATCAGAGTTCAGCCCCCTCAGTAACTCACAAGTGAGAAGAGTTGGCTGCTGTCCATCCATAATAGATGCTTAACAGACATTGGGGAGGGGAGGGTGTGGAAGGAGGGGAGGATGATCTACGGGAGGTAGGAGCAGAGAAATCAGACCAGAACATTTTTATCCCAGTTTGGTTACTGGGTTCCATTTTATCTCACTTTCCTTCCTCCTACATAGATGAGATGATAGAGCAATAATTGGGTCAGCAGAGTGGTATAGGTGCTCTGGAGTCAGAGAACTTGGTTGAAATCCCCTTTTGACCTTGTCTGACCTTGATTATCTATTCTGGTCCCCTCATTGTCCATCTGCAAAATGAAACAGTAGGACTAAAGGGTCCTTGAGATTCTTTCCAACACTTCATCTATGATACTATAAACTCAGCTTCCTTCAACAGGAATTTATTACTCTGGGCAGCTAGATAGTCCAGTGGTTAAGATGCAGAATCTACAGTTAGGAAGACCTGAGTTCAAATCCAACCTCAAACAGTTGCTAACTATGTGACTCTGGACAAGTCATTTGTATCTCATCTGTAAAATGAGATGGAGAAGGAAATGGCAAACTACTTCTAGTATCTCTGCCAAGAAAACACCAAAATGGAGTCACAGAAAGTTCAAAACAACTAAACAAGTTTATTAATCTACTATTTGCTAGATTTTGTGGAGCATAGGAAAGCAATAGAAGACACATTTGCCTTTAATGAGACTGGAAATCTGCCTCAAAATACTTGAAATGTAAAGACCTAAAAACAGGGAGAGAGAAAAAGAGAGACAGAGAGAAACAGAAAGACAGACAGAGACAGAGACAGAGACAGAGAAACAGAGGACAGAGAGACAGAGACAGACAGACAGACAGACACAGAGACAGAGACAGAAAGAAAGAAAAAGAGAAAGACAAAGACAGAGACAGAGAAAGACAGAGAGAACGAGAGGGAGAGAGACACGGAGACAGAGACAGAGAGACACAGAGAGAAAGACAGAGAGGGAGAGGGGGTGGGAGATCTATATGAATGTCATGTCATCTCCAGATAGAGATACATATCTCTATCTCACATGTCTATCTCTATATCTGTGTGTATCATATTTTAATAGGCGTAGAAGAGTATGGGGGACATACCAAATAGATGGAATAACCTGACAAAAGCATGAAGAGATTTGCATGAGATTTATTAAAGACGGGAGTAAGCTGAACTGCTCTGAATTTCCATGACATCCACCTTCCCAGAAATCTCAAGCCTTTTGTATTTATTATTTCATTTAGTCCCACACTAGCCCAGGAGAGATCATATCAATCACATTTTACTTATAGAAAAACTGAGGCCAGCAAGACACAAATTATTCACACACACACACACAATTTGTCTCATTATTTATTTTTTATTACTAATTTGATGTCTATCCAAAATTCAAGTATTCCCAAGAACTTCCCAGGAAGTATGGTCCAAGTTTTTGCTGGGGAGATTTCTAGCTGGCTTCTTTTTTGTATATAATTCATATTGGTAGATTGAACTGTATCATTCCTAAGCTCCTCCCCTTTAACTCTAAGATCCTCTGGGCCTAGCCATTTATTTTGCCACTGAAGAACGGTATGACCTGAGACAAATGTCGGTTATTTCTCAAGTTCCTCAGTTGTAAAAAACGAGGCAGATGAGCTAAATGAATTCTAAGGTATGTCCCAGCTCTATTGGTCAATGATCTATAGTTTCTTGTCTGATTTTTAAGTATTTGAAATAGATGTGCCTAAGTCTGGCTCTAACTCTAAGCATTCTTTACAACCACATTTCTTTACAACCAAAACTCCTCATCCATCAATGGGATAAATAATACATATTCTGTTGGGAAGTTGATTAATCCTCAAGACATCGTATCTTTGATCCTGGTAGTTGAGAGAGGCTTTGTGTTATGTATAATTGAAAGAGATTTGGTGGTCCAGTAATTAGAGCTGGGCCTGAACTCAGGAAAAACTGAAATCAAATGTGGCTTCAGACACTAAATAGCTGTGTAGTAGACTAGGCAAGTCACTTCACTTTCTTTGCCTCAGTTTTCTTATCCTTAAAATGGGGCTAATAATAAGATCTTTCTCTCAGGGTTGTTATGAAGATGTGATTAGAACCATAAAGTATTTAGCATTTAATCCAATGTTTGATAGATTTTTTGAGGACATATGAAAGCAATAAATGGCACTTTTTTGCTGTTAATAAGGTTGGAAATCTTTCTCAAGTATATGAAGTATAAGGATCTACTATGTACCTGATACATAGTAAGCACTATATAAATGTTAGTTGTTATCTGGATTTGGTTCTCTACCACTACAGGCTGAATGTGACCCCCTAGTTTGGGAAAAGACCAGAAGACTACAATATCATTGAGGGTCCTGCTTTGTCCTGGGGTAAAACTGGCTGTAGCAGAAGAAGCCTCAGGGGAGAATCGTGTTGGAAATGTTGGCCCAGGGAGGATGCTCTAGGCTGTTCAAGTCCCAGCCGGTCCCTGGTCTGCAGAATTCAAGGAAATTATCTGAAGTTAAGCATGTGAAATTGAAAACCGCTGATAGATTGAACATGGCTGCACCTGCTTACCATTCTTGCTCCAAATGCTCCCAGCCTTGCAACAGGCCTGGTGCTGACTGCGGGGTGCTTTAATTAACTTACAATGGAGCTGTCACCGATCACAGAAACTGCCCCAATCCATCAGTGTCTCCTTAGCCCAGGCCAACTTTAACCCCATCAGAGGCCTGATCAGCAATCAACTTTCCTGGGCAGTTTTTGCTTTTTTCCTGAAAGACAAAATTTGTCTTCTTTCTTTCTCTGTGTCTATTTGCCCAATCCTCACTGTCACTGGGGTTGATCCCTGGATAGCATTTCTTCTGTTTATCACCTCACTCCATCATCCAATATATGCTTTCCTTGCTTTGAATGCTTCCTTTTTCTGTGAGAAAGAGCAGAGAGGGCAAAAGACAAGGGATAAATGAAATGAGGTAAATAGAAGCAGGATGGGTTGGTGGGAGTGGAGGATATTGAGAACAAGACATGGGAGGAGCATTTGTTTGCTCAGTCTGTTAGAGCCAACAAATTCTTTTTCATTGAGAAAAGTTTAGTTAGAAAGCTAGCTTGGATTTTTCTTCCCCCTGAAATGTCAAATTATTTTTACAGACTTTGAAGTATCTACCTCACAGGCTTGTTTTGAGATTCAAATGAGATAATATAAGCAAAAGTCTTTGTCAGCTTTAAAGCATTATATGATCGTTAGCTGTTACTTTTTAAAATTGTCTCAGGTATCCTAACTACATCCCTGAAAGGGGAAAAAGGAGGAAATATAAGAATTCTAATTTTACCAAATTGAAAAACAAGAATGATATAGGATTGCTCAAAGCCATCCAGTGAAACTATTACTAAGAGACTAGAACTCAGGTCCCTGGATTTCTCCATCTAGGGAACTATCCACCCTCCACTCAACTGCCAAGGTAATTTTTCTAACTCATAAGTCTGACCATATCTTATACAGAGAGAAAGAGAAACCCAGAGAGAAACAGAGTAGGAGAGGGGAGGGAGAGACAGAGAGACAGAGAGAGATACACAAAGAGAGAGGGACAGAGTCAGAGAAAGAAAAGAGAAGAGACAAGAGAGAGACAGAGACAGGGATAGACAAAGAGAGAGGAGAGAGAGACACAGACTCACACAAAGAGATGAAGACAATCAGAGACAAAGAGTTAGAAAGACAGAGAGACACAGAGAGACAGAGAGAAACAAAGAGATACAAAGAAAAAGAGAGAAACAGAGACAGTGAGATAGAAAGACACAGAGAGACAGACAGAGATAGAAACAGAGATACAGAGACAGAAACAGAGAGAAACAGAGACAGACAGACAGACAAAAAGAGAGTGCCTTTTACCTTCAAGATCTAATATAAAGTTATCTGTTTATCATTTAAAGGCCTTTTTAATCTGTTTTTTCCCAGCCTTCTTGTACTTCAGTCTCTTCCACACACTTCTAGTATCAGCTTCACTGAATCTGCCCCATGCCTGGGACATTCCCCCCTTCCTAACCTCCACTTCTACAGTTTCCTGGACTTTCTTCAAGACAGCTCAAATCTCAAATTCTTTAGGATTTTTCTCTGCTTCTCCCACCACCCAGTTGCTAATATCTTGTCCCTTCATATTACTTTTATCTCAGAGATAGATAGATAGATAGATAGATAGATAGATAGATAGATAGATAGATAGATAGATACGTATATGGACAATTCTCACTTGTATGTAAGTTTGCATTGTGCAAATTCAACTTTACATAAAGAATTCTGAAAGAAAAAAAAAGAATTCTGAAAGAATGATGCTTTTCCTCCTCCTCTCCCATCTCTGTCCTACATATGTCCTTGAACTGAGTATCCACCCCCTCCCTCTATGGGCATATGACCCTTTCTGCCTCCCTCTCTCCCTCCCATCCCCACATTACCAAATGAATAAATAGATATCTATAGAACAATCCACTTAATGGAAACCAAGAACTATCTGCATTTGTAGATGTGTATGTAAATTCATATGTGTATTCATATATATGTGTATATACATATGACTGTACATTTATATTTTACATATAATCACATATAACATATTTTATGTGTATTATATAAATACATTATATATACATATGGCATGTAACTAGATAGATATTTAGATGTTGCCTTCCCCATTAGAATGTGAAATTCATGAGGAAAGGGTTTTTTTTTCTTTTTTTGCCTTTTCTTGTATCCTCAGAACTTAACATTACTTGTTTACTGAATATTGGATAATGGTTTTGGAGTGGGGTGAAAAAAATCTATAGTATACATATAAATAATAGGCTTGACATCTATTCTGTAGCTGATGGGTGAGATGGAAAATTAATGGTACCTCCAGGACTTTCTTTTTGACTAGGGTCACACAGCTAGCAAGTGTGAATTTGAATTTGAATTCAGGTCCTCTTGACTACAGATCCACTTTATCCACTTCACCACCTAGCTGCCTTAAGGACAGAGATGATAATTTATTTTTTGGTTCCCCCTTCTACTACTTTGTGGATCTGTGGATGATTATTATGGGTACTCCTACCAGTGATGGAGATCCCATCCCATTTCATCCTCATCCATCTTCTTTAATGTCATTTTAACTGTTTCTGATATGGAGACATTCAGCAGTGCAGAGGACTTTTGGTGCTGAGGACTTTCTTAGCTGGCTCTTCAGTATTTGGGGCTCTTAAGCAGATGCTACAGTACCCACAGACATAGTTGCTATCTACATCTCCTAAGGGATTGGTTCCTTAGATGGAGACCGCAGGGGTTGGGCTAGAACCAAAAGTGGTCTCAGAACCATAACCATTCCCAGGAACTTAACTGCCCATCAGTGATATGATTTTCAACTATAGTTGGCTTTCTCAATGGAGCGGAGGTGAATCTATGCTGATAGACAATTTTCCCTTATGGAGAGAGCAAATATGCAAATTAGGAGACCCTTCAACCTATGTAGCTCATGGGGGTATAATATTATGCATCAGAAGGGAGATGATGAAATTTTCAAGAATGAAAAAGTCTATGAATTGCAAATACCCCTTACTGTATTAAAAATCCTTCTTCCTCTACTTCCCAAAATGGCATAGTAAAAAGTTTGCCCTAAATTTGAGATCAGTTTCCAGTAGAGGTTCACCATCTTGCTAATCAGGAAACTCATTTATCAGCTTGATGGACAGTGAGCAAGGAGCCTGAAGACTCTGCTTTGCTTTTCAGAAATGAGTTTTATTCTCTTCAACATCTGTGAGTTTTTGTAAAGGACCTCATGGATTCAAAGTCTATTCTGAAGCTTTCAGCACATCTTCCCTCACCTATAAACCCTACTCCCCTTCCCATCCTCTTTAACTCTGGCAATTCAGATGTCTCCAGATCTCCACTCTGACCTATTATTTTTCTCTTTTGGCCAGTTTTTCCATCTCTCTCCCATGCTAATTCTTTGTGGTTCCTTTCTCCTACTGGTACATACCAAAAGAGATGTGCTGAATACTCTTATCCCCGATATTCTGGTTCTTAAGATCATAGAATTTAGAACTGAAAGGGACCTTAAAGATTATCTTTACCTTTTAGTTTTTACAGATTATTAAACTCGAGCTAAGAATATGAGCCGCTAGGTGGTATAGTGGATAGAGTACCAAGTCTGGACTCAGGAAGACTCATTTTCCTAAATTCAAATCCACTCTCCTAGCTCAGTGACTGAGCAAGTCACTTCTCCCTGTTTGTTTCATTTTCTTTATCTGTCAAATGAGCTGAAGAAGGAAATGGCAAGCCACTGCAGTTATCTTTGCCAAGAAAATCCCAAATTGGATTGTGAAGAGTCAGACACTACTACTGTATTAATCACAATGTTAATTGTAACTATATAAACACCACAATGACAATCACAACACAAGAAGGTAAGATTTGGGAGAGAGTAATGCTCTTCCCCAACTTTATAATGCTCACTAGCAAATCATTCATGATTTATCTATAGACTAAGTCACTTACCTGATAAAGAATTTATACAGGATGGGGAGGTGTATTAACTGCAAATGCTCATTCTGGATTTCAGGGTGTTTGGGGGAAAGAGACTCCTCTGCTTGACCACTGAGCATAGTGTTCCATCACTTAAATCTAATAAAAGGGTAAAATAAGAAATGCTTGTCCAATGGGAAGGAAGCAGTGAAATGACTTTCTATCAGAAAGTTCTCCTGGAGAGCAACCACATAAAAATGATTCTTATGTATTCCTGACCATAAGTGATACATGAGGGCAAACAAAACAGCTCTTTCTTTTCTGCCCAGACAGGGAAACCTATCTAAAACAGAGGAATTTTACTTGATAAATTAGAACTTACAAACTGCTATATCGAAAGGATCTATCCTGTTAGAATCTCCTATTGTATCTCAGGGAAAAAAGTGAGACTGAATCTAGGGAGAAGTGATTGAACATTTGCCACAGGATTCCATGGATCACTGGAATGGGGATTGTGATTTCTCCCTATGGTGGTCCAGTGGTGATGTCAAGTGACATGACTTCCCTTGCTCTACTCTACTTTGAACTTCTTTTGCCTATCTAAGCATGGTGGTACCCAGCTGGGTTGGTCTGACCCTTTCTCTACCCTTAACTGAATTTTCCTGAGCACTAAAATTCCTATGTCTAAATAATGTGTAAATGGTTATTTAAGCCTTGGCTAAAATGATGATGATGATAATGAGAATAACCACAATAATGACTCACATTTATATGTGACTAGAAGAGTTTTCTCCCAACAACTATATGAGGCAGATAGTATAAATTTAGAGAATTTTCAGATGAGGGAATAAGGAGTAATGGTTACTTGCCTAGGATCAAAAGCTAGTTAATGTCAGAGTTGAGGTCACAGATCAAAATTTGTCCCATTGTTTCAAGTCCAACTGACCAAAAAGCTAATGTGATGAAAGGGATGGTAGATTGGGCCAGACATGGAGCTTGGAGTCAGGTGAGGTCTGGCTTTATATCTTGCTTTTTTAGTTTTTCTGTATAATCATTGGAGACTCATTTTGCCAATCTAAGCCTCCATTCCATATCTAAAAAAACTAAGAGAATAATACATGTGTAACTTCTCTCACAGAATTGTAAGGATTAAATCTGATGATATAGGTAAAAGGTTATAATAAAACACCCATTATTAGAAGTAGCAAGAATGATGATGATGATGATGATGATGATGATGATGATGATGATGAGATGATGAGATTGTCCAGTCATTTTCAGTTGTGTCTGATTCTGGGATTTTCTTGGCAAAGATGCCAAAGTGGTTTGCCATTTCTTTCTTCAGCTCATTTTACAGGTGAAGAAACTAAGGCAAACAGGCTAAGTGACTTGTCCAGGATCACACAGCTAGTCAGTGTCTGAGGCCAGATTTGAACCTAGGAAGATGAGACTTCTTGATTTCAGGCCTGATGGCACTCCATTTACTAAGCCACTCAGTTGCCTCATATTGCTACCATAATGATGATCATAATAATATAATAGTCCTTGTGCACACAGTACTTTATTGTTTCCAATGTTCTTTGCATACACTGTCACATTTGATTTGACAACATTGCAAAGTAGTTTCTGTTAACATTCCCATTTTATAGATGAGGAAATTGAGGATGGGCTTACTCAGGATTGTAAATCTAGTTAAGAATCTGAGATATAATCTAACCTCAAGTCACTCTGACGCCACTCAGTGACTGACCTACCACTACAGATGGACTGTATCTCTTCCCACAGCATTAGGAACAACATTGAAACTCAAATGATGGCCAAAGGGTACAGCAGGTGTTCCTTGGTATGAATCTCCACCACCAGGGCTGTGTCCAGCCACAAGCCATAGATAATCTACATGCTCATCAAAGGTGGGGCAGTCTACATAGCAAGACTGCTATAAATAACCTTGCTGGTAGCTACCTCTCTTTGTGATTATGATTATGATATAACCAGTGTAAGGAAACTAATGTCAGGCCATCTGGGGTGTGCCTTATTTGTCATACTTCTATTTCCTGCTTATTACTGCTCAGTGTTCAACCCCACCTCTCCCTGGGGTAGGTTTATGTGTCTATCCTGAGATAGACCCTAAGCCATGACCCTGCATTGAGGCTGATCCATCCACATCCTTCTGAAACCAGGGCTTCACTGACTCTGAAGGACATCTAGGTCGTTCAGTGGTTAGAGTACCAGTCTTAGAGTCAGAAAGATCCGTCTTCTGAGTTCAAGGCTGGCCTCGGACACTTATTAGTTGTGTGACTCTGGGCAAGTCACTTAAACCTCTATGCCTCAGTTTCCTTATCTGTAAAAATGAGCTGGAAAAGAAAATAGCAAGAAAATCTCAAATGGGATGAACTTTAATGCAAAAATAAATTAATGCATGCAAAAGTTGGCAGAATCAGTTGAATTGTAACAAAAGATTTAATGATGGTATATATAAATATATTAAATAATTATTTTTTTAATTCAGTTCAGGAAGACTCATCAACTTCAACCTCAGATACTTACTAGTTGTGTGACCCTGGGCAAGTCACTTAGCCCTGTTTGTCTCAATTTCCTTATCTGTAAAAATGAGCTGGATAAAGAAATGGAAAAACATTTTACTACCCCTGCCAAGAAAACCCCATATGGAGTCATGAAGATTTAGACACAACTGAAAAATAACTAAACTAATTACAGATGATAGATGATGAAGTTTACCTTATTAGACTAGCAGTCATGACTGAGTTCTAATACTTCTTGTATCCCTTACTAGCTGTGCAATCTTTGTACAAGACACTTTTGGTTTCCATCAATCAGTGAATCAGTTCACAAGCATGGATTAAATACCTGCTATGTATCATGCATTGTGCTACATAATCTCTTCCCTCAGGAAGCTCACATTCTAATAGGTTGACAAAATATGCAAATGATCACATATATATTAGATATATAATGCATGTATCTCAGATGTACAGCATTGTTTATGTTATTACATTATGGATATACATCCATATGTATATGTTTATGTTTAGGTAGGGAAAAGGAAGCAATCTCAGAGAAAAAATATTGATAGCAGGAGAGACCTGGAAAGACCTCACCTCTTGCAAGAGGTGAGATTTGAACCGAGATTTGAAGTAAACCAAGAAAGTTTTCCCATTCATAAAAGAATAAAAAGAAATGGATCATCTAAATGATCTCTGAGTTTCTTCCAGCTCTAGGATTCTAGACTAGGAAAGAATTATATTATTCATTCCAAAAGACAGACAAAAAGAGAGGGAAAGGAAAAGGTGAGGAGAGAGAGAGACAGAGACAGAAACAGAAAGACAGAAAGAGACAGAAAGACAGAAAGAGAGAGAGAAACAGAGAGACAGAGTCAGAGAGACAGAGAAAGAGAGAGAGAGGCACACAGACAGAGACACAGAGACAGAGAAACAGACACAGAAACAGAGAGACAGAGAGACAGAGACAGAGAGATAGATGCAGAGAGACATAGAGACACAGAGAAAGAGACAAACAGAAAAAGAAACACAGAGACAGAAAGACAGAGACAGAGAGGCACACAGAGAGAGCAAGAGGCAGAGAAAGAGGCACACACAGAGAGAAAAAGGCAGAGGGACAAAGAAACAGAAAGACAAACAGAGATAGAGACACAGAGACAGAGGGATAGATGCAGAGAGAGACATGGACAGAGAGTCACAGAGAGGCAGAGACAGACAGAGTGATAGAGACAGACAGACACAGAGAAAGAGCAAGAGACAGAGAGACAAGCACACGGAGAGAAAAAGGCAGAGGAACAGAGACAGAGAGACAGAGACAGAGAGAGACAGAGAGCAAAAGATAGAAAGACAAAGAAACACAGGGAGACAGAGAGAGATAGACAGACAGAGAGAAAGACAGAGACATAGAGAAAGAGAAACAGAAAGACAAAGACAGAGACAGACAGAAACAGAGATAAAGACAGAGACAGAGAAACAAGAACAAGCTGAACCTAATGCCTGAGACAAACCTTTTCTGAAATCCTACCTAATTCATAGCTGTATAAAAAAGAGAAAGTTACTTTCAAATTTGAAATTCTGGACAAAAGGAAACATGTATTTCTCATAGAGGCATACATGCATAACTTGAAGATATTTCAAAGACCAACTAGTTCAACCCTCTTATTTTAGAAATTAAGAAACTGAGGACCCAGAGAAATAATGCTGTTATTGTGGTTTGTCCTTCATTTTCCAAAAGAACCATCACATCAGGGAGGTGATATCATAACATGCAAGTGAACTGGATTTAAGTGAGGGAAAGCTGTGCAGGGTCCCCTATCTCACCTTCCTTTCCAGAGCCATCTGGGTCCAGTCACCAGATATAGACCAGGATAGCTACAGACAGTATCAGGGAAATGAAAGCACAAGAAAAGGTAGGACAGAAGTTAGGATCTGACACCTTAACATGCCCTTTGAAAGGAGATTACAGGAAATATGCTGAATCACAGATGTAGAACTGAGAGGCATTTTGGAAATAATCTAACCTAGCTCCTCTCCCCAATCCCAAAGATACAATAGGTAGAGCTTTGAGCTCTACCTATTAGAAATTTCTAATCCAGCCTTAGATACATTCTAGCAGTGTGAACTTAGATAAGTCATTTAACAGTTTCCTCAGTTGTAAAATGGGGATAATAATAGTATCTACCTCACTGTGATATTGTAAGAATCAAATGAGATATTTGCAAAGTGCTTAATACAGTGCCAAGGACATAAGTTATTAATGAATGCTTGTTCCACTGCCTGAAGAGGAATAAACTGAGACTAATATAGGGCTAAAATAATCTGCCAAGGTCACACAGAAATAAAAGGCAGAGATGGAATTTGCAGTCTGCTGACTACAAAGCCAACATTTTTTTCCATCATACCACACTATATAATATTTGTTGTTATTGTTGTTCAGTCTTTTTTTCAGTTGTGTCTGACTCTTTGTAACCCCACTTGGGGTTTTCTTGGCAAACATACTAAAATGGTTTGCTATTTTCTTCTCTACTCTATATACTCCATAAACTACACCACCAATGTGGCACTCTATATAACTTTAAGAAGAAACAATACCATCTGCTTTGTCCTGCACCCTAAGAACTTTGGGACCTTTCCATATACAGCTTGCACTTGAAATCTCATATGTGTTTTCTTCACTATTAGTATGTAAAATCTTTGAAAGTCGGTTTTTGTCTCTGATTTTCCACACAAAGTAGAAGCTTAATAAATGTTTTTTACTTATAATAAAAGGCAGCACTAGGAGTATAGTAGTTCTGGTGGTTTTTCAAACAGGCCACATTTTGTTCAGGAGAACTGGAGCTCATTATTCCATCATTGGCATTTCACTGATGGAAGGAGGGGATTCTTTTGAAAGTTGTATATATCCATATTGGTATCAAATCCTATTTTTTTCAAATCTTTCATTTTTATTTTGATTGACTTCCTATGGTTTCTTGCCACAAAAGTCACTCATAGGTAGTTATTTCTATCCTGGGTGTGACACAGAAGAATGACAATCTATGGGGATTTTTCACTGACCTTTGTGGGTCTATGAACAATAGGAATGATGTGAAAATTCATTAGAGTTTAGATACATAAATAGAAATTTACCTGTGGAAAGATTTGACCACTGTTTGTTCAGGCTACTGTGTACCTGAAGATTCCTTTCACCACAATTAGAATGCAGGGGAGGTAATATAGGTAACATAGTTCTATATTATTAGCAAGGAACAGCTGCCACCCCCACGCACCCTCCCTTAGTATGGCAGAGAAGGTATTTGATTAAGAGAAGTAAGATGTGGTCATGGGGAAAAAGCTGTCTCTGTCTCTCATGTAGAACCCATGGTTATCAAATACTTAATTGGGAATACTCAAGAGAAAGAGAAATAGTAAAGGAACACAGTAGGTACAAAGACTAATCAACTGGCAGCTCTCCCTCTCACCTTAAACCCATTGCCAGTAAAAGTCAATAGTTTTCAAGGTCAGCTTTGACTAGACTGGTCGCTTATCTCATCCGTTCAAAGTCTGTGATTTTTGAGAGACAAATTTGGCTCCTCCAGAGCAAAACTTGAGGGACCAATTATCCATAAGCTTCCATTTGGGGAGAGTGGGTCACTTATCCATTTGATATGATCCATATGACATTTAGTATGACACCTGAAAAATGGGAAGGATCCTTGCAGATAATATGAAAGTTGTCACATAGAGATCATATATGGGAAATGGCTAGCTCCCCATTTTAAAATATGTGTGAGAGAATATAAAATCCTGTGTGTGTGTGTATATAAAATCCCCTGGATGACATAGCTCCTTGCCTCAGAATCTTGGAGTTGGATGGGCTCTCAGATGTGTCCACTTTTGGTTGTCGTTCAGTCATTTTCATTTCAGTTATGTCCAACTGACTCCATTTGGGGTTTTCTTGGCAAAGATATTAGAGTGGTTGGCCATTTTCTTCTCCAGCTCATTTTATAGTTGAGGAAACTGAGGCAAAAAATGACTTATCTAGGATCACACAGATAGTAGGTTTCTGAGGCCAGATTTGAATTCAGGAATAGGAGTCTTCCTGACTCCATAGCTAGCGGTCTAGCCACCACACCACATAGCTGTCCCACAATGTCCACTACAAAATATCTAATGACTGCTCATTCAAACTCTTTGAAAAGACTTCAGGAAAGAAGAACCCACTAGGATTCTAGCAATCCTCTTCCCAGGCAGTCCATTATGAAAAAAGTTATTTTCTTTCATCAAAGTTAAATCTTCCCTTTTATAACTTATAGCTATTGTTCCTAGTTCTACCTCCTAAGGTCAAACAGAATCAGTTTAATTCTTCCAAATGAGGTCTTTCAGAAGTTTAAAGAAAACAGATGTCTTCCCCTAAATCAAAGAGGAAGTTATTGACCTAAGAGTTAGAAAGGAACTCACAGGTCTTCTAATAGAATCTCCTTATTTTTTTATTTATCATTATTTTCATTTATTCAGTCAACAGGCATATTTTAAAAGTAATCTCTCCTCAAAACCTCTTCCTCACTGAGAAAATTTTTAAATAAAAAAAGCCTTCAATATATAGCTGCATAGTTCAATAAAATACATTTTCTACATTAGCTATCCCTAAAACTATATTTTAGGTATATCACTTTTCCTTCAGGTGGCAGCTAGTATGCTAACCCTTCATTCTTTTGTACTCCTGGTGTATCATTGAGTTCATTACAGTTCTGAAGATTTTCAAAGGTGCTTTTCTGTACATTGGATAAATTGTTCTCCTAGTTCTGCTCAGTTTGTCCTGCATCAGTTTCTAAATGCTGTCCCAGTTTCCTCTGAAACTGACTGTTGTATTATTTTTATCATGCAATATTATTTCATTGCATTCCTACACCATAATTTATTTAGCCATTCCCCCAAAGAAAGCGATCCTCTTAGTTTTCAAATTTTGGCTTACCATAAAAAGAGCTGCTCTAAATATTTGGTACATATAGACCTTTCTCTTTTTCTTTTATTTCTTTGGAGTATAAAACTAGTAGCTGAGTCCAAGAGTGTGGACACTTTGGTAATTTTCTAGACATAGTTCCACACTGGTCTAGAAGGACAGGACAATTCACAACTGTACCAACAGAATAGTAGTGTACATGTTTTCCTCTCATTTCTCTGACATTTGTCATTTTTCTCTCTGGTAATTTTTGCCAATCTGATATATGTGAAATTGAATCTTAGAATTTAAATTTACATTTCTACAAATAATAGTAATTTAGAGCATTTTTTCACATGAATCCAAAGAGCTTGGATTATTCTTTGAAAAGTGTTCATATCCTTGGATCATTTATCTATTGAGGAATGACCCAGTCTTAAATTTGAATTCGTTCCTTATATATCTTAGAGAAAATGATTTTAGCAGAGAAACTTGTCACAAAGATTTTTCCCAGTTACTTGATTCTCTTCTAGCTTTTACTATATTAGGTATGTTTGTATAATATATTAATTTTACATAATTAAAAATGTCTTTTATCGTATGTGAACTTTTCCATTATTTGTTTAGTCACAAACTATCAGCCCCTGCTTTAAAAAAATAAAACTAGTTTTTTTTCCTTCTTTTTCTTTTATTTTTTGTTTTTGTTTTGGTTGTTTTTCTTGTTTGGGGTTTTTTGTTTGTTTGTTTGTTTGTTTTTTCTGAGACTGGGCCTCTCTGTCTTTCCCAGGATAGAGAGAAATCATGAATCACTTAGGGATCTGAGATTAAGACTGATCACCACAGAATCTATAATATTCTCTTTTTTAGACCTAGTTCAGTTCACATCAGTCAGGCAACAATATGGTAAAACCCCAGAAGAGAAACACTAGGCTACCTATCTATCATCATATGAAAAAAAATGCTCTAAATCATGATTGATTAGAGAAACACATATTAAAGCAAATCTGAGGTAAAGCCACAACTATCAGATTGGCTAATATGACAGAAAAAGACATGTTAGAAGGGACATGAGAAAACTGGGACACTGATATACTGCTGGAGTTGTGAACTGATCCAGCCATTCTGGAGAGTAATTTGGAACTGTGCCCAGAGGTTTATAAAACTACATATATGTATATGTATGTATGTATCCCCTTTGATCCAGCAATACCAGTACCAGAATCTATTTATAGCAGCTCTTTTTATGATGGCTAAGAACTAGAAATTGAGGGAATTCTCATTAATTACAGAATGATAAAACAAATTGTGGCATATTATTTTAATGGAATATAATTATGTATAAGAAATGATCAGCATGATGATTTAGAAAAACCTGGAATCTGTAGGAAAACCTACAGATCTTTACATCCTATACTATGCTGCCCCTCAGATTACTGATACTCTATGTATAGTATACTAAATGTACCTAAATCTTTTCTTAAAGATGAAGGATCATTTTGGGCATAGATTATTATAATATGCTGTAATATTGTACTTTAGTTATAAAAGATCCTCCTTAATCCCAGTGCCTTACATTATTCTCCTACTGGCCAAAGCTAGAGAGGTTTAAAGCTTTAACTGAGATGAGGTAATCAAGGCTGTTCCCCCAAAGCACTTAAATTTAGAAGGTGTAAAAATTTAGCAAATGCTCTCCTTCAGCAGCATAGACATACTCAGTTACTCATTCAGAGTTTAGCATCTATTTAGATAAAATAATTGGTTAAAAAAAAGAAGCTACCAAATTCCAGACATTGTTAATAATGCCCATTTGAGTGAGCATTATTACTAATTCCCCTTTCCACAACTGAATTTATCTTATTTTGTTAAGGTTCATTGGTGCAACTAAGAGATTTTCCAGAAGAATCAGATGAGCCCATCAATGCCTTTTATCTGGCATATTTCAGAGAAGACCATATGGTTTACCTGGAGATACCAAATGGAGT
The DNA here is from genome assembly GCA_023553655.1 of Myrmecobius fasciatus. NCBI lineage: Eukaryota > Metazoa > Chordata > Mammalia > Dasyuromorphia > Myrmecobiidae > Myrmecobius > Myrmecobius fasciatus. The sequence continues at coordinate 619,156 of JAJPUD010000513.1, forward strand.
AATTTGGGAAAAGGTAGATGTAATAAGAAATGGCTACCAAGTTACAATTCAGCCTTACATTGGGGCATCAACTCATAGTTACAATAACATGATAGACCATTGAACCTCTATAACTGGGACAAAGGCTGAAACTTCCAAAGCAGGTAAGAGAAAGAAATATAAAGATATTTCTCTCACATTACAATTTCCCCAACAAGGTTGCAATATATCATGGTTGGCATAAGAAATTAAAAATTAAATTGGGGGGGGTTGAGAAAGCCAAAGACAACTTACAAAGGCCAGCAAATGACACAGAATTTATAGCTAAATACTTAACCCAAATTTTATAATAAGAAACTATAAATAACTGATAAAAGAAAAAGAAAAATTCAGACTTTGACACATATGTACAAAAGTATTTGTAGGTCTTTTTGTGGTGACAAAGAATTGGAAATTAAGAAGACACCCATAATAAATTGTGATATATGAATGTCATAGAATATTACTCTTCTATAAGAAATGCTGAGAAAGCAGATTTCAGAAAAAAACCTGGAAATATTTACATGAACTGATGCTGAGTGAAATGAGCAGAATCAGGAGAGCATTGTACATAGTAACAACATTGTGTAATGATCATCTATGATAGACTTAACTCTTCTCAGCAATATAGTGATTCAAGGCAATTCCAATAATAGACTTGGGATGAAAAATACCATCCACATCTAAAGAAAGAACTATGGAAATTGAATGCAGATCAAAGCACACTTTTTTCACTTTCTGTCATTTTTTTTTCTTTCTCATGGCTTTTTCTCTTTTGTCCTGTTTTTTTTTTCTTTCACAACATGGCTAATACAAAAATATATTTAATATTATTGTACATGTATAACCTATATAAGATTGCTTGCTGTCTTGGGGAGAAGGGAGGGAAAGGAGGGAGAAAAAAATGTAAATCAAAATCTTACAAAAATGAACGGCAAATTTGTTTGCTTTTGCATTTTGTTTTCTCTTTCATTTTTTTTCTTTTTGATCTAATTTTTTGTGCAGCATGATAACTGGAAATTTGTAAAGAAAAATTGTACATGTTTAACATATTTTGGATTACTTGCCATCTGGGGCAGGGTGGGAGGAAGAAAAAGAGAAAAAAATTTGGAACACAAGATTTTGCAAGGATGAATGTTGAAAACTATCTATGCATGTGTTTTGAAAATGAAAAGCTTTATTAAAATGGGAAAAATGAATGGTGAAAAGTACCTTTATATGTAATTGGCAAAAAAAAAAAACTATGAAAAGGGGAAAAAAAGAAAAATTCAGATTTCATCTCTGGTATGAAGAAGGCCAAAATATTTTACATGAATTTCCCATATCAGAGGGGCACCATGCCCCTAATTCCCCTGTTGTGGAAGGGATAAGTGCATATCAGGGGTAGATAAGAAAGGATATAATTAAGGATGTTGTCTGAGAGTCTTGAGTTCCATGGTCATTAGGGAGTCCAGGATGGTCTTGTGAGTAGCTGTTTCCAGGATTATTACATAGATACATCAAACATTTGCAGATATTCCTAGTAGTTCAAATGTTTTATAGAAAAGGATGGACATCCCCACTTAGTAAGACCTACATTATTTCTCTCCTCTGAATTTGCACACAGAGAAACACTAATCATCTGGGAAACTTGAAGTTTCTAGTCTAGAACAGAACAGAAAATTCCAAATATGAGGAAGGTGAAAGTATTCAAAGAAGGACAGAAACAAAGGGATACTAGGTAGGAGAAGGTAAAGACAACTATTTAGATGGAAAAGAATAGACTAGAGAATTATATATTTTCTCTGAACTATTATTTCAAATAATAATCACTGGAATGTTTATAGCACTTGACATGCTACTTGTTAAACCCTCCCAACAACATTGCAAGATAGGTGAGACTGTTATCTCCATATTACAGATAGAGAAACTGAGAGGCTGAGAACTTAAATAATTTACTCAAGATCACATAGCTAGTGTCTGAGAAACTCAAGTCTTCCTGACCCAAGACCAGGACTCTAACCACTTAGTTCCTATAACATACTTTCTATATCATTTTCACATCATAATCACAAAGTGTTTGCCCCAGCTGCAAAAATTATTAGACATAGCTTTGTCTGTTCCTTCTTCATGAAATCTTTCCTGATTCTCTGCAGTACTCTCTTTGCCCAATTACTTATTGTCAAATCTGATGTCTTTTTATTAGACCTCATTCTTCTAGGTACTTCCCGACTCTAACCCTAACCTTAAATGCACCTCCCAACTCTAACCCTCCGGACTCTAACCCTAGGTGTTAGGTGAATCCCATCTTCTCCTTCTTTACAACCACTTTTCATCCTATCCCTCAGACTCAATTTAATTCCACAAACATTTACTAAAGGCTGTACTATCAGACATAGTGCTAGTTCATGGAAATTCAAGGAAAGAAAGAAAGAAAGAAAGAAAGAAAGAAAGAAAGAAAGAAAGAAAGAAAGAAAGAAAGAGAAAGAAGGAAGGAAGGAAGGAAGGAAGGAAGGAAGGAAGGAAGGAAGGAAGGAAGGAAGGAAGGAAGGAAGGAAGGAAGGAAGGAAGGAAGGAAGGAAGGAAGGAAAGAGAAGAAGAGAGGAAGTTCAAATTGTACCTTAAATACTTACTAGCTGGGCAAGTCATGGTTTCCTCCTCTATAAAATGGAAATATTAATTTCATCTGCCTTTCATTACTATTGTGAGTATCAAAAGAGATATTTGGAAAGCACTTGTCACAGTGCCCAGCACATAGTAGGTACTACATACATTCTAGTTGTTATTAAAAATATTGATATGAATTACTAAGAGACCCATTAAAGCTTAATCCTAGGTCCATTACCCTTGTACAAACTCAAGCTGTCAGTTCCCTGGAGAGATCTGGCCACTTTCTGTGTGATTTCCACAGAGTAGCCTGATCTACCCCCTTTAGAAGAAATAATTGCAATAGCTTTTTAATTGATTTCCTTGACTCCAGTCCCTTCTCTCTCTAATCCAACCTCAATAAGACTGACAAACTGGTAAAAATTCCCCAAAGGTCCCAATAAGGTTCTGAGATGATTATGTATCTTTTCCACAATATTTTGCATTGATTTATCTGTTGAAAAGTTTCCTCCCCTTTTTCCCCAACATACAATTTGAACTCAAGTCTTTCTGACTGTCCCTTCTTTATGAATCCATGAATTGCAACTTTATTGACTGACAGCCCAGATGAAAGACACTTTTCTAAAATCATAGCATGACACATCTCAGGCACTTTACCTAAAAGTGTCCTTCCAACTGGTTTGCTCTCATTCCCATATGCTAATCCATTCTTTTTCTTTTTGACACTAAGTCACAGGCTTTCTCTGATTCTGTATTCCTCCCTTTACTTGATTCACTGTGTCTCTGCCTAGGAAGGCTTTCTTCTCTGTCTTTACTTATTGAACTAAGTAACCTTCAAAGTCCAGTTCAAATGCCATCTCTAAAGTAAAGTTTTCCCTGATCCCATCTTTAATAGTGTTTTCCCCTTGAACCCAATACAACGTTGCTTCATATAACATAAACTACCTAATGTGCTTTAATCAGTATATCTGATCCCCCTTACTGCTTCAACCAAGAATAAAATTCAAAAGATTCACAGATGCATTTGGACAAATAAGAAAATATAAAATAAGCTAAGAAACTATTATACGCATTAAATTGTCCTTAAAAGTAAAGATCTTTTTGGAGACTGCTAAATAGATCTTTCTTTTTTTAATGTTATATTAAATTTTTTGTATTTAACTTATTTACATACATGTCACTCCCACTTTTATTTCCCCCTAGTTTCACTGACCAACAAAAAAGTTAAATATGCATT
>JAJPUD010000513.1:629170-675654 GCA_023553655.1 Myrmecobius fasciatus
AAGAAAGAAAGAAAGAAAGAAAGAAAGAAAGAAAGAAAGAAAGAAAGAAAGAAAGAAAGAAAGAAAGAAAGAAAGAAAGAAAAAATGCTTGCAGAGCCGTACCCCTAGCCAGGATGGTAAGAGAGAAGGACATGCTAAACCTCTAAAGTATGACTGAACCAGTTCATGTGCTAATCCCAGTGTGAGCAACAGGAGCTGTGATGAATTTGAGCCATTTGTCTGACTTCAGCATTTGGCACAGAAGGGATGGGGTTGCTGATAAGTAAAAATTATGAATCCTACATGAAGGAGACAGCAAATTTTTTTGAAAGCACAGGATCGGCAAGTAACCACACAAATTTACCTCCCCACACCTGCCACACACACATATATATACACACAAAGATTAAATGCTAGTTTCTTATTAGAAAAATTCTAAGCTTCAGGATTTCATAGTGATTTAATTCTTCAATATGGTGGTAGATTAAAGTTTGGAAGAAAGGAAAGCAGGCAAAAGAATTATCTAGAAATACAATGTTGGTCTTCATCTATGTGCTTGTCTGTGTGTATCTCTATGTATTTATCTTGCATGCAGGACTGAGAGATGACAAATAGCTTGCCTGCATACAAACACATCCTAAGTTAAGGGGAGAACAGAATAGCTTCTTAAGAATTGATATTAAAAACCTGAAACAAAATACACACTTGCACTAGGAATGGGCAGTACCGAGGAAGCCAGGCCCCGGGCAGTTTTTAGGAGTTCTACTTTTGTACAAGATACATGAAACCAGAGCTAGTTCGTCCTCTCTTACAATGGAAAAAGCCAGCAATTGCATGCAGAAGATTACTTCTGTGCCCATGGAACGTGTTTGAAGAAGAATCCATTGAATTAAAATAGATGTAGTCCCAAAATAATTTTGTTTTGGAACATCAGAAATTTTAGGAAGTGGAAAAGGCTATCAATATACTTACCCTTTGAATTTGTTATGATACTTTCTATTTATAAAGCATCTTTCTTCCATGTAGCTTAAAATACTTAACAAACATTATTCGCATTAACTCTTACAATTCACCCTCCTGGACCCTTGTCCTTCATCTCCCAAGAGGGCATTTCTGATAGTTCTTTCTATGGGGGCATGTGTGCAGCAGCCCTTTGTTGGCAGGAGGAAAGAATTATCGGAGGAAGAGTTACAGATCATGTGAGTGTTTCTACTACTGGCACAAGCACCTTGTGGTCAGGTCAGCAGCCTTATGAGTCTGTCATGAATCAGCCCTCTCACTACCACCTCTCTCACCTCAGTATTATGTGCCTGAGAGTAGAATTACCTGTAGTGTAAATAGATAATTGGAGAATTTTGGAGAAACTGGAGAATATTAGCGCTAGGAAAAAAAAAAAAAAACTTTACAAAGATTCCTCACCCCAAAACCTTTTTATCCTTCATTGTTAAAGAGGACCATGATATCAGGGAGGTGATGCCATGCCATCCAAGTCACTTGGATTTAAGTGAGGGTGCACTGTGCAAAGTCACCAGCCTTACTTTCTCCTCCAGAGCCATATGGGTCTGGTGGCAAGATGTAGATCAGGATGACTAGAGTTGGTCTTAAATGCAGTGGGAGACCTTGACCTTTTTAAGCTAAGGTCTTTAACAAGTCTCCCTTTGACTGAGACACCCATTCAGTGATAAAGGCTAGATAAGAATTGAAACAAAGAATGGCTTCTTTTATTTAGTAAAAAATAATCCAATTTGGGAGGAGAAGATCCTCAGGTTTTCTAGCTAAAACAGAAACAATTACTACTTACATTCACTTTGAGTCAATCAGAGCTCAAACAATGACCTACTGGGGCTTGGTCTGGACCTATTGTTGGCCAATAAAAACCAAAGAGATGGGGCAGCTAGGTGGTACAGTGGATAGAGCACCAGCCCTGAAGTCAGGAGGACCTGACTTCAAATTTGGTCTCAGACACTTAACATTCCCTAGCTGTATGACCCTGGGCAAGTCACTTAACCTTAATTGCCTCAGCAAAAGAAAAAAGAGAGAGAGATTTGGGTTTAAGGCATGGTCCTTAAGAAAAAAAAATCTAGCTGATAAACCCTAAGATATTTTAGGAAGTCTCAGAAATGCCCACCCAAAAAATTACATTACTTTGGACAGAGCATCTGCAAGTAAGAATATGATATCCTATGAAGAAAGAAAAAAAAGGAAAGAAAGAAAGAGAGGAAGGAAGAAAGAAAGAAAGAAAGAGGGAGAGAGAGAGAGAGAAGAAAAGAAGAAAGAACTATGTTGCTTAACTGATCAATTCCAGTTGGATCCTCAGTGGACAACTCTGTTCAGAGAGATTGTTCTTTGACCTTTGTTTTTGAAGAAGACCATGATATCAGAACATGATAACATGACATGCAAATGAATTGGGTTTAAGTGAGGGTAGACTGTGTAAAGTCACCAACCAGCCTCTCTTTCTCCTCCAGAACCATCTGAGTTCAGTGGCAAGATATAAAACAGGACAACTGAAGATAACCTCATCCCACCCAACACCTACAAAAGTCTGAATACCTTCTGCAAATCACTTCAGCTCTCTAAGACTAGGTTTCTTCATCTATGAAGTGGGAACAATATTTGCCCAGCCTAGAAGTTGTTGGGAAATTAGCAAATTGTTAATCCTTAATAGCTATAAAAATGCTAGCTATTATTGTTGCCTATGTATTCTTTTTTTTTGCAATAGTATTTTTTCCCTAGTCACATATCAAGAACTTTTTTAGCATTTATTTTTTCAAGATTTTGAGTTCCAAATGTTCCTACCTTCTCTGCCCTCCCCTCTTCCAAAGATGGTAGATGGTTTGATATAGTTTATACATGTGCTATCATGTAAACTGTATTTCCATATTAGTCAGAGTTGTGAAAGAAGAAACAGATCAAGGAAAAGAATAAGAAAGAATGAAGAAAGTGAAATAAAAATGTCTCAAAATGTATGTTGGGTTCATCAGTTTTTTATGTGGATATGGATAGTATTTTCCTTCATGAGGTCTTTGTACTTGTCTTAGATCATTGCACTATTGAGAAGAGCTGTCATTCATAGGTGATCATTACACAATGTTGCTGATATTGTGAACCATATTTTCCTAATTCTGCTCATTTTACTTTGCATCAGTTCGTATAAGTCTTTTCAGGGTTTTTTTGAAATCAGCCTGTTCATCATTTCTTATTGCACAATGGTTTTCCATTTCACTCATATACCACAATTTGTTCAACCATTCCCCTATTGATGGACATCCCCTCAATTTCCAACATTTTTCTACCGTGTAAAGGGGTTGCAATAAATATTTTTGTACACATTGGTGATCTTTTTCCTTTTTTTTTTAAATTATCTCTTCTAGATATAGACCACTAGTGGTAGTACTGAAGCAAAGTTTGGTTGCCCTTGAGCAATTTTAAATTGCTCTCCATAATGGTTGGATCATTTCACAATTCCAGCAGCAATGCCTTAAGGTCTCAGTTTACCCAAATCCTCTCCAATATTCATCACTTTCATTTTTTGTTATATTAGTCAATCTCTTGTAGGTATGAAATATTATCTCAGGGTTGATTTTTCATCTAAAATTTACTGTTTATATCCTTTGATATCAATTGGGGAATGATTTGTATTCTTATAAATTTGACTCAATTTTCTTTGAGAAATGAGACCTTCATCATAGTTACTTCCTATAAAAATTGTTTCCCAGTTTCCTGTTTTCCTTCTAATCTTGGTTGCATTGGTTTTGTTTGCAGAGTAGCTTTTAAATTTAATATAATCAAAATTATCTATTTTGCATTTTGTAATGCTCTCTACTTCTTGTTTGGTCATGAATTCTTCCCTTTCACATTGATCTGACAGGTAGACTATTCCTTGTTCTTTAAATTTGATTATGGCATCACCCTTTATGTCTAAATCATGCAATCATTTTGACCTTATCTTGATATATGCTGTGAGATATTGATCTATATTCAGTTTGTATCTTATTCTCCAGTTTTCCCATCACCTTTTTGTCACATAGTGAGTTCTTGTGCAAAAAAAACTCGAAATCTTTGGGTTTATCAAATACTAGATTCCTATGATCATTGACCTCTGGGTCTTATGCACTAAATTTATCCCATTGATCCACCACTCTGATTTTTAGCCAGTATCAGATAATTTTGATGTTTACTGTTTTATAATATAGTTTAAGATCTGGTATTGTGAGGCTGCCTTCATTTGCATTTTTTTTCATTAATTTCCTTAATATTCTTGACCTTTCAGATGAATTTTGTCTTTATTTCTTTCTAGCTTTATCAAATAATTTTTCTTGGTAGTTTGACTGATATGATATTGAATAAATAAATTAGTTTAGACAGAATTGTCATTTTTATTATGTTGGCTTGAAATAATTGACATTTTTAGCAATGTTGTAGAATATAAAATAAGTCCACATAAATCATAAGAATTTATTTCCAGGACCAACAAAGTTCGGCAGTAAGAAATAGTAAAAGAAATTCCATTTAAAATAATTGTAAACAATATATAACACTTGAAAGTCTAGTTGCCAAGACAAACCCAGGAACTATATGAATACAATTACAAACACTTTTCAAGGAATTCACTCAGGAACTCATCTGGCCCTGGGGATTTTTCCTGGGGGATTTTTAAATGGTTTAATTTCTTTTTTCAACATGGAGTTATTTAGGATTTCTATTTCTTGATCTATTGATATAAGTAATTTATATTTTCATGAATATTTATAGATTTCATTCAGATCATCAGAATATTTCCTAATCACTGTTTTAATTCCTTCTTCATTGGTGATTTTGTCCTTTTCATTTTTGTTACTAAATATTAGGTTTTCTTCTTTCTTTTTTGAATCAAATTAATCAATGCCTTATTTATCTTTTCATAAAACTAGTTCCTAGATTTATTTGTTACTTTGATAGTTTGTTGTTGATGATATTTTACTTTCAGTCTTGTTAATCCCACCTTTTGTTTTCAGGATTTCCAATTTGTCACTCAATTGGGGATTTTCATTTTTTTTTCAATTTATTTAGTTGCATGCCCAATTCATTGATCTGTTCTTTTCCCATTTTGTTAGTGTAAAAATTTAGAGAAATAAATTTTCCTCTAAATATTGCTTTGTTTCCATTCTATAAATTTTGGTGTGTTATCTCATTTGTTGTGCTTGTCTCAGTTTCCCTCAGTTACTGTCTCAGTCTCCCTCAGTTGCTGTCTCAGTTTCCCTCAGTTACTGTCTCAGTTTCCCTCAGGTGCAGTATCACTATCCCTTAATTGCTGTTTCAGTCTCTTAATTGCATTGTCCCAGAATAGAAATCCCCACTTCAGAAATAATTGGACTCACATTCCAAAGTAATCACGAAACTTCCAGATGGCCAGCCTCGACCTACCCCTTATCTGTGACCTAGACAAGTAGTATGCTTTGGCAAGGCTCCTTACTCCTACCTGTCAGAACTGAATTTATGGTTTCCTTGGACACCAGATGTGCTCAGCTGTTCCCATGATTTCTTTGCCTCCCTGAGCTATAGGAACCCTATATAATGTTTGAAGTTCCTTGATGACATCACTGAGTACTTTGCATTCAGTCAGCTAACATGGCTGTGGCTGTGTTAGTCTCTGGCCTGGATTGCATGCTTTGAGACATGAGTCCCACCAGTCCTGATCCATAGCTATGGATTCTGAACTCTCAATTAATATCAATAAAGCATTACCTAATTTCCATGTGTGATACTGCCTCAGTTTCTCCCTGAGCATTACACATTGTCATTCTCTTTAATGAAATTATTGATTATTTCTATGATTTGTTCTTTGACTCACTTATTCTTTAGAATTAGGTTATTTAGTTTCCAAATTATTTTTAATCCATCTTTCTACTGCCCTTTGTTAAATGTAATTTTTATTGCATTATTTTACATTTGATTTTGAAGTTTTTATATCTTATTACATGATCTATTTTTATGTGGGTGCCATATGCTGCTGAGGAAAAGGTACATTCCTTTCTGTTTCCATTCACTTTTCCCCAAACGTCTAGAATGTATATCTTTTCAGATATTCTATTTTCCTCCTTAGGTTTTTTCTTGTTTATTTTTGGTTAAATTTATCAAGTTCTGAGAAGCAGTTGACATTCCCCCACTAGTATAGTTTTGCTATTTATTTCTTCTTGTAATTCACTTAATTTCTCCTTTAAGAATCTGAATGCTATACCACTTGGTGCATATATATTTAGTATTGATATTACTTCATCATCTATTATAGAAATATGTAGTTTTCTCTTTCAATTAGTTTTTTTTTTTTTTACTTTTAGTTTGCCTGAGATTAGAATTGCTGCCCCTGCTTTCTTTACTTCAACTGAAGTATAATAGATTCTGCTCCAATCCCTTACCTTTACTCTGAGTTTCTCTGCTTCAAATGTATTGTAGGATTCTGGCTATCCACTTCAATTTTATGGTAGAGTTCACACCATCCATATTCATAGTTTATGCTTTTCTTGGATTTTGCTATTGAAGGTCAAATTTTTGATGATTTTTGGTTTGGTTCTGGTCTACCCTTATGAAAGTCTGAAATCCTTCTGTTTCATTGAATGATCATTTCTCTCCTTCATGTATTATGCTTAATTTTGCTGAGTAAGTGATTCTTGGTTATAGTCCTAGGTCCTTTGCCTTCTGGAATATCATGTTCCATGACCTCTGATCCTTTAATGTTGCAGTTACCAAGTCCTGTGTAATCCTGATTGTGATTCCAGATATTTAAATTGTTTCTTTGCTTACACGCTAGGAAACTGATAATCTAAGAGGTCAAGCAAATTGCCCATGTTCATACTGGCAGAGAATATTTGGGACAAGATTCAGTCTCGGATTTCCTGATTCTAAAATACAGCATTGCACACTGTACAAAGAAGGAGAGAAGGAAACAAATATTTATTAAGAATATATATGCTAGGGGCAGCTAGGTGGCACAGTGGATAGAGCATCAGTCCTGAAGTCAGGAAGACCTGAGTTCAAATCTGGTCTCAGACACTTAACACTTCCTGGCTGTGTGATTTAGCTCCAATTGCCTCAGGAAAAAAAATATATATATGCTAAATGCTTTACAAATATCTCATGCAATTTTCACAAACACCTGGGATGCATGTGCTATTATTAGCCTCATTTTACAGATAATAAAACTGAGGCAAATAGAGATTAAGTAACTTTCACAAGATCATACAGCTATTGAAACATCTGAAACTGAAATTTGAACTTGTTTCCTGACTTTAGCCCTTAAACTTCATGAAAGACTTCAGCTTTATCCCTATTAAGTTGCTGTTGATGCATGTCAATCTCAAGGGAGATTTCTAGAAGTAAGCTCCAGGGCTTTGTCCTAGGTCATGATTTATTCAACATTTTTATCAGTGACCTAGATGAAGATCCCAAGAACATGCATATCCAGTTTATAGATGTCACATATCTGAGAGAGATTACTAAAATCTAGATGATGGAATCAGGATGAAAGAAAGTTCTCAACAGGCTGTAACTATGGAGTAAAAATAAGAAGATGAAACTTAAAAGGGATAAAGCTGAGGTCTTTCATATAATTTAAGAAAATCAGTTGCCTAAGTACAGTGTGGGAAGGCTTGCCTTAATGATCATTTATGTCAAAAAGACCTGGGTTTTTAGTGGATTAATCATTTTGTATGAATTAACAGTGTAGCATGTCATCCAGAAAAGTGAACACCAACTTGGGTTTCATTAAGAACACAGTGCCCAGATCAAAAGAGGTGATGGTTCTGCTGACCTCTGTATTGGGCTCAGCTCCAATGCCAGTCTTAAGAGGAACATTGACAAATGAGATTTAGTGGTACTGGAGGAAAATATCCAGAACTGCAAGAGAGCCTAAAACAACATCATAAATAGAAGAAATGTGTTAGGCTTTGGAAGTAGGATATATAACCACTAATTTCCTCTCCCATGAAAGCAGATGTAGCAGATGTTACCCTGTGGACCAAGCTTTTTTTATGAGACACAGGGGCTTGCAGTTAAGTCTCATAGTATGTTATGACCTTAGTTTGAGCAGTTATTGCTGGACTTTCAATACATTATTTTATTAGTTATTTATTATATTTTATTATATAGTCTATGTGTTGTGTATATTAATTATGTTTATTTTTATTATGAATCACATTAATTATTTATTTACTTGCTATTGTTTTGAGCAATTAAACTTGGGCAAAATTTAATTTGGGAACAAATTTTAAAATTAGGATAGGGATCGAGGTCTTACTGAGAACAATTCTAGCTACTAGCAACATATATCCTCAGCCCCTCAGAGGATTCCCTGGCCTGGGAAAATCACAGTTCTCTTAAAATCAAGGGCTGCTTTTTGTTGTTGTTCAACCATTTCTCTCTTCATGATCCCATTTTGGGGACATTTCTTTCTCCAGCACATTTTACAGGTGAGGAAACCATATTGCCCAAGGTCACATAGATAATAAGTGTTTGAGGCCAGATTTGAATTGAGGAAGATGAGTCTTAACTTCAAGCCCAGCACTATGTCTACCATGCCACTTAGTTGCCCAAGGCTGCTTGGCCCTTGCTAAAATTTGCTCACATTCTAGCTCTGAGAGCCTGTAATTAGGAAAGCCCAGAACAATGGTAGGGAGCACAAAAAGGTCACCATTAGTAATTGTGCCATCATTTTGGCATAGGAAGGCATCACTTATCTGGAGTATTCAAGGTATGAGAAGTTATGTGGTGTAGTAGAGTTGGCCATAAAGACAGAAAGAAAGAGGTTCAAGTCTTGCCTATAAATCTCTTAATGCTCCAAGCCACTCTAGACTGCTGAACTTGGGAAGAATTTAGTTCAGACCCTAACTGTGATTTGGAACACAAAGCCCGACTTTCTCTGAGGCTCAGTTTCCTCATCTACTTAAAAACAGAAAAAAAGGAAGTTGGACTCAATGACTACTGAGGTCCCTGCTAGTACTATATTTGTCATTCTATAAATAGTGGGAAAGATATGGACCTATCTTAATAAAGGGGATTTTTTCATCAGGGAGTTCCAAATACTAATTAAATCAGAAACCCAGTACTTACTTATATTTAAGGAGAAAGAAGAGTGATTGCTATTAAGGTTAGCTATAACCCTGTCATTTATCAGTTGAGACCGGAGTTGATTCAAATAAGGCTGGGGAAGGAAGAAGATACTGTATATAAACCACATATTATATGATAGAATCAGAATTCTAAAAAGTGTTAACAATCTATATCATTGGGCTATATTGAAATACATATAATGTATTATTGTTATATCTCTTAATAGAGAAAAACGTAAAGTCTTCCACTAGGTAAAGATTTAGTTAGACAACTGTTTGTTTGAAAAGGATCTTAGACATTTGGTATAATGAAGGTTAATAAGATTGAATATGGTAACCAAAAGAACAATCTCCATTTCATGTAGCATCAAAAGACCAATTGCTACCAAGAACAAGAAGATAGGCCATCATGCTTATATACTGTACTTTAAGCTAAGAGTCAAATTATGTTTGGAGCATTGTGAATAACTATAAATGCCATATTTTAGGAAGTGTGCTGGATAAGCTAAAAAAAAAAGTTCACAGAGGAGTTACTAGAAATGTGAAGACCCCAAGTTCATGCAGATGAAGTCTAGTTAAAGGAACTAGGAATGTTTAGCTTGGAAGAAAAAAATAACTTATGTGGGGAGATTTACTGGGTTCAAATATCTGAAGGCCCTCTTACATAGAAAAGATATTAAGCCACAGTTATTCCTTACACCATAACTTTCTTCATCATAGTTTTGCTATATTGTGGGTCAGCATAAGAAATAAAATGAGCATTTTTGCTTAAATATATAGAATAAAAATGCAAAGTATAACAAAAATATTGTTATAATGAAACATTGATTAATTATTGATTATGAAATATTGATTGAATTATATTGAAATGAGGAAATATTTTTCCCCATCCAAATCCAAGGAAACCTCTGAAGCCTTTCCATGGATTAAAATATTCTGCTATAAATTCACATAGCCACCATTTTAGTTAAGGCCCCCATCACTCCTTGCTTAGATTATTGTAAATGGCCTCCTTTCCTGCCTTGTCTCTTCCTACTTCAACCCATCTTCAAGTGTCAAAGGTATTTTTCTTAAGCAGAGATTTGACCATGTCAATCTCCTATTTCAAAATCTCCAGTAACTCCCTATTAATTCCAATAAATATATAAATTTCTCTGTTAGATTTTAAAGCCTTTCATAACCTGGTTCCCAACCTGTCTTTCTTGACTCATTAACATATGACTCCCTTTCCCAACTCTATAGATCAGCCCAACTGGCCTTCAATATATTACTCATTCATGACACTATTTTCACCCTCCATGCCTTTTGAACTTAGCCTTATCCTTTTCTTCATCTCTCCCTCACAGAAGCCATTCCATCCTTTCAGTACTATGCCCCTATCTTGTATTTAAATTATATTTATCATGCACATATATATATGTATACATACACATAACTCAAAATTGCATAGGTAAATGCACTTGAACATAAAAGTACAGGAAGTCTCAAAGCTCATAGTGCAATTTTAAGCTTTAATGGTACAACTTACTCAAAGTCAAACAACTAATAAATTCATTAGGTAGGATTTGAACTAAGTTCTTGTTAATTATAGAGGGCAAAGGGAGGTATAATTCTCTTCTCAAAAATTCAATTCTTGCTGCTTACAATTGCACTCAGACTTTTGGAACATTATATAGACAACCAGATAGATAGATATGGATAATATGGATATATAGATCTAGATATTGATATAACCATAGGCATAAGGAAAGTTATATAAAATTTTCCCCTATAGAATGTAAGCTCCTTAGAAATAGGAATTGCTTCATTTAAAAAAAAATTATGTCCCTCCTATTTAGCAAAGTATCTAATAACATAGAATTAATGAATATTTATTGTTTGTTTGACTGATTGATCAACAAAGAGGAAAGCTGGACTAGTTAACATGTAAGATCTCTTGAAATTTTAAAATATTATATTTTTGATCCCCTATACTTGGAAAATTTATGATGAGTAATCAGTGACATGCAAGGACTAAAGAGCATATAGATACATAAGCACCAAAAAGGAATTAAATTTAATTCAGAAAAACAGAAAGTAAAATAGCAATAATACAAGTCAAGGGCTGATCTTGGAGTGATGGACCCTGACTTTGAATTCCAGTGTTATGGAATCTTGGACAACCTTGTTTTTATAGATTTCAGTTTCTCCATCTGTAAAATAAAGAGCTTTGACTAGACAACTTCTAAGATTCCTTCCAGCTCTGAATTATGACACTGTGAGTCTACATAGAAGCTAAAATAAAGATGGAAACTGGCATGTAAGTGAAGAACACTGTATATTCAAACAGAGTAGTACTGACCATCATCTGTTTTTTTCTAATTAACATTTTTGACCAACCAAACCTAGTGAGAACCTGTAAAGTGATGTGATTGATGATAATATTAAGATGGAGGCAAGAAATTCTCAAAGGACACTGACAAACAATGGCTCCAGGGAAGAAACTATTGGATTAGTATCATAAGGGAGTTCTCCTCACATTCTTCCTCATTTCACCATAGAATGGATGTGATTCTACTAGGTTATCAAAAGTTATGCCAATGGAATGTGGCATTGCAGAGGCTTCACGGGTAGATCTGATGATAGAATGACTGTGTGTACACATCTACGAAGACATTCACTGACAGAATTGGTTTCTAGGTTAGGCAACCTTTAGCCATGGTCATTCCTGAAGCAAGAAAAAATGCAAGAAACCCTAAGTACTGGTTGGCTTCTTGCTGCCTCAGGGATAAATTAGTTAGTGTAGCAGAAAAACACAGAGAGAATGCTAAGAATCATACAGCTCTGAAAACAACTACAAAAACTAATTGAGCTATTGGTACTCTTAATGCACAATTTTTGACTAGCGATTAACAAGTTGTCACTCTACTGGAAAAACCAAACTGTATAGCCATACTTATATTCTTGTATATTTGCATCATACATGAACCATAAGGAACTTGTAGCTAAACAAAAGGACATCTCACAAGCTTTTTTGGAGTAACAAGTGAAAGTGGAGCAGATGATTTAATCAAGTGTCCAAAAGTGACAAGTATCATTATTTTCTGGGAGGGACTCTCATTCATTTTACCTTGTAGTGTTCAGATAAACAAACTGACCACAATGAAGATGATTGCAGATTATTAATAGAAATTTCATGAAAAACATAACAAGACCTTCCAAAAGCAGTTAATTCATGTCAGGGGTTCTTAAACTGGAATCTGAAGACTTGTTTGTTCTTCTTTAATACTTTGATAATTGAATTTCAACATAATTGATTTTCTTTATAATTCTGTACATCATATTTTCTGCATTTAAAAACATTTTTTTCTGAGAAAGGTTTCTAAAATTTCATTCATCTGCCAAAGGGGCACAAGCAAAGTTAAGAAACCCTTTATCATTGTATTTATATTCAATAACTTTGATACATCACATGGAGAGGATGATGACAATTATGTTGGAAAATATAGCAAATGGGAAAATTGAAATGTTTTTCAAAACTCTATTCAATTCAATAACCAGTTCTGATTTCAGAAGGCATAATTAAGAATGAATCCCATATCTTAGCAGAAAGGAGACAGGCTTTAAAGGCAAAGAATAAGATATACATTCTTATTCATGGCCAATGTTTTGTTTTTTTTTTTTTTTTTGCTTTTCTTTACTGATTTGTCACAAGGGAAGCTTTCTATTAGGCAGAGGAAAAGGACACAGTGTAGTGCAGTGAACAGGACTCTTGAATTGAAATTAGGGAATTGAGTTCAAATCTAGCAACAGACAATTGGAAAACCATTTGATTTCTCTGATCTTCATTTTCATCATGTCCAAAGAAGAAATTGGATTTTGACTACAAAAATCTCTTCAAGCCCTACAACTATGTTCCTAGGAATTACTTGGAAGAGATGGCCAGGGGCAGCTAGGTGGAGCAGTGGATAGAGCACCAGCCCTGAAGTCAGGAGGACCTGAGTTCAAATCTGGTCTCAGACACTTAACATTCCCTAGCTGTGTGACCCTGGGCAAGTCACTTAACCTCAATTGCCTTAGCAAAAAGCAAAAAAAAAAAAAAAGGAAGAGATGGCCAAAAAAAGCATCAATAAAATTTTAAAACACACATAAGTACATAAAAGAAAGTTTTGAGGGGCACAATTAAGCAAAGCAATTTTTACTACCTTGTTTAATTTAACATGTGCTTTTAAAATAAATAATACACAACTATATGTAAAAATAAACTATGTGTAATGTAGATGCTCATAGTTTCACATATAATCTTCTCTTTTGTTCTGTTTATTTAGAGTGTTTCCATTGGTTAATGATTCACTGCATAATAAAAAAAAAGAAAAAACAATAAAAAAAAAAAAGAAAATAGATGAGGACCAAGAAATGAAAGAAACCAAAGGTTTGTAGAATTTTCCTAGGTTTCATGTCTGGGATTCCTGTCACTTTCTTAAAGATGAGAATCAATTCTTTCTGTGGTGGCAAATAAACCTGAAAATGAAGGAGGTATCTTATCACCTGGGGAATGGCTAAACAAATTACAGTGTATGAATATAGTGGAATAGTATTGTGCTATAAAAAATGGGGAAAGGTATCATAGAAATCTGGGTAAACTTATTTGAATTAGTGCATAATAAAAGGAGCATAGGACTGCTATGTGGTACAGTAGATAAAGAGTCAGGCCTGGAGTCAGAAGGACTGATCCTTCTGAATTCAAATCTGACCTCAGATCCTTACTTGTTATATGATCTGGGCAAAAAACTTAACCTTCCTTGCCTCAGTGAGGGAGGATTGTGCAAGGTCACCTCACTTTCCCCTTCCTTCTTTCCTTCCTTTTTTCCTTCTTTCCTATCTACCTCCTTCCCTTTCCTCCCTCTGACCTCATAGGATATCATATCTTAGCAACAGAAGCTCTTAAAAGCATTTTTTCTTCTTTTGCACCTCTAAACCCTCCCAAGATATCTTAGGGTTTCCAGGCTAGATTTCTTTCTTAAGGACCAAAATCAATCTGATTCTAATTGGCCACCAATAGGTCCTAGGTCAAGCCACATTTGGTCATTGGATCTTGATTAACTCACATTGAATGTAAGCAGCAATCATTTCTATTTTGGTCAGAAACCCTGAGGGTCTTCCCCTCCCCGATTCATTCATTCATTATTTTATTTATTTAGAGTTTTCTTTTTGATTAAGTGAAAGAGGAGATTCTTTGCCTTAATTGAAATCTTGGCTTAATCGCTGAACAGTGTGGCCGAGGTCTCCCACTACATTCAAGGCCATTTCCAGTTGTCCTGATCTATATCTGATCACTGGTCCCAAATGGCTCTGGAGGGGAAAGTGAGGCAAATAACATGGCACAGCCCTCCCTCGCTTAAATTCAGGTTTGCCTTAGCTCTTTCATCTTTCAGTTCTTTCAGCTGGAGAAAGAAATGAAAATCCCTCTAGAATTTTTCTGACCAGGTCACAGAGAATCAGAGATGAATGAAAACAGCTGAAAACAACCACAATGAGAAGCATAACAACATTGTAAAAAGTAGCAATTTGGGAATTCATATAAATTCAATAATCAACCACAATTCCAGAGGATATAAGATGCAGCATGCTAACCACTTCTGCCAGAGAGGTGAAGATTTAAATGGCAAAATGGGACACATTTTTGTATATGACCAATATGGGGATTTATTTTTCTTGGCTATGTATTTTTGTTTTGTTTTATTTTTGTTTTTCTTTGTTTTTTAAAAGTTTTTAATTTTTATTATATTATTATTATTTTATTAATTGTCTTATTTTTCTGGATATACATGCATATTAACTTTTTGAATCATGTTGAAAGAGAAAAATCAAAACAAAAAGAAAAAGCCATAGAAGAGGGAAAAAAAGAAGCGAATGTAGCATTCCTTTTGCTTATTAATTGAAAGAAATAAAATTTAATTAATTTTTTCTTAAAAAGAGACTCAGGAAAGTCATAAGCTCTGGCCTGGGATAGCTTTGCAATCCAATCTAGGTAGGAAAGGGAGCCTATTGAGGTCATGCTGGAGTACTCAGAAGCAGTATTACCACCAGTTATCGGCATATGTCTATAGGAGCATGCCCATGACTGAACCATGTGATAGGACACCACAAGTCATACCAGTCTCATACTGGGATTCACTCTCTATCTTAACAGCCAGGAAAGGCAGAAGTGGTGACAGCATCCTACGAAGAAGACATCTTTCATTCTCTGGTCTTCGCTATGCAGTTGGAAATACCAGTACGATTTGTTTTCCTGTTAATGGCATCATAACAAATTGCATAGGAGACCTCTTCCCAGATGAATTTCATGTTTGCACCACTTCATCAGATGTTCCTACAAGAAGCAAGTCTCTAGATTGTTTTCTAACAGTCCTATGTGAGAAACATGTTGCTACACTGTCCATATTCTGCCATTTTCTTGGCATAAAATAGGCATCTAAGAAAACATGGCATAGCACTACATAGTAGAGTAAAGGAGTGCCAAAAGAAATGTTGTTAATATATGTATATTATGGGAAGCAGCATGGCATAGTGGTAAAGTAGATAGTCCACTTAAGAGTCAGAAAAACAGGTTCTAATTCTGCCTGTGACACATACGGATCATATAACACTCTAAGGAGGAAGGGGAGGAGGAAGGAGATAAACATTCATAATAGAACCTACTATGTTCTAGGCACTGTTTCAATACTAAGAACTTTGTAATTATTATCTCATTTGATCTTCACAATAATCCAGCAAGATAAATACCATTGATAGCTCCATTTTACAGCTATAGAAACTGAAGTTAAATGTCTTTTTCAAAGTCATACAATTAGTTAATGTCTGAGGCCACATTTGAACTCAGGACTTCCTGATTCAGGCTCAGAGTTCCATTCATTGAATAGTCATTGAATATTCAATGCTATATATTACAAAGTAGTTCCTGATTTGTGTTGGAAGGGAAAATTCCTACTCAAATAAAATCAAAAGTCCAATAAAAAAAACAAAGCAAAAATAAAAATATTTGTATTATGTATACATACATGCAAAAGATTCAGAAAGTGCTGGCTGTGCCAAACACCCAATATCACAAAAAAGAACTCATCCTGAACCCAAAAAGTAACTTCTGTGGGAAGCTTGGACATCTCACTTGCACTATTCATTAAAAGCGTAAGGAAACAGATAATCAGAGCTTATCCCAAACAGGATTTAACTTATTAGTGAAATAGTATTAATTTCAGAATCATTGGCCTAAAATGTCCTTTCTTTTTCATCCTTGCTCTAATTAGGTGTTAATATTGACCAGTCCATGATCTCATTGACAACAAACAGCTTGGCTGAAACCCAACTAAAATCCTATTCCCAGGAGTATTTGTAAGTCAAAGAAGAGAGACAACAAATAGACATCAACTGGAGAAGATCTGCTGACAGTTTTCTGCAATCTATTCTCAACAGCAGCAATGAGAGAACTACCATTTGGATTCTGAGTCATTCTTCTGCCAAACAAAGCCCTACATGATAACAGGAGAAAAAAGTGAATTCTAGCTGAAGCAAAAATTCTTAACCTAAAGTTCACAGACTCATAACGAATCTGGATAGATTTTAGGGGTCTGTGAACTTAGATGAAAGAAAAAATTTCATCTTTATTTTCACTATCCTCTGATTAAAACTTAGCATTTCCTTCAATTATGTATTGATCGCAACATGCCACATTTGTATTAGTAGCACCTATCACTTTGTCATCAATAGAAATTACAAATATTTTCATATCACATTGCAGTTGCTGCAGATATTGTGAGATATCCTTTATGCTATCATATATGATCCATATGTGTCACGGGCAGAATTAGAACCTATCTTTCTGACTCTTAAATGAATTATCTACTTTACCACTATGCCATGTTACTTCCCATAATATACATATATTAATAATGCTACTTTAAAATCACTGTAGTTATTAGACCTGTCTCTGAATTTCACATGTATTAGTATTCACATTGTATTTCAATGTATCACTGCTTCAAAATCACTCTAGTTATTATACTCACCTTTAGACTGCACTATTGAGGATTGTATTTTAATATAATTGTTTTCCTTTGTGATTCTATGTATTTTATTTTATGAATTTAGTACTTTATTCTTAAATGGGATTCATAGACTTTACCAAACTGTCAAAAAGGTCTGTGACCAAAAAAGTTAAGAACCTCCAATCTAAAGGAGTCAGGAAAGAGTTTCAGGTGACACCTGAAATGAACTTGGACTTTTTTTTAAAGACTGTATCTTCCCATCTCACTCATACTGGGACCTTAGAGGCTACTAATGAATTAACCTTAGTACTGATCAGCAGGGGAACTTTGCCGACCCAGGCTAGTTCATCCCCCTTTTAGGTTACTTACTGACCCCCTGCTATAAGAGATTATCTATACTGATGTTCAATTTAGTTTGAACACCAGATCCTCAGGAAACTAAGGAGTTCTAATAGGTGGAGAAGAGAAGAGAATGTATTATAAGCACAGAGAGTTGTCAAATCCAGAGAACAGCAAATAGTGAAATTTGGTGGAAACAGTTCATTTCCCTCCAATTGCTTCAAATCCCTCCTGCTCTGTCTATGACCACTCTCATCTCTACAACCCACCCTTCTCCCTGAAAACTGGCATCTCCTTATGAGAGTAATTACCATAGGCAGTACAACCTCAAGTGTCTTTTTATCACCTCTATTTTATCTCATCCCACTTTACAGATCTTGTTCTCTCATCTCCATTTAACCAACCCATCACCCCCTCAACACCTCCTTCTCCACAATCCCAGAAATAATTGTAATGTAATTGACACTTTAGTGAATCATCTTCCTTGTTAAATTCCCCCATAGGTCTCTGAACTGCAATGGTTGTAGTGGCTCATCCCACGTATAGCTTCCTCTCTCAGAATTTCTCCCCCACTGACTGAAGCTTTCTTCAGAATTTGAAAAGTGTCTATCAGCTTTATCATTCCCTTTCATCACATAGCCTCATTCTATTAATGCCACATGGAATTTCTCTCTTCCCCAGTGAGAATGCACTCATTTCCTTTTATCTTTCTTCATAAATCAGCTTTTTTGGCTTCTGTGCTGCGTTTATTCTCCAGTGCTGGCATCTTTCTAGTGGCCCCATTCCATGCTAGCACACAGTCTCCTTAGGGAATCTAAGAAATGCTTAAACCGGAACATTATCTCCTCTCTTCTGTACCTTCCCTCACCTAATTTCCCCTCCTCCTATTTGGCTTATGGATGGAGAATTTGACTGCATTTCTTCAAACTCTTTTAAAATGTAGCCAGAGAAGTTTCAGAGGACAGCCAAAAGATGACTAAAGGGTTAGAAAATATGGCCTATCAAAAATGATGTGTTGAGGTTGGGTTTTTTCCATATATGAAGGACACATAGAGGAGAGGATCTAACAATTTTTTAGCCACTGAAGACAGGAAAAAAGACTTAAACTGAAATATAAGATCAACTTGTACTTTATTCCTGTTCTTCCAAGATGGCAAAGTACATGTGGGAACTCACCTGAACTCTCTCAAAATCCCAAATTCAAAATAATGCCACAAGTCAAATTCATGAATGGCAGAAACAACAAAAGGTTGGGGTAAAACAATTTTCCAGCCCAAGACAAGGAGGTTGGAAGAAAAAGTTCATTACACCAGAGTGATGAGCTGCCTAGGACACAATAGTGCAACTCAGGTTATGATGCAACAATACCCACAGCAGGCCTTGTGGATAGCTGCAAAAGTAGCAGCACTAGTTTAAGGAGCTTGCAGCCCACATCTGGTAAGAGGGTCAGACAACTGATCAGAAAGAGATTTGCTGCTTCTAGGCTCAGGACCTTGTTTCTTGTAATTCTGGGGGACAGTGCCAGGGTGAAAAGAAACACTAATGCTTGCAGCCACAGGGGAACAGGGATTCTGGTCACAATTCCAGGGCTAAGGAGAGTGCTTATGGTTACTCACAAGGGAGCAGAGACCCTAGCTCTATTCCAGTACAGAAAGAAACACTAGGAGCTGCAGTTTCAAAAGAACAGGTCTAAGGTGAAAAGGAAGCTAAAAGTAATGATTCCCTTCCTAAGTAAAGACCAAAACACATGCCAGGAAAGGTAAATAAGGAAATTATATTTTTGATTAAAGGCATCATAGACAATGGAATAACATCAGTATTAAACATATATGAATAAAATAGCATCAAAGTTGTTAAAGTAAAATTTAAATGAGTTACAGGAGGAAATAGATAGTAAAACTGTACTAGTAGGAGAACTTGGCTTTCCCCTCTCAAAACTAGCTAAATCTAGCCATAAAATAAACAAGAAAGAAATTAAGAAGATAACAGAATTTTAGAAACCTTAGATATAGTTGGCCTCTGGTAAAAATTGAATGGGAGTAGAAAAGAGTATACTTTTTTCTCAGCTGTATATGGCATCTTTACAAAAATTGACCATGTATTAGGACACAAAGAACTCACAACCAAAATTAGAAAAGCAGAAATATTAAATGCATTCTTTAAAAACCATGATGCAATAAAAATTACATTCAAGAAATGGCCATGGAAATATACATTAAAAATTGATTGCCAAAATCAAGAATCTTATCTTAAAAAGCAAGTGGGTCAAAGAACAAATCATTGAAACAATCAATAATTTCATTAAAAAGAATGACAACAATGAGATAACATGCCAAAATTTACAGGACTCAACCAAAGCAATACTTAAGAGAAAATTTATATCTCTAAACAGCTGCATCAATAAACTAGAGAAGGAGTAGATCAATAAGTTGGGTATGCAGCTAAAAAACTAGAAAAAGAACAAATTAAGAATCCCCAATTAAACACCAAATTGAAATACTGAAAAACAAAGGAGAGTAATAAAATTGAAAGAAGAAGGCCAATGTGCTAATAAATAAAAGTAGGGGCTGCTTTTATTGTAGAAAAACAGTAATAAAATAAGCAAGCCAATTGATTCATTTGATTTTTTTAAAAGAATAAAAAAAGCCAAAGTACTAATATCAAAGATGAAAAGGGTAAAATCCCCACCAATGAAGTTGAAATTAAAGCAATTATTAGAAGCTATTTTGTCCAATTGTGTGCCAATAAATCTAATTATCTAAATGAAATGGATGAATATTTGGAAAAAACATGAATTGCCTAGATTGATAGAAGAGGAAATAGAATATTTAAATAACCCTATATAAGAAAAAGAAATCAAAGGAATTAGAATACACAATGAAGAAACAAATTTATTACTCTTTATAAATGATTTGATGGTATACTTAAAAGAATTCTAGAAATTTAATTAAAAATAAGTTGAAATAGTAAACTACAACATTTCATTATATAAAATAAATCCACATAAATTTACCAACATTTCTATAACAAAGTTCAGCAGCAAGAAATAGAAAGAGAAATTACAGTTAAAATAACTTCAGACATCATAAAATACTTCATAGTCTAATTACTAAGACAAATTCAGGAACATTATGAACACAATTACAAAACACCACACAAATAAAGTCATATATACAGAAGTGGAGAAATAGTAATTATTTATGGGTAAACTGAGCCAATATAATAGAAATAACAATCTTATCTAAATTAGTTGACTTATTAAGTTCCATACCAATCAAACTACCAAAAAATTATCTGATAGAACTAGGAAAAAATTCATCTGGAAAAAACAAGAGTATCAAGGGAATTAATGAAAAAAAAAATTGAGGGGAGGTAGACTAGTAGTACCGAATCTCAAATTGTATTACAAAGCAGTAATCATCAAAATAATCTAGCACTGGCTAAGAAAAACAGTAGCTGGCCAGTGGAATATATTAGGCACACAATATGAAATGACTATACTGATCTAATGTGTGATAAATCCTAATGACCTAACTTTGGAGATAAGAATGAACTATTTGATAAAAATTGCTGGGGAAACTGGAAAGCACTTTGGCATAAACTAGGTATAGAACAACACTTACATCACTTACTAAAATAAGGTCAAAATAGATACATGATTTAGACATAAAGGGTGATATAGGCAGATTAGAATAGCATGGAAATTTTTAATTGAGGGTCTATGGATAAGAGAAGATTTTTATGACAAAACAAGAGACAGAGAACATTATGGAATATAAAATGGATAATTTTGGTTACATTAAATTAAAAAGGTTCTGCACAAACAAAACCAATGCAGTCTTGATTAAAATGGGAAAGGAAACTGGAAGCCAGGGAAATTTACAGCAACTTTCTCTGATAAAGGCTTATTTTCTCAAATATATAGAGAATTGAGTTAAATTTGTAGATATGCAAGTCATTACCTAATTGATAAATGGTCAAAGGACGTGAACAGGCAATTTACAATTGAAGACGTCAAAGCCATCTGTAATCATATGTAAAAGTGTTCCAAATCACTATTGATTAAAGAACTGCAAATTTAAAAACTTTGAGATACCACCTTATTGACTGATTAATCTGATTGATTAATATTACAAAAAAGGAATATGACAAATGTTGGAAAGGATGTGGAAAGATAGGGACACTA
The DNA here is from genome assembly GCA_023553655.1 of Myrmecobius fasciatus. Taxonomy (NCBI): domain Eukaryota; kingdom Metazoa; phylum Chordata; class Mammalia; order Dasyuromorphia; family Myrmecobiidae; genus Myrmecobius; species Myrmecobius fasciatus. The sequence continues at coordinate 650,785 of JAJPUD010000513.1, forward strand.
ATGTACCATAGTATCAGAAAAACCTGGGAAGACTTATATGAACTAAAGTAGAGTGAAGTGAGAAGAACCAAGAGAACATTGTACGTAGTAATGGCAAAATTGTATGATAAAGAATTGTAAATGACTTAGCTATTCTCAACAATACAATAATTTAAAACAATTCTGAAGGACTCATGATGAAAAATGCTATTCATTTTCAGAGAAAGAATTGATGAAGTCTAAATACAGATTGAAATATACTTTTTTGCTTTCTTTATTTTTCCCTCTTTTTTGGTCTGCATTTTGTTTTGCAACATGTATAATCTGAATATTTATTTTTCATGACTGAATATGCATACTCAATATCAAATTGCTTGCTTTCTCAAAGGAAGAAAAGGGAATAGAGGAGGGAGAGAGAAAGTTTGAAATTCAAATTTTTTTTATATGATTGAGAAAAATAAAATGAGAGGGCTAAAAAAAAACTCTTATCAGAAAAATAAAATAAAATGTAAGAGTTAAACTAAGTGACCTTTAAGGTTTCTTCAAGCTCTTAATGTATAATCCTGTCATTTTACCAAGCTAAGGCTTCAAGCAAAGGCCTGCCAATAAAGTACCATTCAAAGATCAGCTGAAATTCAAGAAGGCTCTTCACAAGGAGAGACTATCAGCTGATAAAAAATCTGACCTTATTCATTCACCAAGTTCATTGCCCAAGGAATAGAAAGATTTTGATCAGTTTCAGCAGAAGGAATATTTTCATAGATGGAAATTTGGGATCATTTGAAAAATTGAAATAAATATTAAGATCCTTTTAGAGAGAAACAAGAATCCTCATAGTGGATGTTGTTAGATCCTAGAATAGGACTATTGGGAAAAGCCATAGAAAAGTGGTTCTTAAATTGGAATCCATGAATTTTTAAAATATTTAATATTTGATATTTGATAAGTATATTTAAATATAACTGGTTTCCTTTTTAGTCCTATATATTTTGTCTTATAATAAACATTATTCTGATATGCAATCAAAAGTTTCATTAGGCTGTTGAAGGGGTCTATAATACATAAAAGAGTAAGAACCTCTGATATCACAATTTTCAACCAGAAGGCAGGCATTGAGGTGGTCTTCATTATAGAAATTATCAGCCTGGGTTGATTTTGGTGCAGACTTATCTGAGGACACTGGGCTAAATTTGCCAGTGTGACTACTAAACCAAAGGTTGTACAGATCAGTAACCAATAGGAAGGTTAACTAGAATTCAGCATAAATGAGATTAGGATGAGATCATCAATCCCCTATGTAAATTTGTTCATTTTGCTCCATTTCATTCCCAGAAGTCATATCCCTAACTAACTTCCTCTGGTCATCTAAAAATGTCATGCCACTGGTCATAAATGAAATAGGGGTAAGTAGTGTATATGCTTCTTTCTCTTCTCCAGATCCATTTCCACTATTGCAAAAACAGCCCAAAATGTTTGTCCTCTATTGTCACCTTTGTATATTAAGGGCAGAATATTCTTTCAGGTTTTAAGTTTGTCAGGTCCATAGAAGAAATCTTGGAATGTTGATTCAGTTCATAGAATCATAGATCTAGCACTTAAAGCAAGGGTCCTTAGAGACCATTGAATCTTACCTCCTTATTTTTCAGATTAAAAAACTAAGGCTCAGAAGGGCTAAGTGATCTTCCTAAAGTCAAACAAGAAATAAATGACAAAGTCAAGATTCAAACTCAACTCCTGTGGCTCCAAGCCCAACTATGTTTCCACTGTACTATGAATTCATTAAGTGATTATTAAATGCTTTTTAAAACTAGATTCCCTATTGATGCTAGCATTCTTCAAAAAATCAGATTCACAGATGATATTCTACCCTTTATATCAGACCCCAAGACACCAACAAAGCCCCATTCAGTGAAATACATAGCAATTTTTTAAATTACAAAGAAAAAAATTATTTTAGTATAATTGTCAACAATGGAAAACAAAATAGACAACACAGATTGCTCAAACCATGACATGCAACTTGACAGGTAGACCACTGAGTTAGTTCATAAATATGTGTATCTCAGACATGAACTGCAGATGAATAATGAACAGAAAGAAGAGATCATCATTTGGAAAACTACAATATTTTCAATGAATCAAAACTGTTCAAGGCTACAAAAGCCCATCATTTCAATATCAGTACAATCCAGAGATCCCCTATATTTTGCATTACCATCTTTTTAGTATGGAGCCTGGAAATGCCTCTGACCTAGGAGTAGTAATTAGGAGTGAGGGGTATTTGAAATGGTGGGAAAGGAGGAGTAAAGGCTGCCAATTAAAAGGTTCAAAGAATCTTAGGATCTAAAGTTCTAAAAAGACAATAGAAGTCATTTAATCCAAATCTTTTGTTTTATAATTAATGGACCTGGATCCCAGAGAATGAATGTCAGGGATAGTAGGAAAAGATATGAATATTTATATAGCACCTACTATGTGTCAGGCCTTGTGCTAAGTGCTATTTTATAATTTTTATCTCGTTTGATATTCACTACAACTCTAAGAGGGTAGTGCTATTATTATCCCCACTTTATAGATGAAGAACCTGAGAGAAACAGAGATTAAATGACAGCTAGTAAATGTCTGAGACCTGACTTGCACTCCAGTTTTACTGATTACACATCCAGCATTGTGTCCCATTGCATCATCAATTGCCTTTATATTAAAATCCTCATTTCCGGATCCTTTTTGGTGTTATTTCTTCTATTACCCTCTGTCTCTAGGGGTGGAGCAAGTTCTTGTCATGATTATCAAACTCCACCCTGCTGCCAGTATAGTTCTGGCCCAAAATTAAAACACAGGAAATCTCGAAATCACCAGTGAGTTCATCCTTACAAATATTTCTGGCTCTATACATTCAGACCCAGTAATAGTCTTTGATGAGCTATTGGCAAAATACTTTTTAAAAATAGTTTTTACCATTTAGATTAGTTTAAGTTTGCTTTGCATTGTACAACAGTAAATTATAACTATTTTTCACAGCTGTACCTAGCAATCAGAGGAAAGCAGCAAATCAATTTTGTAACTGATGATGTGAAAATAATGTAAAAAGTAATTAAGACTAACTGATTTTAGTGTGAGAAGGAATTAGCCACACCAATTATTCATGGATAGGTGTTAACAGTGATGGGATCTAGTAGATTCCTATTTTAATTAATTATTTTGTTAACTTTCTCAAATTTACACAACTAGCAAATAGCAGGGGTAGAAATTAAACCCAGATGTCCCAACTGTCAATCCAATATTCATTCAATCAGTCAATAAACTTTATTAAGCACTTCCTATATACCAGGCATTTTGCTAAGTGCTGGAGATACAAAAAAAAAAGGCAAAAGATAGTCCCTTTTTTAAGGGCTCACAATCTAATGGGAGAGATAACAAGTAAACAGATAGGAAATTATTTTTTTCATTAAAGCTTTTTATTTTCAAAACATATGCATGAATAATTTTTCAACACTGACCCTTGCAAAATCTTGTGTTCCAAATTTTCCTCTTCTTCCCCTCACCCCCTTCCCTAGATGGCAAATAATCCAATATATGTTAAATATGTTAAATCCAATATAGGCATATGCTTATATAATTATCTTGCTGCACAAGAAAAATCAGATCAAAAAGGAAAAATATGAGAAAGAAAACAAAAAAGCAAGCAAACCAACTAAAAGAGTGAAAATGCTATTTTGTGATCCACACTCAGTTCCCACAGTCCTCTCTCTCTGGGTGTATATGGCTTTCTCTATCACTGAACAATTGGAAGTGGTTTGAAACATCTCATTGTTGAAGAGAGCCATGTCTATCAGAATTGATCATCGTATAATCTTGTTGTTGCCATGTATAATGATTTCCTGGTTCTGCTCATTTCACTTAGCATTAGTTCATGCAAGTCTCTCCAGTCCTCTCTGAAATTGTCCTGCTGATAGTTTCTTACAGAATAATAAAATTCCATAACATTCATATTCTATAACTTATTCAGCCATTCTCCAACTGATGGATATTCACTCAGTTTCCAGTTTCTTGCCACTACAAAAAGGGATGCCAGAAACACAAATAGGAAATTATTAAGAAAGTACTAGAATTAAGAAGGGTTGAATTGCAAAACACTGCTTTTAGGATTGAAATAATTTCTTGTCTTGATTATCTATTCCTTCCTCCTCCCCTCCCCACCATTACAGTTTTTATCTAAGGCATTACTTTAGTAATTGACTATTCTTTCTCTGCTAATAGAGTTTATGAGTGTGTCCAATTTTTGCCCTCTCAAAATTTAGGTGCCCTGTGATAAAACGCTGATCACCTGACTCTAATTGTGGCAGTGCTGTGTATCACAGTTCATATTCATTGTCTAATTCATTTTTAAATTCGTATATCTCTTTCCCTGTCTCCCAGTTGGGTGATGCAATGAACTTCTCCTCCCCCCCCATCTGTCTCTCTGTCTCTGTGTATGTGTGCTTCTCTCTCTCTCTCTCTCTCTCTCTCTCTCTCTCTCTCTCTCTCTCTTTCTCTCTCTCTCTCTCTTTCTCTGAAACAGGGAAAGAGATCCATGTGTGTATGTATATACATGGGCATATACATACATATGCATATGTGTGTATAACTAGATATAAATATAGATTTATATATATATATATATATATCACCAAAAAGGCATGGAGAAGAGCTAAAGACTTTGGAAAGAGATAGATAACAATAGAGAAAATCAGTTATTTGACCTCTGACTTAAATATTGCTAAAAATATCTTCTGTAAATGACTGGCAGGCTCATCTACCCCCAAAGTATTAACAGATTCCCTTTAGGATGTCTATTTCTATTGTGAAATAATGATAAAAACCATCATCATTATTACTGTCATCATCATAATCATTAAATAATACAGCCAGCAGACTATTAGTGACTAAAGTGAGTTTCAAGAGATGGGGTATTTCTAGACTCTGTTTGATGCAGCAATTAATGGGAACTTATACAAAATTAATTCAAATTGATTTGTGCAGTAAATGAAAGCATTGCTACACAAATGGAAAACTACTTGAAGGAGCATAAATGGAGGACAATGATAAATATGAAAAAAGGGTTAGTGGGGCATTACTGAAATTGATGTTATTTATTACAAAAGATTAATAAAAAAAACTGTTCCAGCAACAAAGCCTTTGAAAGAACACCCAATATAAAACATAGGTCTCTAAGTGAGATCTGCTTTTAAGAACTTAATTGAAGATCTTAAAAGAGGACAGCATCTTAATTAAATGTAAAGATGATGATAAATTGAGAAATGCTGTACATACTAATGTGAACAAAGATCTTAAGCAAAGGTGCTCGAATCAATATAAATAATGGTGTATAAAATACAAACATTCCTTAAAGGGTGCTATCTGAAAAATATTAATTACAAACTCTTTCCCCATAGAGCTCCCCTCCTTCATTTAGCTTGAGCAAGAAGAGAAGCATAAGAGTGAATATCATAAAAACAGAGTTGGATTGGAATCAAAGAAAAATGTATCTATAAAGGAAGTTAGTGCTTCCACTTCTAGCTACTTAACAAAAGAATAAATCAAGGGTTAGAATATTTCAGACTAGAACTCATTTCCAAATCCTAAAGATTTGGTGGGAACAATTATTTGACTTTTCAATCCATAGCTTACTTCTGACTAGGTGGCTCATACTTTGGGTGAAAAATAGCCAGGCATCCTGATAAAGGAATCTTGGTTTACCAGCCCAAGTCAGACAGGATGTTCTGGTCACAATCAAATACTATAAATTTAGAAATCCCAGATAAGGAATAATTGTGATATAGAAAAGCTTCTTAAACTGTGAGTTATGATCCCATATTGGGGTCATATAAATGAAGATTTTGGCAAAGTTTCTGAATACTCTATGTCCTGCAGTATCAAATCTTCAGCCAAAATTTAATTCTTTATGTAAAAATGAACAAGCATATTCATTTCATTAGTGTTCAAAATTGCTTTCATCGTTAATAAATTATATATATATGATATGTATGCATATCATATATATTATTATATATGCCAAAGAATTGTTTTAAAATAAAGTCCTTTTGTGATTTGTCATCAGTAAATGTTTGATTTGTATACCTATTTTATATACCTATATACCTTATATACCCATGTAACCATGGTCACAAAAATTTGAGAGGGGTGCAAAAAGGGGTTGTGAGTTGAAAAAGTTTAAGAAGTGCTATGATATAGGATGTCTATAAGCAAAGTATGGATTCTATCATGTCTTGAAGTATGTCTGCCATTTCATCAATATAATCTTTTCTTTTTTAAATTTTCAACTGATTTTTTTTCTTACTCTTAATTTACAAACACCAGATAAAATAAGCATGTCTGTCTACACTGTGGAACAGGAGAATGATTGCACATGAAACTGTGACTCTCTTGCATGCAATGTTTGCTTTATTCATGGAAATAATTTTTCAATAAGATCATAAAAAAGCAAAGTAACATGTACAGTGACCTCAGGATTAGGAAGACCTGTGTTCAAGTTCTCCCTCTGACATATATAGACTTACATGAATCTGATCAAATCTCTGAACCTTTCAGTGCCTCCAGGTAAACTCCCCAAGACTAAATTGCAGAACAGCTGGTAATTTGCATTAGCAGAAGTTTCTTCACTAGGAGTTTCCCTTCATTAATGAAACAGTATATTTGGTCAAGAAATATCTATATTTTAAAAATAAGAAAGTGGATTTCCTCTATAATGTTCAAATATAATACACATGCCCTGTAGTTAGGCAAATTCTCCAGACAATCCTCTCAATAAATAACATGGTGCTAATTATATTATGAGCCTAGATCCCAATTATATTTCTTTAATGGGATCTCTGATCACCCAAAAGGGAATATTTTAACAACCCACAAAGGAAATAACAAATGAATGAAAACTGTATATTGTCCATATTAAGACATCTCACTTGATAGGCAGCCCATTATGTTAGTTATAAATCTCAGACAGGCACTACAGATGGATCCAGAACTGATTAAGAGAAGAGAGGATTAAATAGTGTTGGGGAAATGGTCCAACTCTTTTGATGGCCCCAAGTTGATGTTCCTTGCTTCAAAAGTTCACTTTTCCAACTCTACTAGTGTGTCTGTTTAACCCCTAGTGTGCCTGTAAGACATGAAATTCTGTAGTCCTTGAAGAATTGAAAAGAAGTAAACCAAGTGAGCAATGAAAAAAAAGGATAGTGGATGTGAGGAGATTTCAACCCATTACAAGTAGGGAATAATGAAGAAGTGGAGTAAAGAATTTTCTGGAAAAAAATGTGTAAGCAAAAATATGACTAGTCATAGAGTGAGAGTGAGGGACAATCCATGAAAAGTCTGAGTGTTTCACTGATATACTCAGGATACTAAGAGAAATCAAAGAAGTTCCACTAAAACATTGGGCTCTCTCCCATGATCACTCAGAACTCATTGGTATGGATAGGTTGTGGCTTGTGGCTTATACCATTGGAGGGAGCTACCAACTTGATGTAGTGAGGAGACCTGTGTGCATTCTTTTTTAAATCTTAATTTAAATTTTTAAATAAATATTTCATTAATATCTTGAGAAAAATGTCATTGACACACAACTAGAACTGAAAAAAAGTTCTCATTTGATATTATTCATTTTATAAATCAGGGATCTAAGAATGAGAAATAAAACTGACTTGCCCAGAGGTCATACAACTAGTTCCAAAGCAGTAGGGCTAGAATCTAGGCCTGTTAATTTCTATTCCAGAGCTCTTAGCTTTGATCTGTAGTAACACAATGAAGCATGGAGCTGCATCTGGTCTAATAGCTTCTCCATTCATTTTTGTTTCTTATCAATTTTTAGCTCTACAGGTCCAGATAGATAGCAGAGCCAATATCCAGAAGATACATAAATTTATGCACTCCAAATCATCCTAAGAGAACTCTGAGATCTTCCCCAAAGGTATTAGACATTATTCAAGTAGTTCTACAATCACCTTTAGTGCAAATAGCAGAGTGCCTTTGCACATTGTTGGCTCTTAATAAGTGTTGATTGGTGGGTTAATTGATAAAACTTGGTTCTGATCAGACCCACAGATTAAGTGACTTGCTTGGGGTCATCTAGCTTATAAGTGTCCGAGGCCTGATTTCAACTCAGAGAGATGAGTTTTCCTGACTGGGCCCAGTACTCTATCCATTAGCTGTCCCATAACAACAACTGAAATAGATTGACTTGATTAATTGATTGACTGATTAAAACTTGGTTCAGACAAGACCTACTTTCTACAGAGTCTTTCTTGATTCCTCCAATTGCCAATGACCTCCTCTACTTCCCTCTCAAACTACCTTGCATTTACCTATCACATTTGTTGATAGTTATTTTGTTTGTTCCGGATATATTTGTAATGGGCAACTGTTATATGAGCAGAGTACCTGAAATGACATTTCTCCATGTAAAGAAGTCAGGGACTTGCTTCTGGGAGATGTGTCAAAGAAACATTTGACATGTTGCAACTGGTTCTAATCAACTAGCTATGTTTTGAAGAGGAGGCACTTTGGCTTCATAAACATTGAGAGAGGCCCATGAGCTTTAGCTACTTTCCCTTTTGCCTTATTTGTTCATTGTATTTCTTTTGATGACTCTTTAGCTAATAGTGTCCAAGTGAGAAATTGGGCTAATAAAGGCAAAGCCTCAGGGATTTTCTCTTCCTTGGAGACTTTGTGGTTCCCAAGAAATGGGCCTTAATGCCTGGAGTTTTTCTTCTTTTTCAATCTTAATAAAGAAGTAAAATTTCCAGTTCTAGAGGTTTCAAAATGTCTGATGATTACATTACAGCAAGCTGGGATTTGGAGTTCAGGCCAGATTTCACACCAAGTACAGCATTGATGTGCCCAAGAATTGAGGAAAGAGCTTTGGAGGTGACCATCTGAACCTGGCCTAAAAGAAGCTGGAAGGAGAACTCATCCAGGACTAGTGCTCCTACTTGTAAACCTGAACATGGTAAGATTAATAATGATGAAGACAATGATGATAATGATGATGATGGTGATGGTGATGGTGATGATGGTGATGATGATGGTGATGATGATGATGATGGTGATGATAATGATGATGATGGTGATGGTGGTGGTAGCATTTATATGGTACCTACTATATGCTAAGTACTTCACAGTTATCTCATTTGATTCTTACAACAACCTTGAGGTATAAGTGTTTTTAAGACCAATGTTATATAGGAAATTAACTAAGTTTTGAGTTTACAACCTCAGAGACTGAAGAGATGAAGAGAGCATATCCCAAAGTGTTGGAGAAATAATTTGTACGTTTGTTATTTCTAGATATATGAATGAGGCAATATAGTGGATAGAATATTACTTGAAGTTAGAAAGATCTGAGTTCAAATCCAGCCTCTGAATGTTACTAGCTGTGGGATTATGGGAAAGTCACTAACCCCAGTTTGCCTGGTTTCCTCATCTGTACAATGCATGTAGTAATAGCATCTCTGTCTCAGGGTTGTATTAAAAGTTATGTATCGACTCCCATTGATTCCAGTCTCACTTGTTTTCCAGGGCATGTTAATTAGTTTGGGGAGGTGACAGTCTTTTATATGTAATTTTATATCAGCCCTCCCTGTTAATATATTGTCACATGTGTCTCTCATCCCATCACTAGTGAGGCTCAAGATAAAAATTTTAAAGCACAATGCCTGGCACCTATATAAATGTTATACATGATTTTTATTATATCTTTGTGAAAATTGATCAGTGTTCAGTGATTAAATGGAACTTGGGAACTAGTCAATGTTCTCTTAACAATGAGGATAATACATCTTGTTGGCTGTTGGTAGGTTGATTGATTGATTGATTGACAGATTGAAAGAACAAAAAATAAAGCTTCCTGTTCTGATTAGCTCAGAGAATTCAGGGTTTCTGGAATGAGGACTACATAAAACTGAAAATTTGGGTACTGGGTATCCACTAGAGAATTTTCTTTCTTTCTTTCTTTCTTTCTTCCTTCCTTCCTTTCTTTCTTCCTTTTCTTTCTTTGTTTCTTTCTTCCTTCCTTCCTTCCTTTCTTTCTTTCTTTTTCTTTTTCCTTCTTTCTTTCTTTTTTTTTGCTTAGCTTCTTTTCTAATCTCATTTCCTTAATATCAATCTTCTCAATCATTCCCAAGATATAATGTTACTCTAGCAAAGATTATGGTAATGAATAAATCTCAGAATAAAAGAAGTCTGAAATTCCAAGAACTTTCTTTTTGATAAACCCATTGTGTTCCTTCTATAAACAATTCCTAACATAACTGTGTGATTTTGGACAAGTAACTTAACTCTGCTTCAGTTTTCTCATCTGTGAAATTAATCAAAGAAGGAAATAGCAAAACACTTTGGTACATTTGCCAAGAAGACCCCAAATGGGATTATAAAAATCCTTTAAAAATAAGTTAGCCACACAATAACCCAACATGGTTTACACATTCACCTTTCTCAAAATGAGACAATGACTAGAAAAATCCCCTTGGATCCTTCTTCTTTAAGTTTCCAGGATCTTTCCTAACTGAAGATGACAACACAGCTCAGATGCAAATAAGTACCATCCTTTGAATATTTTGTATTATCTTAGGGACATTATTTCTAATCCTTCGGAAAACATTTCTATCTTAGTGTGCTGTGAGTACTCTGCTATTGGAGAATTGTTGAAGCCTGACAAAGGAGGAGCTGCCAAGTTCCAGAATGAGTTATTGAAGGAGATCGTGGTATCACCTTTCCTGGAGGTTTTTAAGAATAGCATTGCCAGGTTTATGAATATTGAGGGTCAGCTAAATGCAGTCCTGCCAAGATCAGAACTATTCTAGCCCTGATTACCTACAATTCTATGGCATGGCCTTGGATGAGCAAATCTGGGGATAAAATCATCAGGGGTATGGTATGTCATTAGTAGAAAGTGGCCATTCTGTATTATTCCCACATTAATGGGTTATTCTGTAAGAAATGGTCAGGCTTCAATGAATGCTTATTGAATTGAGTTGAATTTATCTTGTACTTCAGCAATAAATAAAACTGGGAATTAGGTTTAGTGGAAAGACACAATTGGGGGGGGGGAGGCAGACAGAAGGGGATCAGACAGAAGCCCTGAGTAGGATTTTGGCTCTGCCACTTGGCTAAGTCACCTGCTCTCTGAGCCCAAACTTCCTCATTTGCAACATGGAAAGAGAACAGTGATATTCATATGATTTAATACAGAGGGCTATAGGGTTTAAATGAAATCATAGGATCATAGATTTAGAACTGAAAGGACCTTTGAGACCATCTAATTCAACCCTTGATTTCACAGGGGATTGTGACTGTGGCCTAAAGAGCAAGTGACTTGCTCACATGAAGAATTAGTAACAGAGCTTGGTTTTACTCCAGTCCTCTATATATAATGGTCTCACTTACATAAAATGCTTTGTGAACCATAAAGTACTATATAAAGTTATGCTTATTATGGTTTTCTTTTTTAATTTTTCAAATAGTCATTAAAAGGAGAATTTGACTGGGGAGTAGGAAAGTCAGGTGGTTCAAGACTAGAGAATTTTCTTAGTTCCTTCCATATACAAAGCTCTTAAATGTATATGCCTATTAAGACCAGCACAGAATTTGTACATTCTTACCCCTACGTTTGAATTTTGAAGACAATTAGCCTGATTTTATTTATTTTTATTAAGTACTTAGCATGTTCCAGGCACTATGCTAAGCCCTTTATAAATTTTACCTTATTTGATCCTCATAACAAAGTTGGGTGGTCAATGCTATTATAATTCCCATTTTACAGTTGAGGAAATTAAAGCATGCAGTGGTTAAATGACTTACTCATTATCTGAGCCTGGATTTTAACTCAAGTCTACTGGATCACCCAGCTGCTTGAGAGTATGCTGCTGTCAAAACTTACCAAGAAGGGTATAGGAGGCAAGACTGAAATTCAATTCAATAAGCATTTAATAAAACACCTACTGTGTACCAGGTACTGTGATAAGTATTAGGGATACAAAAAGAAGCAAAAGATAGTCCCAGTACTCAAATAACTTATAGTCTAATAGAGGAAAAAAATCCCAAGCTCTGGAATGGGATGAGGTTCCATGCTTCCAAGCATCCATTCCCCCTCCCTGTTCTCAGTCATCAGAATCCTTGCTGAAGCTTGACTGGACTTCCCCTCTATGGTAGGTGCCTGATGCTCCAAAACTGTCATTAAAAATTATCTATTCAGTGACTCATACTAGCTAAAGGTTCATTATTTTAAGTTTATTTCAAAACTTTCTATGACACACACACACAAAAAAAAACCCCAATATATCTTGGAAGATTTTCTTTTTTTTAACCCTCTTCTCTGAGAAATTTATTCACAATTGTTAAGGGAGGGGCAAACCTGGACAAAAAACAAATAGGAAACCATGCCTTGTCCATTTTCTCTGCAGGTATTTACAGATCTGAGGCTGGATCAATCTATCCTGAAACATCCGTGTGTCTCTTACTTTTATCCTCCTATTCTAGGTAGTCCTTTAGAGTAAATCATGGGAATAGGTGAGTGACTTGTAGAAGCTGCCGATTTCACCATCATCACCATCGATGCTTCTTTGATTCTATGGGACCGACTCCTCCTACAGGATTTACCAACATAACTAACCCCCAAAATGCAAAGCTGATGTCAACAGTCATCTGCAGGATGGTCAACAGATCAGAGACATAACCAACCTTCAGGGGCCATCAAGCCATCTGTAGAATTTTCTTGATTTTCATAACTTTCCATTTAGAAAAACTGAGAAATTCTGTATATGGTATTACCCACTACTTCCTATTCATACTGTTTTGTTATTCTTTGTTCTTTGCTCTTAATGAGGACCATGGCATCAAGAAGGTGGTACCATGACCTGCAAGTGAATTGGATATATGTGAGTCATTACTGTGCAAAGTCACCTGCCTCACTCTCTCCTTCTGAGCCATCTAGGTCCAGTGGTGAGAGATATAAATCAGGGCAATTGGAGATGGCCCTGGATACAGTGGGAGACCTTGTCCTTTTCAAGCTTAAGTCTTTTCCATGTCTCAGTCTGACTGAAGAAACACCTATTTGGTGGTTAAAGGCTTAAAAAGAATTGAGGCAAAGAATGACCTTTTTTTTTTTTTTTAACCTAATTAAAAATATCAGTCTGGGAGGGAAAAACCCTCAAAGTTTCTGGCCAAAACCAGAAACAGTAGCTGTTTACATGAATGAATGAGCATTAAGTGCTTACCATAATAAAAAAAAAAAAATAAGACAGTTTCGGTTTTTAATCATGAGATTTATAGAATCACAGAATCTTAGAAATGGAAGAACCCACAGAATTCATCTAATTCATCCCATTCCCAAATGTTTTTCAGTCATTTTTGTCATGTCCGACTCTTCATGATCCCATTTAGGTTTTCTTGGCAAAAATACTAGAGTGCTTTGCTATTTCCTTCTCTAGCTCATTTTACAGAGGAAACTGGGGCAGACAGAGTTAAGTGTCTAGTCCTGGTTCACATAGCTAGTAAATGTCCGAAAGCAGATTTGACCTCTTGAATATGAATCGTTCTGATTCCAAGCCCAGTGCCCTGTCCACTGCCCCACCTAGCTCCCTCTCTTTAAATTCTTTGAGTCTCTTTGTGCTTGTCTGTCTATGTCTCTGTGTCTCTCTCTTAATCTCTCTCTTACCAGCCCCACACCCTTATTCTCCTGCATGAATACCTTTGATCAGTAGGAGTGAGAATAGGAGGGGGGATGGGGGGCCCAAACATCTGCTACATTATTATTACTGGTAATGCAATGTATATTGGACATTTCTGGCTTAACTGGGAAACTAATCCACATTAAAGGATTAATGGATGCTAATGAGCTCATCTGTTACCCCCTCCCAGGTAGCCTATTTACATTTTAACAGCCCTTTTCCCTCCCCCACCTCCACACTCCCTTCCCCAAAGCAATACCTTAAACTTAAGGAATGACTAGCTATGTATCCTCTTTACTAAAATATATGTAACACCAAAAGTGGCCTTCTACTCAGGTTAAGTATACTGCCTATGCATGAGAATGGCCCCTGCAAATAAGAGTCATTGAGCATATTTAGTTGTGAGTAAATGCAAAACAGAGAAATGGGAAGTTCTATATGAATTGAGGAATTCTGTGCTAAATAATAGGGGCCCAGAAATAACTGTCACACTTATAGACTTGCACCTGCTTTTTTTTTTTTTCCTGCACTAATGGAAATGAGGGAGAGACTCAAGGCTTAATGATCAGTCAGTATCAGCCCAACTTAGAATAGTTTTTGTTGATTCTTATACCACCTCTAGCTACTCTAATGTTGATTGACAGCTTAGCCAGTCCTGGACAGAGAATGAAAAAATGATAGAGGATATTGTTCTTTTCCTTGCCCATTTCTCCATTCCTTTGACATAAGAAGGCACCATGCAAGCAGTGTGAAGATAGCTCACATTTCAAAAACCCAGTGATAATGATTTAGAGCAAAAAGAGTCCAACCCTCCTCATTTTAACAAGGAGGAAGGCAAAGAAAGTAGTGGTAAGAGCATCATCACCTAATTTTACAGATAAGAGAAGGCAGAGGCTTAAATGTAGTGGGTAGAGAATGGGTTAGAAGCAGGAAGATCTCAATTCAGACATGATCCTGGTCAATTATTTAATCATTCTGTGTCTCCAAGCAACTCTTCAAGCCTAAAAGAGGACAATGGTTTTAGAATAAAAAGCGTTGTCTCTGGAGTCAATAAACCTAGTTTCAAATCCCCTGCTTTACTGTTGTGTTACTTTGGGAGAGGTATTTAAACCTCTCTGTGCCTCAGTTTCCTCATCTGTAAAATGAGAGGACTTAATGGACTAAGTCCTTTTCTGGCTCTGGATTTATGATTATATGAAGCGAAGCCAATCTATATATTAAGTTAGAGCAGTTGCTAGCTTGTTCCTTACATTAGTAAATTCATAGATTTAGTCAATTTTTTGAAAAGTTTTCATTTATAAATTAAAACATTTTTTAAAATTGACTAAATCTATGATTTTACTAAAGATAAGGAAAGTGGACCCTTCTATGCCAAAGAAATTACAGTTTCCTTCTTTTTCTTTTCTTTTATCAAATGAGAAAGTAGAATTCAGAGACTCATATGTCTTGTCCCAAATTATATTGTTGGTAAGTATCTGAACTGGCTTCTAAACCAATACCTTTCTCACCATAGCTGCATAGCTCCATGGCTCCAAGAATGCTAGGATCCACCATATACATCTTTATTTCTTACACTGCTGCTGCCTAGTCACTATTAAAAACCACCAACTCTCCTTAGGTGACTGGAGGGGGAAGGGCAAGATTTTCCTGCTGAGACCTAGGCCTGTCCCCAAAGGCTCCAGTGTGCTTATGGCCTTGAGCTGAACTATAATTAATTGCCATTAATTTAAATGAACATAGTCACTTTCCAGGTACTTTAATGTAGCATCTTCATTGGGAGAATATTTCTTTCATTGACAGTAAGAAAAGCCTCTCTACAGCATTATATTATGGCTCAGTCTAAATGTACAATCTGTGCCTAATAGCCACTCTAAATATAACTCTCCAAACCTCAGGGATCAGATTTAGAGGGGAAAGTGGAAGTGGAACCAGATGCTGATTTAAGTGAAATATCTTTAAACACACATTCACCTCCACCTACAGCAGCAGAGAAATTTAGGTAGGGAAAAAGGAGGAGGAAGGAATCTTTTTAAAAAAATATTTTAAAAACACTTTTTAAAACTAGCTTTGCCTAGGAATAATGTAGATTAGCTTCCAAGTCAAAATTGGTCAATCCTCATTGGGATGTCTAACCCTGTTCTGCATGTTGAATGGAAGGTGCTATACATGAGTTCTCACAAAGGGGAATGACTGAGTCCACAGCAGGTTGAATGAGACCTCAGCTTGGAAATCCCCCATTTTATTCAATTAGACAAAGCACCTTTGGAAAGGAAAGAACAGATTGAGAAGTGGTGGAATGAGAAGCAGGCTGAATGCAGGAAAGCCTGGGTTCAGGTCCCACCACTGATATATAGTGGGGTGTGTGATTCTAGACAAGTCCCTTGATTTTTCAGTTTCAGGCAATGCACAAAGGCCCTAGGCTGCAAAGCAGATGTTGATGAACCTTGGTAAAAGAAGATTTCTCATTTTCCATTCAAATTAAATTACAGATCCAAGAAATTGTTCAAGGTACTGAACTAACATATTGGGGGTACAAAGACAAAAATAAAAGTCACTTCCCTCAAAGAGCTTACATTCCACTAAGAAACCTGTTCCCAATTAAGATGTTTAAAAGTACAAACAGAATGATGCAAAGTAAATGCAAAAGAAAAGGAGTTGTACTAAGTGCAATGAGGAAAAGCATTATGATATATAAAAAGTTTGAGAGATACCTGAGTAATTTATTAATCTTATTAAATATGGCCAGTGAGTGATTAATAAAAAGATGGTCATTTGACCATCTTTCATAAACCAAAAGATGAAACCTAACAGGTCTTTCATCCCTACATGTCTTTGGAAGAGTAAATACCTAAATAAGTAGCAATCAACTCTGATTGGTTAAAAATCAATGAGAGAATGAATATTATAGTGAGAGGTGTGTTCAATCTAACAAGGGGTTAGGGGATGACTGTGGCCTCAGTTAAACTGAGACCTGTTGAAGACTTTAGCTTAAAAAGGTCAAGGTTTCCCATTGCATCCAGAGCCATCTCCAGTCATCCTGATCTATATCTGGCCACTGGCCCCAGATGGCTCTGGGGAAGGGGGGGAAGTGAGGCAGGTGACCCTGTTTGGCCCTCCCTCATTTAAATCCAACTCACCTGCATGTCACAGCATCCCTTCCCTGACATAATAGTCTTCTTCAAAAATGAAGGACAAAGCAACAACAACAAGGGGACATGACTGATCACTCAGTCCTGCACATAAAAACTTATCTCTTCCCAGACTACACTAGTCTAGGACAATCTAGATAAAAGGGGAATCCACTGCCACTCAAATCTGTCTGACTAAAACACAACAGGCTAGAGTTCATTGGTTCACCTAGATTAGAATTTCTTTATCTTTTGATCAGATCTAAACTTTCTCAGTAAAATACATCTCATCCAAGATTTGATCTTATTATCATCCCTGCACTTCAAAGGCTGGCTGAATAACCTACAAGGGCTGATTTCTGAATGAGGAAATAGAAAAGGGGAAAAAAACTTATTCTTAATTCAATAATTGATTCTTAAATATAAAAAAGAAATAATCATTTCTCTCAAGAAAAAGACTTGATGCAGATCTTGAACCATGCTTTAAAGGAAGATAGGAATCTTAAGAAATAGAGATGAGGAGTGAGAGTACTCCTGATATAGGGAACCACTTGTACAACAATATGGAGGCAGGAGGTAGAATGGTATGCAACAAGATCACTCAACAGACCAGTTTGATTGAGAAAGCAGATGGGAGAAACCATATTAGAAAATTTAAAAAAAACATGCCGAATATTTTATTCTAGAGGTAACACAGTTATTGAATTTTTTTAAATTCTGAACTTAAGAAATAAAACAACATTTCCACAATAAAGTATAACAGAAAAAAGTTCTGTACATGAAACTACAAATCTATTATGTACAACTTGATTTTTTCTTAAATGTACAACAAAATTATCATACAACTGTTATTGAAAATTTTTGATGGGAAAAGGAAAGTTCCATGTGACCTGGTCTGTGTTTTAGAAATTTCATTATGACATCTATTTGGTAAATGTATTGGAGAAGGAAGAGACTAAACAGAGATGACAATTAGGAGGCTATTTCCATAATCCAGAGGAGAGGTGGTTAACTGCTTGGAGACTATATAAGGAGAAATAAGGTAATGGATGAAAGAGATGGTTGTACAAGTGGAATCACCATAACAAGGCAAATTATTAAGAATGGGAATAAACTAAGGGAAGGGAAGGATTCATGTATGAACCTGGGACACTGGAAGAATTATGATGCTGTCAACAGATAGGAGGAAATTTGAAGAAGGGACAGGTTTTAGGAGAATAATGAGTTCTATTTTAGACATATTGAATTTGAGTCATCTATGGGCTCTCCAGAGGTGTCCATCAGGCAGATAGAAATACAAGAATGGAGTTTATGAGAAAAAATAGGGCTGAATGTGTAAATTGGAAAGTCACCTACATAGAGATGATGATTGTACACACGGAAGTTGAAGAGATAACTGAGGGAGAGTGTATAGACACAGGAGTTCTTAACTTGGGAATTGTGAACTTTTTCTTTTAATATTTTGATAACTATTTTGATATACTGGTTTCTGCTGTACTCTTATGTATTTTGTGCATTTAAAATATAATTCTGGAGAGTCCATAGGCTACATCACCTTGCCAAAGGGGCCCCAGAGAGAAAAAGGTTAAGATTTACCCCTAGTGAAAAGGGGAAAGAAAGTCTTAAGATAAGAGCTTTGGGAAATTCTTAGTTATTTGGAATTTAAAAAAAAAAAAAACCTTTCCACTCTCCAAAAGCCCAGTTTCTTTTTCACTGAAAGCAAGCAAGAAGACCTGTCCATTCTAGAGGTGCTCTCCTCCTTTTATTTCCCCACCCTAATGTTTATTACTCACAGGGATTAGATGAAACAGGGGCTAAAGGCTCCATTCTTTTTGACTCTGGACAAGTCACTTAACCTCTCAAACCATTAGAATATCTTTGCCAAGAAAATTCCATAGACAGTTCTGGTGTACTAGTTATGAAGAGCAACAAGGTCAAAGGAAAAAATGGCACCATAAAAATATTCAGTGTCCTCCAAAAGTTAAGTTTACTAGAATAGACTAATGGGGAAAAAGTGTTGGTCCCAGGAGTTAAGAACACATCTATAACTAAATATTCTAATGTCTAGAACAAACTCAGATAGATTAGATTTAAGGGGGGTAGAGTATAGATAGGGTCAGTGTCCCAAGGTATGGCTATTCTTATTTATGGTTAAAGGCATGGGAGTTAAGAAATATGAGAAATTTTTAATTCAGGGCGTTCTACAAAGCTGGAATTGGGTGGAGGATAAAACTGTGAACCATATACTGAGCTTTTTTAAGAGGCAGGAGAGTGACCTAGAGATCCATCATTGACGTCAAAAAGAATCTGGAGAGGTTAGAGTGAACTTTAAAGAGGAAAATCCATTTGCTGAATGACAGTAACCAAAGGAAGGTTTGAAAGTGGCAGTAGCAAGGTGTATGCAGATTTTCTTTTTGGCCCCATAAGACAGAGCATGTGAGAGAAGGGGTTAAGCCAGCATTGGAGAGGATGTCAAAGAGATATTGGTATCTTCAGGTGAAAGCTTAATTTCAGTAAGCACCAGAAGATGGAAGAAATATGGAAGAAATTTAGAGTGAAGGAGGGTCTGTTAATAATGGAAGGGGGATTCAAAAAGCACAGCTGAAATGGAGAAATAAGAATAAGGATTGGAGAAAATTAGAGCAGTAGAGGATGGAGGGGCTAGTAGGGAGTAGAGCTAGTATGGGCTGCCTTTGCTAATGGCTCTATATATTAATCCTGGGTATTCTGTGTAGCATGGGTCCCCAGACTCAGTTTTGTGTATCCATTGCAAGTCAGGACCTGGGAGAGGGGTATTATGGGTGTGATATTCATGGGACCAAAGGGGCAATATATCAGACTGACTAAAGGAGAGCAAGAAAGAAATGTATTCCTAGTAGGTATTGGTGCCTGAAATAAACCCTCAGTCCCACCAATTATCTGAACTCTGAACAAATGAATTCTAGCTTCATCCGAATCATGAAATAGTTGGATGTTCTTGGGCAAATAGCTTTTCAATTCTATATCTCAGTTTCTACATCTTGAAAATAAATGAATTAGATTCTCTTTAAGATTTCTTCTAGCCCCTAAATTCTTTGTTATATTTTCAGTTGTATTTGACTTTCCATAACCACCTTTGGAGTTTTCTTGGCAGAGATAGAAGAGTGATTTTCCATTTCCTTCTCCAGGTCATTTTACAGATGAGAAAACCAAGGCAAATAGGATTAAGTGACTTCCCCAGATTCCTACAACTAGATAGTATCTGAGATAGGTTTTGAACTCAGGTCTTCTTGACTTCAGGACCAGTGTTCTGTCCACTGTGCCTACTGTTTGACCCTACATGTCAAATGTTAAAGATCTATAATTTCATCAATATAAGTGTTCTCTACAGTGATGTAACTTGTAAGTCCTCCACATCTTAATAGATGGTTTCAAAAGTAACAGTGGCCAAAGAATATCCATCACCTATGACCGGTCTTCCTTCAATGCACTCTCCAAACTTGGCTAGGGTTGGTCCTCGGGCAACAGATTTTAATTCTTTGCCTATTTCATGTCCTAAGCCTTTCCATGTTGGTAGTAGACTTGTGCTCCACTGACTTAGTCTTTGAAAAGTGAAGGTTGCCTATAGAAATGTAGAGTTTATCAATTGAGAACCTGAATGCGAATCCTGCTTCAGATATTGCTGGACATTTTATTCCTGAATAAGTAACTGAATCTCTCTGGGCCTCTCTTTCTTGATCTGTAAAATGGGAATTGTAATAGTACTTACCTCACAAAGGTGTTGTGAAGGGGGCGGAGCCAAGATGGCGAACTGCGGACAGCTTTCTCTGTGAACTCCCTCCGACATTCCCTCAAACTCAGACAAAGTAAGCCTTCCAACTGGTTTCTAAGTGAGAGCAACTCCAAGCATTCGGACTACAACACACTTCTATCAAAGATCTACAGTGAAAGAACTCCGGAGAAGGTTAGCCTCAGGGGAAATCGGCCGCTGGTCGCAATCAGACTCCAGCCGGGGCGGAAGTCAGGGCTGCGATAGAGGGGCAGATTTTGGGCACCCAGGAAGCCCCTGGGAGACGCCTGGGCCACTTTGCTCTGCTTGCGGGCAGGTGCTTTGGCAGATCTGCCTTTGGAAAAGGGTGGATCCAGACCAGCTGAAAACGTGGTCCTAGTGCGAATCTAGCCCGACCAGCCTCAGACTGGAAGTCAACTCGGCAAACTGCCCCAGGGCAAATACAAATTGTTGCAGTTTTCTCTGGTTTTGACCAATATCCCAACTTTAAATCATGAGCAAGAAGCAGAAGAGAGCTCTCACCATAGAAAGCTTTTACGGAGAAAAAATAGAACAGTCCCCAGATCCTGACATTATGAAAACAATCCCAGATGAAGCCACAAAGGCAGACTTAAGTTGGTCTCCCCTTCAGAAGGCTTACCTGGATGATTGCATTAAGAATCTCAAAAGAGAGCTAGAAGAAGAATGGGGAAATAAATTGAGATCAGGGCAACAGAAATATCAAAAACTGGAAAATAGGACTGGTGAATTGGAAAAAGAAAACAGTTTACTGAAAAACAAAATTGGTGAATTGGAAAAAATCACCAATTCACTGGAAAATAAAAATGGTGAACTGAAAAACAAAATTGGTGAATTGGAAAAAGACAACAATTCACTGAAAAATAAAGCTGGCAAAATGGAAAAAGAATGCATTGAATCAAGAAATTCAATTGGCCAGCTACAAAAGGAGCTAAAAAAGATAACTGAAGGAAATAATACTTTAAAAATTAAAATTGAACAAATAGAAGTAAATGACTCAATAAGACTTCAAGAATCAGTTAAACAAAAACAAAAAAATGAAAAAATAGAAGAAAATATGAAATATCTCCTAGGAAAAACAACTGACTTGGAAAACAGATCCAGGAGAGACAATTTAAGGATTATCGGACTCCCTGAAAGCCACGATGAAAAAAAGAACCTGGATGCTATCTTCCAGGAAATCATGAAAGAGAATTGCCCTGATGTTTTAGAATCAGAAGGCAAAATTGGCATTGAAAGAATTCACCGATCACCTCCAGAAAGAGACCCCAAAATTAAAACCCCAAGGAATATCGTGGTCAAATTTCAGGACTATCGCACCAAGGAAAAGATATTGCAAGCAGCTAGAAAGAAACAGTTCAAATACCGAGGAACTGTCATTAGAATTACACAGGATCTGTCAGCTTCCACATTGAAGGATCGAAGGGCCTGGAACCAGATATTCCGAAAGGCAAAAGAACTCGGATTACAGCCAAGAATAAGTTATCCAGCTAGAATGAGCATCATCTTCCAGGGAAGAAGATGGTCATTCAATGATACAGGAGAATTTCACCTATTTCTAATGAAAAGACCTGATCTGAACAAAAAATTTGACCTCCAAATAGAGAACTCGAGAGAAACATAAAAAGGTAAAAAGGAAATCTCTTGAGAACTATATTCCTACTATAGGTATCCTTTAAAGAATGGCAGTATAATTTGATTTTTCTTTGATAATCATGGAAAAGAAAAAGAGGTGGAAGGGATACCATACTGAAAAAGAAAAAGGGGGGAGGGGGGAAAAGGAGGCAAAATAAAGTAAAAATAAAGAAGGTAAAATAAGGCAAAATCTCATAAAGAGACATAGAAGATCTAATATAATTGAGGGAAAGAAGGGAGGGTGATGAGTATTGTGTAAACTTTACTCTCATTAGATTGGACTCTAAGAGAGTATATCAGACACATTTGGCTTCAAAGAAAGCACTGACCCTCCTTGTGGGAAGGTAGGAGGGAGGGGAGAAAAGGAAAGGGATAATCTAATAGAAGGATTAGGGGAAAGGTATAAAGGGGAGGGAGGGACTATAAAGGGAGGAGGATTATTGGTGGGAGGTGGTCATCAAGAGCAAAGTACTGGGGAGGGGGAAGGGAGAGAGGGGAAAGGGAAGAGATAATCATAACTCTGGGTAAATAAGATGGCAGGGAATACAGATATAGTTATTTTAACTGTGAATGTGAATGGGATGAACTCTCCCATAAAACTGAAGCGGGTAGCAGACTGGATTAAAAGCCAGAATCCTACAATATGTTGTTTACAAGAAACACATCTAAAACATAGAGATACATACAGAGTGAAGGTAAAGGGCTGGAGCAGAATCTTCTATGCTTCAGGTGAACAAAGAAAGGCAGGGGTAGCAATCCTTATCTCGGATCAAGTAAAAACAAAAATAGATCTAATTAAAAGAGATAAGGAAGGAAACTACATTTTACTAAAGGGTTCCATAGACAATGAAGCAGTATCACTACTTAACATATATGCACCAAGTGGTATAGCATCCAAATTCCTAGAGGAGAAGTTAAGAGAGATGCAAGGAGAAATAGACAGTAATACTATACTAGTGGGAGATCTCAACCTTGCTCTCTCAGAATTAGATAAATCAAATTCCAAAATAAATAAGAAAGAAGTTAGGGAGGTTAACAAAAGGCTAGAAAAGTTAGGTATGATAGATCTCTGGAGGAAATTGAATGGTGATAGAAGGGAGTATACTTTTTTCTCAGGGGTTCATGGAACTTATACAAAAATTGATCATGTGTTAGGGCATAAAAACCTCAAAATCAAATGCAGAAAAGCAGAAATAGTAAATGCATCCTTCTCAGATCATGATGCAATAAAACTCACATGTAATATAAGGCCAGGAGAAAATAGACCACAAGTTATTTGGAAATTAAATAATCTAATCCTGAAGAACAAATGGGTGAAAGAGCAAATTACAGACACAATCAAAAATTTCATCCAGGAGAATGACAACAATGAGACAACATACCAAAATTTGTGGGACTCGGCTAAAGTGGTTATAAGGGGTAATTTTATATCTCTAGATGCTTACTTGCATAAAACAGAGAAGGAGAAGATTAATGAACTGGGCTTACAATTAAAAAAGCTAGAAAAAGACCAAATTAAAAACCCTCAATTAAATACCAAATTGGAAATTCTGAAAATTAAAGGGGAGATCAATAAAATTGAAAATAAGAAAACTATTGAATTAATAAATAAAAGTAAGAGTTGGTTTTATGAAAAAACCAACAAAATAGATAAGCCTTTAGTTAATTTGATTAGAAAAAGGAAAGAGGAAAATCAAATTATTAGTCTCAAAAATGATAAGGGAGAACTTTCCTCCAATGAAGAGGAAAAAAGAGTAATAATTAGGAGTTTCTTTGCCCAACTTTATGCCAATAAATTTGATAATGTAAATGAAATGGAGGAATATCTACAAAAATATAGATTGCCCAGATTAACAGAAGAGGAAATAAATTATTTAAATAGCCCTATTTCGGGAAAAAGAAATAGAACAAGCTATTAATCAACTCCCTAAGAAAAAATCTCCAGGACCAGATGGATTTACATGTGAATTTTACCAAACATTCAAAGAACAATTAATCCCAATATTATATAAACTATTCGAAAAAATAGGGAAAGAAGGTGTACTAACAAATTCCTTCTATGACACAGATATGGTGCTGATAGCTAAACCAGGTAGGGAGAAAACTGAGAAAGAAAACTATAGACCCATTTCCCTAATGAATATTGATGCAAAAATTTTAAATAAGATTTTAGCAACAAGATTACAGAAAGTCATCCCCCGGATAATACATCATGACCAAGTAGGATTTATACCAGGAATGCAGGGCTGGTTCAATATTAGGAAAACTATTAGCATAATCAATTATATTAATAACCAAATTAATAAAAACCATATGATTATCTCCATAGATGCAGAAAAAGCCTTTGATAAAATCCAACACCCATTCCTATTAAAAACACTGGAGAGTATAGGAATAAATGGGCTTTTCCTTAAAATGATTAGTAGTATCTACTTAAAACCTTCAGCAAGCATCATATGTAATGGAGTCAAACTAGAACCATTCCCAATAAGATCAGGAGTGAAACAAGGCTGCCCACTGTCACCATTACTATTTAATATTGTATTAGAAATGTTAGCTTCAGCAATAAGAGAAGAAAAAGAGATAAAAGGAATCAGAGTAGGTAGTGAAGAAACCAAAT
>JAJPUD010000514.1:0-32915 GCA_023553655.1 Myrmecobius fasciatus
TTGGGCAAAAAAACAACTCTTTCTTTACTAATTACTTGACTATAAACAACTAGTTATTTACATATGATTTCTCTCTGTGTGTATTCATGTGTGTATACATGTATTGCATATAGACATGTGTGTACATACATGTATGCATGTGTATGTATACAATATATTGTGTTATGTATATATCTTATGTTGAAATAAGATATATGCAGGGTAAATGAAAATAATCTGAAAGGGAAAGGCTTTATTAACTTGTGTGGAACCAGAAAGGCTTCCTGCAAAAGAGAGGATTTGAACTAAGTCTTAAAGGAACCAGGGAAGCTATGAAACAGAAGTGAAGGGGCAGATTATTCCAGAAATGGAGGCTGGCCAGTACAGCGGCATAGAGATAAGAGATGCAAGGTCAAATTCGAAGGAATTGCACAAAGGCCCATGTAACTGGATCTAAAGGGAAGTCATGGATTAAAAAGCAGAAAAAGTAGGAAGTTGCCAGGTTATGAAGAGCTTTTTTTTTTAATTGAATTTTATTTTATCTTCATTTCTGAATTCTCCCACTTCTCCCATCCATTGAGAAAAGAAAATCTGTTTTATATATGTGCAGTCAAGCAAAATAGATCCCTACATTTGCCATATACAAAAGAAAAAATGTATATTTTAGTCTGTTCTCTTAATCTGTCCTTTGTCCATCACAATATGAAGAACTTTCATTGATAAATAGCAAGCTTTCTATTTGATCTATTTCTATTTCTATTGAAGACAATGACGTGCCACCATTTAGACAAATCACCTTGGCAGCAGAGTGGAGGATGGTTTGGAGTGGGGAGAGACCTGAACCAGGAAGACTGGTTAGAAGAACTGCTATTTTAGTAATTGAAGTGATGGAACCCTGGGCCAGAGTTACGGCTATATGAGTGGGGGGAAACTGATGTATTTAAGTAATATTGCAAAGGTAAGAAACATCCAGCTTTGGCAATGAACTGGATGCATGAGGTGAGTGAGAATTGAGTGTGACATGTTGTAACATGGAAGAATAGCCACCATAAAAATTGAGGAAGAATGTTTCAACAGAAGACAGGGACTGAAAAGAGAAAAAATTCAGGAGGTAATTGATAGCGCCACAGGTTGCAAAGAATTCAAAGATCAGGACTAGGGAAAAAAAAGGTTTTCAATCTGACAATTAAGAGATCATTGGTGATTTTGGAGAAAAGAGTTTTGGTTGAGCAATCCTGTTGGAAATCAGATTACAGAGATTTTATAAGAGATTTTGAGTTGAAGAAGTAGAGACACTCATTGTGATGGTTTTCTTAAGGAGTTTTACCTTGAAGGGGAGGAGAGAGGTTGGGCAAGAGTCATTGGGGATGCTCAGATTAAGTATGGGATGGGAACATTTTAGATGCGGCTCTAAGCAGTGGAAAAGGAGCTAGTAGAAAGAAGATTGAAGATTAGTGAGAGAATTGGTGTGATGATGGGGTGCAGTTTGCTGGAAAAGGTAGGAGAGGTCAGGGTCAAAGACATTCATAGAAGGGATGACCTTAGCAGAGAGAAGACCACATATTCATGTGAGACTGGAATGAAGAAACAGATGGGGGTGAAAGAGATTTGAGTGATGTTAGATCAGAAGGAGAAGAAAAGGAGTCTTTTTCTGTGAATGGATTTAATTTTTTTTTTTTTTTGGTGAAACATGAGTTAGGGGGATGGAGGAAAGGCAAGAAGATTGGTAAAAAGATTAGCAAATCATTTAGGGATTGGCAAAATGTTTATCTTGTTTCCGTGGCAGCCCAGTTGACATTAGATAGCATGATTTTGTAGTGAACCTAATGGGCATAATTTTGCAATATCCTACTTATCTGCTAGCAACATATGAATAGCTTCAGAGGAGGCAGATACTGAAGATAGTCCAGGATTGGCCTTGTCAAGCAAGGTATATATAATCAGCAAAAGAACAAGGGGGGATGAGAGAATAGATGGAACAGGATAACATAAAATCTAATTGTAGCACCAAAAAATCAAAATATGGAAGAGAGGAGAGGGTAGTTAGTGTAGGGATGATGGTCTGGGAAAGAACTGAAGAGTGGAAGGAATGGAGTTAGGAGTTATAAGACATAAAAAAATGATGCGCTTGATAATTGTGGAAATACGTATAAAGAATTGCATATTTAACATGTATTGGATTACTTGCTGTCTAGGGAAGAGGATGGGGGAAAGGAGGGAGAAAAAATTTGGAACATAAGGTTTTGCAGGGATGAATGTTTAAAAAAAACTATCTTTGCATACATTTTGAAAATAAAAAGCTACTATTAAAAAAAAAAGAATGATGCACTGATAAAAGATCATGATAAGTTAAAGGAATCTCAGACTTCACGAATTCAAGGGGAGCATTTTACATGATGCCAAAATCAAGGAAGTAATCATCTCTCTATGTAGTTGAAGTAGAGTAGATGAATAGGTTAGGGGGGATTGAGTAGGTTGAGGAACTAGAACATTTGGGTATTTGAGGGGGGGTCTTAGTATCTTGAAGTCCCCTAGTATGAGGACAGGAGATGGAGAGAAGAGCCAAGCCCTGATTTCATTGAGGAAGGAGAATGTCTTGGAGATTCATAAATATTAACCATCAGGAGTTGAATTGGTTGATAAGTTTGGAATAACATGAATCTCAAAGGAGGAGATATTGCTTAGTGAAGGTGGAAAAAGGAAGGTTTAGAAGTACCAATGGGGAGCAAAGTGTAATCTAACTTCCCTATTATGAACATTGAGTCAGGGTATGAAAGAAAGGGTATCCACTTTTGAAAAAGAGTAGCAAGGGAAACACTTTCATTAAAAGATTGCTTTGTCTCAATGAGGGCCAGGAAGACCTCAAAATGCAAAAAGAAAGAGGTGTAGGGTGACCAGGAATTAATGAAGCTAGTATTCCAGAAGGCACAGAAGGGAGAGCAAACAAGTCTGAGGTATAACATTGAGTTAGCATGTCGGGGGTAAAGGGGTACATGAGAAAGGAAGAGAGGGAAAGAAGAGGAAAAGGGGAAGGAAGAGAGAAGGGGGGAGAAGGAGGAGAAGAGGGAGAGAAGAGAGAGAAAAGAGGAGAGGAAGAGAAGAAGAAGGAGAGAAGAGAGAGAGAATTAGATAAGCGTGAGAAAATGGTTACTTGAGGATTGGGAATGGACTTTGTAAACTGGCAACCAGAAGTGAGAGATCACTGGAATGGGATGGATAGAAAGGACGGAAATTATGTTACCTGACTATTTAGTAACAAATCCAGGCACGATATCAATAGGGAGGGAGAAGTTTCTTGAGAAAGCCGTATGATATAGGTCCTTCCTTGAAGTTCGGCCTCCTGGCAGAAGGAGATACTGTCCTATGAGACCCAACAATGCTGCCAACAATAATGTCATATTCTGTTATTGTCACGGATTTGAAATATTCAAGTATACAATCTTTATTTAAATCATTTTCCCAAATCTGAAGGACATTGGAGCCATGATTAAACAAACCTAAAACTTTCAAAGATTTTAGCTGTGTTGGAGACTCCAAACCTTTCAATTTTGAAATGAGTATATAACCCTTCCGGATCTTAAATTGAACCTTTGGCTTGATTTACTGAATGCCAGAATGAATGTGATATCTTGTACCATATCTATGAGTTGTTGAATAGCCCTAGGGTCTGTTAGGTGGGTGGGAAATTTCAATCCAAGAACTGAGTTCATGCTGCTGCTTCTTGTTAGAGTTTAACCCCTAAGATTCCCTTTTTAAAAACAATTTTAGAGAAGATTGAGTTAGCACTTTCATTGCAGTTGGAAGCCTTTAAAAGGTGGGATAAATTCATCTTTTCTTGAGATCTGTCATGTGTCTACCTCTGGGTGCTTGGTGCCCCAATTTCGGCAGACATCCAGTGAATGCACTTTTTCATCCAAGTTTAAATTTTACCCAGTACTGCATGTAACTGTTTGAGTCAACAGTTGTGATCCAGTCTTGTCAGGCTTCCATGCACTGTGCTCTACCTAAAGTCCCCGGCAGTTCTGAAGGTGGTTTGCTGTCAACTGTTGATCTTAAATTAATTTTGAAGTTGGCTGAGCCATTTGTTCCACTATTGAACCAGGTGGGAGGACAAGTCAGTTGAGGAACACAGAATTCTTTGATGGAAAGTGAGCTGCCTGCCAAATGCACGTTTCAGTATTTGTGGCCCAGCTTCAAAGACTTAACAAACTTTTCTAACCGAGTCATGTTATTTGCAGTATGCAGCTTGACTGACAGTACTTTGTGGGCAGCAGAGCAGGTTTTGTTTTGTTTTGTTTTTTTGCTTCTAAGTATGATGAAAGAATTCATTACTCTTGTGGTAGAAAAGGCAGTGGAGTTAACATCCAGAGAGACCTGTGTTCTAGTCCCAGCTCTGTGCTTTCCATGTGGCTTGAAGTAAGTTACTTTACTCAAAAAGAACTAAATCCCATTTCCTTACCATACTATGCAAGGTTACCATACAATGCAGTAGCAACTTTATTTTTTAATTCTTTTACAGTAATCAGAATATTCCTCTTTTTAAAAAATTAGTTTAGTTTTAACATTTATTTTTTTTAATTATGAATTCCAAATTTTCTCCTTTTCTCCAGTCTCTTCCCCACCTATTGAGAAGTCAAGCAATATGATACCCATTATGCATGTGAAGTCCTGCAAAAACATATTTCCATATTGAGGGGCAGTGAGAAAAATAAAGAAAATGAAAAAAATATGCTTCAATCTGCACTCAGAGTTCATAGCATAGGTTAATAAAGCAGTCTAGACTAGAGATGAGGGCCTGAACTTGGGTGGTACCCACACAAATAGAAGGCAACAGATGCTGTGAGAACTAGATTGAGTTCTCATTGGCCCTAGGATCATACAATCAGTCATACAGCCTTAGAGTTGAAAAAGAATTTCTCAGGTCATATAGTCCATTTCATTACTTGAAGCAGTAATCCCTCCCAGAACATCCTTGGCAAGTGGCCATATAGTTTTAAGATTTTTAGTGACTTAGGAATGCACTGCTTTTTTACCTCAGGACAATTTGGGGGGACGGTGTTTCTTTTATCAAGCTGTTCTTAGGTCTGCTATTTTGAAATCAACTATCCCTTTTAAATCATCTCTCCTCCAACCTCATAAAGTAGTGTTAAAGTGTAAAATATTGAGTTAGACACTTAGGTTCAAATCCTGGCCTGACTTTTGCTACCTATGTAATCTTAGGAAAGTAATTTCATCTCTCTGATTCTAAGTTTCCTCATATGTTAAATGGAAGTTAAATTATTTATGTCCCTTGCCTCACTAGGGGATTGTATGTAAAGTGATTGTAAACTTAAAAATGCTCTTTGAACAGGAGGAGGAAAGTTGGATGGGTTGACTTCAGGAAATTGAAAAGCTCCTTTAATGACCCCTAATTTCTTCTAGACACAGAGGCTTATATATGTATCAGTATTAAAGTAGTTTTATATGGCAGCTAGTCACAAAACTCTGAAATTTTTTAAGAAATTATGCGACCCACCCAAAGTCAGTGCTTGAGAGGAACATGGTGGATATGAGCAATATATAGAATATAACAAATAAGGAACTTGGAAGAATTGGAGAAAAGGACATAATTGGGGAAAAGTCTGAATGAAAAAGATGGTTTGTTCAAATGACTAGAGCAGGGGATAAAAAGCATACAACCAGAGTATTCCAGTGGTGTCCTTTAATGTCAAGAGAAAGTAGTAGATTTCCTATGGCAAACTCCAGAGGATATGAACAAGAATCTCACAGATAGTTAGGTACCTTGGGTGAAAATGTGCCATGCTTAGAGGCTGGGATATTGGAATTGTTATTTTTTTGGAATTTGTTATTTTTTAGAGGCGTATCAGCCATGTCCAGTTCTTTATCACCTCATTTGGCAAAGATACTGGAATGGTTCGCCACTTCCTTCTCCAGCATCTTTCCTCATCTTACAGATGAGGAAACTGAGGCAAACAACATTAAGTAACTTGTTTGGGGAAACACAGCTAGAGAGTGTCTGAAATCAGATTTGAATTCATGAAAATGAGTTTTCCTGATTCCAAGCCCAGTGCTTTATTCACTTTATTCACCATAATGGACATGGTGCAACCTAGATGGGACATGAACTCACAATTCCTAGCTCCAGAGGCTGAAGCTTTATCTTCCTGATATTTGAATTTAGTGCTATCTAAATGTCAGCTGTGATTTAACTAATCCTCATGCAACTTAATTTTGAGTGCCCTTAAAATATATACACCAATGAGAACTATTCTCAAAGGGCAGTCCAGAAACCTAGCAGTACCCAAGATCCTCTTAGACCTTTCATGAGTCTCCAAGATCAATACTATTTTCATAATAATACTAATATATTTTAATTTCTAATATGGTAAATATTAATAAATATAATCAATATAAGCAAAAACTCTTTGGGAAAGGGATCCTTAATAATTTTTTAAAATATAAAAGGCTCCTGAAACCAGAAGGTTTGAGAACCACATGTTCTGTAATCCCAGGCTAGGTGGAGTAACAGATAAAGTGCTTTTCCTGGAATCAGGAGGACCTAAGTTCAAGTGCAGACTCAAACATTTACTAGTTGTGTGACCCCAGGCAAGTAATTTAATCCTGTTTGCCTCAGTTTCCCCATTTGTAAAATGAGCTGAAGAAGGAAATAGCAGACCACTTCAGAATCTTTTCACAAGAAAACCCCAAATGGAATCACAACTGAAACAATTAAACAATTTATAATATTGTATATATCATTGCAAATACTGTTGTTCCGTTAATGCAGCCTGAGATCACATTATTCTTGGCACCCTGTTGAATTATGTAGACCTTATAGTTTACAATCAGAAATTGTTCACTTGTGTGTCCCTTATTCTGTTCTCATGCAATTGACTTTTTGAATACAAATATAAGATTTACATTTATTTGATTATTAGACCCAAGTTCTAACCCTGATTCCTTGGTTTTCATTGTATTTTTGTTTGTTTTTGCTACTCTTTCCCTAAATCAGTATAGATTATGAGACTTAGATTTAAAGCTGAATATGATCTTCAAGGTCATCTGGTTCATTGGAAATAGATTCTGAGAGGTTAAGTCTATTGCCCAAAGTTACACAGTAATAAATGACAAGGCCCCATTTCAAATCCTCTGACACCAAATTTCTCTCTCATTCTATTATACTTTGTTACATCTTGATGAGATTCTTATAGTAAAACACATCTATGCCTACAAATCTGCCTTGCACTACTATGTGCCATGCTAGGGTACATTCTCTCCTATTATAAATATTTTATCAAAAAGGGAAGGAGAAATTGTGAAAAGATCCATGAGTACTGTTTTTACTGAAGTGGATCAAATCCCCTTCCATGCTTTCCCTTAATAGACAATTCTTCGTGACAAAACTTTTTTTTTTAAGAATGAAACAGTTTTTTCTTTTAAAATTTTTAACATTATTTTATCTTTCCAAATACATGCAAAGATAGTTTTCAGCATCCACCTTTGCAAAACCTTGTTTCACATTTTTTCCTCTCTCTCATCCTCTTCCCTCCCCAAAGACAGGAAGCCATCTGATATAGGTGATATAGGTTAAACATGTGGTCTTCTAAACATATTTCCATATTTGCGTGAGAAAACTTTTTTCACTCACACTTCAGAAGAGACACACACAAGTGTCCATCATCCAAACTACACTTGTAGCCTTCTTAAGCCTTCCAGAGCTCAGCTGTTACTTCTTTCAGGATCCCAGGATTACCTGCACCCTGCATGGTAGTGCCCTGAAGGAGGACTTAGATAAAAGGACATTTCATTCTTTATAGTTTGGCAAGCAGGTTCATTAAGGTTCTTGAAGTCCCCTTCCAGGCAGAAAGCTATTTTGTAATAGTCTCTGTTTGCCTTTCTGGAGAGAGGGGTGAATAAGGACAAACCAGGATGAATCTTTTATCTTATTTTTCTCCCTCGGTATTGTTGGCAGTGAATGGCTCACCTGGCCTCTTGATGTTTATCCTGGAGGGCAGGAACTGTATCTTCTGTGTGTTGGATCCACTCCTTGGTAAGGTATCTGGAACAGTGTGGGCACTCAGCCCACGCCAGTGATCTCTGATAAGTGTTTGTCTTATAATTTTTCTTCCTACTTTTTCTATTTTCTTTCTATCTTTTCTACTATTAAGGGGAAAAAAAAGTCCAGAGTTAGGTTTTCCTAAGATTCAGATAGAGAATTTTGTTTTCTTTCTCTTTCTTTTTCTTGTTTTTTTTTTTTAATAAGATCTACTGTTTTCTGAAAACAAGAAAGGGGAGAGAAATGATTTTGATCTGGCCTCTATAAAGTCTTTTGCTAAAGCAATTGACTCGTTCTAGACATTGCTTCTTGCTCTTTATATTTTCTCATTATCTGAGAGAATCCTAGAATCCTAGGATATCAGATTTAGAGGGAGGACCATTATGTTTTCTTCAAGGAAGTGTAAATTGTGGCCCAGAAAGGTAAAGAAATGATTTTTTCTAAGTCGCGCAGTTAGCTAAGTAGCTAAGTAAAGGGTCCATATCACTCCTACCACCCCTCTATAGCATGAAAGGTATTTGACCTCCAGACTTGGATTCTTTCCTTTTTTTGTTTTTTTAACATGTTAATGTAGTCATGGCCTCGTAACTACCTCCTTTCTTCCCTTGTAAACATTAAGATGAAGTATGTTTTTGCTTTGATTTCCAGCCTTTCCTGCCCTCTGTGTGTCCAAAATAGCTGGCTAGAATTCATGAGAATGCTATGTCTTCAGATGTTTATAATCTGAAAGAATCCCTTATGGTTTTTATAATAAAACTCCTTGAACGTCGGTATTTTTTATGTTGGAAAGGCACGCCAAGTTCACAATACAGCAATTACAATGTAATGCATTATGTATAATTTGCACCATGCCCAGGAGCAATTTGTGAATTCTGAAATAGTGTCCTGGCACTCCAACATAATTAGCAGGATCAAACGTCGTGAGCAGAAGAATTGCAGTATATGTCATTGGAGGTAAATAACAGTCAGGAAGGAAGCTTAAGTTTTGAAAGAGATGGGCCGACCCATATTTTGCATGGTTCCAGGGCTTGGTTCATCAGTCAGATACCGAGATGCCTTCATCCACCAGATTTGACTGACCTTGCTTTACCAATGGGGAATCACCCCACTGTTGGGAGCTTGGGAGTTTTGTCTTTGAAATTTAGTTGCACTGCATTTATGGGGCTTCCTTCTGATAGCACTGTCATAAACATGAAAAGTTTACTTTTTTTTTCTTCTCCTGAAGCAGAATAATGTAATTTTATAAGGGAGGGATTGCCACATTAAATGAAAGGCAATTTCTCTGTGTGTTGGATTCTTTTTTTTTTTTTTACTCATTTCTTTTTTCTACACAGTATTTAAAGCTACAGATGACTCATGGAAATGTGTCCTATTTAGAACAGTCATTGGCTGGCAGCCCTTCCTGCAGGTTTGCCCCTCCCTCATATTTTCTATACCAGGATAAATGCATGAAAATAACATCATGGCCTGTTTGCATTTCCGGCTTCATGTACTGCCTTTCTAATCAGAGGAATAAGCCTCTCAATGCTATAACTTAAACCACAACTGATGACTGCCCTTTTTCAAGCTCATTCTCTCTTTCCTCTTCTTCCTCCTTCTTCTTCCTTCTTCCTTTTCATTCTTCTCCTTCTCCTTCCTTCTCCTCCTTTTTCTTCTTTGTTCTCCTTTTTCTCCTCCTTTCTCTTTCCTTCTCCTTCCCCTTCCTCTTCTTTCTTCCTTCTCCTTTTCCTTTTCTTCCTTTCATCTTTTCTTCTTTCCTCTCTTTCTCTTTTTCTCTCCCTTTATCTCCTTCTCCCTCCTTCCCTCTCTCCATATATCTATATATGGATATGAAAGTACATATCTCAGAGACTTAAAGTGGATGGGGCTTTCAACAGAAATTGAGTTATTTCAAGGAACGGAACATTTTGGTAGAAATATCAATGTCAATACAATTTGAGGAGGAAGGGACTAGGATCTGAAAGGACTGGGAGAGTAGAAAGCCTAGTCTCGAAGGACACAAGTAATTCTAAAAGGAGAAGATAAGGGGGGATTATGTAATCTCTAAGGTCCCTTTGCCCCTAACTTTCTGTGTTTCTACCCTCTACCTTATGATAGCACTTCCATAGCATTTTAAAAGCCCAACTTTTATCTTTAATCTCCACCCTGAGTCCATGACTTCTCTTATTGGGAAGGAGATGGATGATAAAGTGTCATGGAAAAGAAACAGTTGTTAGGCCAGTTTGGACCATAAAGTGAAGGAAGATTAGTGATGTAAAATAAGACAGGAAAAGTGGATAGATAAGTGCATATAAAATATATTTAAGATTATAAAGAATAATTACAAGAGGGAGAGAGTATCAATGACTGAGGAAATCAAGAAAGGACTAGCATAGAAGATGGCACCTCAACTGAGAAAAATTAGATATTTCAAGAGGCAGAGAATATGTTATAGAACTGGGGACCATCTATGAAAATTCACATAGGTAGGAGATGCAATGTCATATTTGAAAAGACAGAATAATCAGAATGGAGAGTATGTGAAGGTAAATAGTATGAAATAAGAATGGAAATCTAGATGGAAGGCCTAGGGAAGTGCCTTCCCAGAGGCAGAAGGGAGCAATTGAAAAGTTTTAAGTTGGGGGAA
Source organism: Myrmecobius fasciatus (assembly GCA_023553655.1). NCBI lineage: Eukaryota > Metazoa > Chordata > Mammalia > Dasyuromorphia > Myrmecobiidae > Myrmecobius > Myrmecobius fasciatus. The sequence goes on from JAJPUD010000514.1 coordinate 10,662, forward strand.
AGGGAGGATAGCACAGTAAGATCTATTTTAGGATTGTGAGATTATCTGGAATCTTGTCCTGCCTTTGCCCAATCACTTTAAACAAATTGCTTTTACCTTTTATTATTATTATTATTATGATTTTCAATGAAAGTCTTACTTCCTCTTCCCCTTCCCATTGAAAAAGAAAAATAAAACTTTTAATAAATATTTATAGTCAAGCAAGACAAATTCCTACATTTAGCATGTCCAAAAATAGGGAGGAGAAAAAAAAAAAGCAAAAAGGTAACTCTTCTTTTCCCTTTATCTCTGAGCTTTAATTTGTAAAACTGGGGGGAGGGGGAAGAAGGAAAGGATTACATGAACTCAGAAGTCCCTTTGCCTCTAACTTTCTATGATACTACCCTCTATCTAATGAAATCATTTCCAAAGAAATTTAAAAGCCCAATTTTTATCTTGTCTCCACTCTGAATTATTACCTCTCTTATTAGGAAGTGGGTAGCATGCTTCATTACAAATCCTCTGAAATCATGGTTATTCATTGTATTGATCCCAGCTTTTATGTCTTTCAAAATTTTTTCTCTTTTACAGTATTGTTGAATTGTTCTCCTGGGTCTGCTCACCTTCTCTCTGTATTGGTTCATGTAAATCTTTATAGGTTTCCCTGAAATATCCCTCTCCTTCATCATTTCTTGTAGCACAATGCTATTCCATCGAATCCATGCACTGTAATTTTTTTCAGCCATTCTCCAGTGGGTGGGCCCCCTTAGTTTGTCATTTCTTTTTTGCCATTACAAAAAGAGTTGGTATAGATCCTTTCCATCTTTCTTTGGGCTTTTTGTAGTATAGACTAAATAGTAATAGTGCTATGTCAAATGCATAGTTAAATGATGGGGGGGGGAGCATAGTTCCAAATTGCTTTCCAGAGTAGCCAGATTAATTCACAGTTCCACCATCAGTGCATTAATATATCTATTTTCCCATAGCCCCTCCAGCTATTGTCATTTTTCTTTTTTCAGTCAATTTTGCAAACCCAATCTGTGTGAGCTGGAGCCTCAAGTTGTTTTAATTTGCATTTCCCTCATTATTAGCGATTTGGAGCACTTTTTCATATGACAATAGATAGCTTGGATTTCATCTTCTGCAAACTCTCCTGTTCCCTTTATTTCTCTGAGCTTCAATTTGTAAAAATTGAGGAGGGAATGTATTCTATAATCTCTGGAGTCCCTTTACCTCTAAGTTTCTGTGATTCTACCTTCTACCTTATGAGAGCACTTTAAAAGTCCAGGCTTTAATAATGCAGTATCCTTATTAACAAACCTCAGCATGCACCCACATCTTTCCAGAGAAGCTGAGTGAGCAATGTACTCATCCTCCCTTATTATCTAAATTGTCTGCTCTCCAAGGTAAACAGGATTTCACTTAGGATGTCTCTAACACATTCTTAACTGTGAATTCAAAGAAAAATAAAATTTAGTGAGACATTTCCTCTTCTAGACATATAACACTTTTTTTGTGTTGCTAAGCCGTGTATTAGGATATGAACTCTAGCTGGGGATTGAAAACCTCTCTCCAGACTTGACCCTTGGTAGCAATCCATTTCCTGGCATGGTACTGATCAGGTCCCAAATTCTGAGGACCTTTCTCAAGTTGAACTGCCAAGTATTTAAACTCTGCTGCAGAGGAAGTGATACAAAGACACTCCCAGGGATTTTCCGAAGAACTTGGAATCAATTGTGTGAGATGAGGGACACTGACACAGGACCATCCAAAATGGCGTGCCATCATCAAAGTCTGTGAGCAAAGCAGAATTGCAGTAGCTCAAAGGAAACGTGGGACAGACAGATTTAGAGGCATCTCCACTCCCGAGTTTTCATATGGACCATTTGTGCCTAATCTGTGGAAAGGCTTCCAAGCTCGTATCAGTCACATTCAGATATAATGTACCTTTGACCCCAACATTGTGATGCCATTTTGGTCCTCTTCAAGCACAAAAATGGGAACAGCCAACCAACAACTAGATTTGACTCCTTAATAAATAGAGAAATGGGAGTCTCCTCTCCCTTGAAATGGGGAAGAATATCCTTAAGCATAGAGAAGCTCAGGATAGAGTTGGGAAGTACTTAGTACACATTACCCATCCCGATGCTCTCACCTTGTCTCACCCCACTCATTCTCTTTCAAAAATGCTTCCTGCCTTATTCTCATCCATTTTTTCTCTTCCTTACTTTTTTGCTTTAAAAATATTTCCTCCCAACCTCCTTCTTCACTTCTTCCATCATCTAACCTCATCCCAGATTTTACTATCATCTTACCACCAATAATAATTATTATTGTTATACTTAAGTATGTTACTACTTACAGTCATAATTATTACAGCTAGTGTTTATTTTAGCACTTTAAGATTTGCAAAGTACACCATAAATGCTAACTCATGTAATCCATCACCATGTGTGAAAACATTTTTATGGGAAATATGTACATTGTTCAGTTTGGGATGGCAACATTTACTCTCTCTCCTCACTTCCATCCCTACTTCCAAACAGAAAGCAGGATTGTAGGACTATATATATATATATACTTAGATCACAGATCTAGGGCTACAAGGGATATCAGGGGCCATTCAGTCCAAGCCTATCCTTTTGCAGACTTTATCTCTCCTTACTTTGTTTTGTCCCATAATGGCACCTTCAGAGACAAGAGACAAAGGTACATTATATCTGAATATGACTGATGCGAGCTTGGAAGCCTTCCCACAGATCAGGCAGAAGTGGTCCTTATGAAAACTTGGGAGTGGAGATGTCTCTAAATCTACATCTCATGCTTCTTTTGAGCTATGCAGTTCTGCTTTCCTCATAAACTGCAGCATCTTCTTTGATGATGGCATGCCATTCTGGGTAGTCCTGGTGAAAAAATATGGAAAAGGAATTTTTCCATCCTACCATCCTCCTATCCCACTGCACACCAGGCCATGGATGCTGCCTCTTCCCTCCGTCCTCCCCTCCCCTCCGTCTCTTCCCTCTCAAAGCTCTCATCTTTATAACTTAGACCACCAAAAGGGACAGGAAGAGGACAGCTTCTGAGGAGAATCATATCAAGACTCCAGGACACAAGTGATGCCTTACAAAGCACCAAACATATACTCAGGCTTGTGCAAAAGGGATCCCCTCATTCCTGGGTTAGTGGCTCAGGTGTCCGTGCCTTCTACCCAAGTGTCAGAAATCTAGACTAAATCCCAAATCACTCCTCGACAAATACAAGGACTTCCCAGGTATTTGAGGCTGAGCAGGTGAGCCTTCCATTCAGCCTCCCACTTTGCAGATTCCAGAAGCCCTCACATGCTGAGAGATATAGAAACTCCACTTATCTCTTTTGAGAAGGTAAAAGGTTAAGTCAGTAATGACATTTCAGTGAAGGTCCCCCCCACCCCAGGGCCCACAGGCCCCCAATTGGGTATTAGAAGTACAGAAAGAGTCCTCCCCTGTGGTGAACTTAATCCTCATGTTCCCTGACAGGCAGCCCACCCTCCAGGGGCATTTACAATCAGCTGGTGCCTGGGTCTGGCACAACAGTGCGTGTTCAGCTTTCTCTTCTTCCGTCATTATTGTTCTGCCTTGTTCTCAGATGGTACCCTTAACCCAGACCTTGCCGATTGGTGTGCCCTGATACCCCGCAGTGACGTCTTATAACTGCAGATTTCAGACTTTCATTGGGACATTTTGTCTTTCTCTGGCTCCACCTGCACAGGAATATATCAAGTGGCTTTCAGCCCTTAAGGAAGGCTTTGAACTGGGATGTTTTTCCTTAGATTATTACAAGGACTTTGGGGATGTTTCCCTAGGTCAGGGATACTTTTGTAGTCATATGCAGATAGCAGTGATATCTCTCCTTAGAACTGAGAACAAGCCATTCTTCCTTATTTTAGGCAATAAATTCTCTCAACAGGAGAGGTTGAGGTGATATCCTGTTGTGTAAGTAATCTCTCCAGTCCTACAGATTTGGACAAGACCTCCGTGTCTCACTGGCTCTGTCTGATCAGGATTCATTTTGGGCAGTCCCTGTTCTTCCTGCTGAGCTGGGTGGGAACCCATCCTGGCACAGGAGAAGTGGAAGGGGAATGGAAAATCTCCAATGGCACCATGTTCGCCATTCTCTCTGGGTCGGTGCCTGTTTCTTGGGCACATGGGTGAAGAGACTTCTCCATATGTACTAGTTAAGTGATTTCCAGCAAGTTGATTAACCCCTCCAAGTTTCAATTTCTTCCTGTAAAATAAGACCAACCAAAAAATCACATGTCCATAATTAGCACCTCCTGTACTCAAAGCTATTGAATGCATTTCTTGGGTCCTTCCACTCCTTCCCATCACTCACACCATGGACTAGATGATTTTTCAAGGCCCCTAAAAGCTCTAAAATCTCTGCTTTGAAATATACCTCGTCTTACAGTTGGACATTGCATAATAGAGCGTAAACAATAAAGTTGGTGAGCTAAAATTACATCACTAGGTCCACAGTTTCAAAAGCCATTCACAAGTCAACTTGTCTCTCCATTGATTATGGGAAATGATGAGTAACTAGAAATTGAGCATTCTCTACTCCAGAAACCCAATCAAAAGAGAATTAAAACAAAATACAGATGTCCAGATACTGTTAAGACTGTTTCTAGGAAACCTCCTCTAGAAAAGAAGCTAGAACCTAGATGGCAAGATCATTATTGAGGATTTTGTGAGGAGAACCAACCACTATGGGACAGAGGAAGAATATTGTTCAAGGCACTTGAAGACCTAGTACCTCTTGATAGGTCCCAACCAGAAGGAATAGTCTCCTGTAGGTTGTTAGGTAAAAAGGAAGTAAGACAGCCAGAATCTGCTGAAGCCCCTCATCCCACCTTCCTCCCCCCCCCCAAAAAAAAAAAAAAACAGCAACATCAAAGGCTGCTTTTTGGCAGCTCCTGAGCCTGGCCCCATCAAGACAGAAGCAGCCAATTCACTTAAGGTTATCAGCCAAGTAATTAAGGGGAAAGAAAAAAAAGGGGGGGGGGGACTTCCCCTGGCAGGAAATGTCAAGTTAATGCTAGAGGCATTGATAGATTTCCAGGATTCATTGCACTAACAGCTATCCCCCAGAGTCCTACCTATGCAAATCAGCACAAGCAGAAGCCTAAGGAAGAGCTGGGCTGAACCTTTCAAAAAATCACTTTGATGGGCTCCACCTTAGAAGGATGGATATGGAATTAAGAGCAAGATCACATATCTTGCTCTTCCATTGGGAGAACTGGGAGAAAGATACAAGAAGTTTTTTGGAAGAGATTTGACATAATGAGGGTCCTTTGAGGATACACAGAAGCACCTTAATTACAAAGACTATTGATTTTAAATATTAATAATAATCACTAATAATTGAATAATCAAGATTCAATAAAAGTGCTTTGGTGGCAGAGGCTGAGGAGACTGGGTAGTCTGCTGTTAAATTCCTAATTGGGATCTAGAATTGTGGAGAGGCTACAGATAATCCTCTAATAGCTAGATGGAGTACATAATAGCAAGTATAAGTTCTAGATCTGGTTCCGAATTCTGATTAGTTATTTGGTTTTTTTGGTTGGGAGAGGGAGAAGCTATGTATTTATGTATCCCAGTGTACTTTCCCTTTACCCAGCTAGAGAGGAAACCTGATGTGACATAGAAAGTGCTAGATGCTGGCAAATATTCCCTGGGTATCAGACCAACTAGACAATAACAGCCTCATCATATCCAGTGCAGCAGCTTCCGTAGGGCCCATCTGTTTCAAAATAACCCGAATTCTGCTTACTGTGCGGAATGCTTTGTTGACTGGAATTTGCCCTAGTTTCTCTCAACAGTGTTCTCTGCGAGACTTTGCTTCCATCTGCTGGAAGATAGAAAGAGTGAGAGGCCCCGGGATTCAAATTGTGGCTTGTGAGGGGCCTACTGTGTGCCAGGCAGTAGGGATTAAGAAGTAAGGAGGTAGACAGAAAGAGAGGAGAAAGAAACGGTGAAGGAGCAAGAAGAAAGAAAAAATAGGTAAGGGAGAGAGAAAGAAAACAGGAAGTAAAGGAGAGAGAGAGTGAGAGGAGAGGAAACCACAGAGAGAGAGAGAGAAAGAGAGAGAGGAGATAACAGAAAGAGAGATCTCTAAATATGTACATATACATGCATACATATATATTATATACATATATATAATACCGAGAGAGAGAGAGAGAGAAGAAACAACAGAAAGAAGAAATGAAAGAGAAAGGGAAATAGAGACAGAGAGAGGACAGATAGAAAAATACAGACACACAAACACAAAGAAACAGACAGACACACAGAGAAAGACAGAGACAGAGAGAGATCTATATATGTACATATAGAGAGAGAGAAACAGAGACAGAGACATACTACACAGAAAAAGAGAGTATAGAAAAAGAGACAGGAAAAGACACAGAGAGAAGAGACAGAAAGAAACATATATAGAGACAGAGAAAGAGACAGGAGACAGAAGCAGAGACAGAGAAAGAGTTGGTCCTTTGCCCTCAAAAAGTTATAGTTACTTTTGCGGGACAGAACTTGTACTGGATGGTTGAAAATGAGAGGGGCAAAGGAGAGATCCAAGCAAAGGAAAAATGTTGGGAAATCTGAGGAAAGTAGAAATGTGGATTTAGGGAAAGATTATTGATCTAACCAGATGGGACCTCAGAAGTCATTGGTAACAGAGGTGTCAAATACTCCCAAGTGTGGCTGGAATCAGATTAAAATATAATTGGGAAATATTTAATAAAATAAATTGAAATACAAGAAAATGTAGACAATCTTACCTTTTAAAAACTAAGCCAGTATGCAGCCAGCAGAGAGCCTTTGATGGTTTAGTGTCTCCCATGTCTCTCTTAAGTTTGACAGCACTGATCTAAACCACCACCCTGATTTTAAAGATAAAGAAACATAGTAAGTAAGAAACTGGTGGAAAAGATCTCTAAGAAAGCAGGTTTTGATCTTTGCCTAGCGGAGCAGGACTGACAACCCTGCAAAGGATATGCATATATGTATGTGTGTATATGTACATTATTTGCTTGGGAGTGATGTAAAAAAAAGTCATGAAGAGGTAGGATTCCTATTGATTGCAGGCTTGAAGGGTTAAAATATTTCCAACAACAAAGTGGTAAGTCTTACACGCATCCTCTCATTCAACCCTCCCCACAACCTTAGCTGGTAGGTACTAGAGGCATTATTTCTCCCATTTTACAGATGGGAAAACTGAGGTTTGGCGCGATTAAGCACCTTGCCCAGCATCACACAGCTGCAAAGTATCAGAGACAGGATTTGAAACCAGGGTTCCTCAATATCTATTTTTTTCCCCCAATGCTCCGTTAACTTTGGGCTTACCCTTCCTTTAATCTTCCAGGCGTTGTCTTTTATTCCTTCTGAGATCATCCCGAGCTTACTTACTTGGGGAAATTTCCAGGCCAGAAGAATTCCCAAAGGGGGAAGGCAATCTTTTGAAGCTAGCCGTGAACTCTTTGCAACTTACTGACACACCAGATATGATGGGCTCAGCCTGGGCAACTTTGGACTGTTGACCAAAGATACTCTTTTTATAGGACAAGGGAACATTGGAGCTTCCCCAAAGCATTGTTAATTGACACAGTTCCTTAGCCAGAATGCCACTAGGGACACAGATCATCCTCAGCTGTCCGACAGACTTCAGAAACCTTTTCCCCAAGTACACGTCATCCCCTTTGCTAAAATTCGCGTGGCAGTTGGTTTTTAGAAAGACACACAGAAGTTGATTCAGTCAAAGGGGAATTCCAGAAACCTAAATTTATAAAATACACTTATTTGCACCCAGAAGTTTATTTTTCCTGCTGAAAATTTACCTGCCTCCATAAATGAATATTATGTTCAGGCCTTCACCTGCTTTTAACAATGGGAACCGGTTGAGTACTTCTCTCTCCAACCAGTTGTTACACCAGAAATGTTCATTTTAATCTTAATAGCACTAGAAATTGCTGGAGCTCTCAAAACAGATGAGAAGTTACGAAGTTATAGGATGTTACCTAGTGCTGGGAAAATTCAGCGTCTTGGACATGATTCCCTCATTTTATAGATTCAGAAACAGAAGCCTAGAGAAGACAAGTAATTTAAATAAAAGCACTTACCTCCTAGGAGTGTCTCAGCCTCCAATGAGATGAAATCTGAAGAGTGCTAGCTATGTAAATTCTGACATTGAAGCAGGCATAAGGAAGGGGGGAGGCTCCAAAATGATTGATTTGGTCACCTTAATCATCAAATTGGTTTTGATTAATCATGCTCTTTAAGAGAACCCACGGAAGTAATTGACTAAAAAGCCAGTAGTCATGATGTTGTAATCTGAGTTGGGGCTCTCTGATTTCTTATTATTTCCAAGCTTTGCCCCCAGATCAAGACATCAATAAGTGTGGTGATTTTACAAATTTAGAAGATAAGAGTTGAATGTGTTCTCTCATTTCCTTTCAGGAATTCTTAGCCTGGTTTCTGTTGTTCTTATTGTTATTATTATTTTGGTATAACAGTATTTCTGTGTACTTGGTTTCCTTTGCAGTCGCATGTATTTCATTCTATTAATTTAAAAGCATTATTCTGAGAAGAGGGTCCATAGTTTTTACATCAGACACTGTTCCAAAGGGTCAAAATAAATTTCAAGTGTTTTGCAAAACCTAAGACCTCTGTAAATGCCAGCTATCAATATCATTACACTTTTATTATTTTAAAAAGGTACATGACACAAAAAGATTAAGAATTCCTGGATTTTATTTGGTTCTTCCTTTGTACATTATGATGAAGTGTTGATGCACATGATGATTATGAGTTCCTTTTGAGTGAGATAAGATGACTAAATATAAAATCATACTTGAGCTATTCAAGAAATGAGTACCTTACCAACAATTTCCTTTTTTCCCCCCTCAAAAACAGCAACTTTATGGTTAGTCCCAGGTCTTTATGTTGACTTTTTTTTTGTTGTTTTTGTCAGTGAATTAAGATTTGATAACTCATCTTTTTCAGGAAGTGGTGTTTTTTAAGATTTTTTTTTCTTTGCAATCCATGGAATTAGCTCAAAGTAACAACCTTGAAAGGGGAAGACAGAGAATTTGAATCATCCAGTGCCCTTATTCGACAATAGCAAAGAATAGTGATGATTTATTCAGATGCTTATCTGGCAAAAAAAAAAAATGACATTTAAGCCACCTCATTCGAGGGGAAGGTGTAATGCCCTCTGATCTCATTTTCGTATAATTTCACTGTTCATTGCAGAGCTATTGTCGGGTCATAGATGAGGGCTGTGACTCCTAGCCAATCAAAAACCTTTGCAGTGCCGATAGGGGCAGTGAGCGGAATTGAAACTTGTCAGCTTCTAAATCTGCTTGCTCTTTTTAGCAGTTCTTATCAGGGCAGAATTGCCTCTCTCCCCCCGGAAAGAGAATAGGAAGGTCGGTTGTTGCATTATACATCAGGTTGGAAATCTGAAGCATCTTTGATAAAGTACTAGGAGCAGATGGAATGAGTCAGTAGATCTTACTATCCAACTTCCCATGGGGTGATTGAGCTAAATCATTTTAATCTAGAGTTGTGTTCCTAAACTCCTTCAAAGCAGACTCCATTCGTCTCCGAGTCAGGCTGGCTCCCAACCCTGAATTTTATGGCAGTCTATCATGGAGCCTCATGATGCTTCACCCTCCCACAACTGTTGGGCAACAGCTCTAGCCTTGGTCGGGATATGTGGTGTGGATGGCCTGGGCTCAGAATCTCATCTCTGCTCCCTTACTCCCTAAATGACTTTGGGCAATGACTTACCCACACTTTGGTACTCTTTGCACTATACTCTCCATCTGCCTGCAGTTCAGAAGATCCAAGTTCAGGTGTGGTCTCAGCCTCTTAGGAGCTGTGTCACTCTGGGCAAGCCATTTAATCCTATTTGCCTTCATTGCCTCATCTGTAAAATGAGCTTGAGAAGAAAGTATTCTTGCCAAGAAAACTCCAAATGGAAATAGTCAGACACAGGTGAATGACAGCTTCCCGGTTCCAAGCCCGGGGCTTTTATCTATCATGCTATCTCAAAACGTAGAAGTGGCTATTACCAATTGTCTCATTTTACAGGGGAGGAAACTGAGGGCTGGAGAGAGAGAGATGCCACTTGCCCAATGCTGCACAGGGATGGATGTCTCCTTTCCACACAGACAGTTTTATCATGCTTATATTTGTGGGCAAAGGTATTTCAGGCTCTTGCTTACATGCCTTGATTGGATCTATTTTTAATGAAAAACATCAACATTAAAAACCACGAAGCTAAAGATCTTTGGATCAGTGATAGGCTCCCTCTTCTTAGCCTGCTTTGAATGGAATCCCAATATAAAGTTGCCCTTGGACAGAATGTGTTTTGATTCTAATAGTGATGCTGTCTGATGCCAGCTTTTCTGGCCTTTTACAGTAAAAAATAATTCTCAATTTAAAATTTTGATCAGAAAGTTTTAAAAAGTCTAATTCTGAGATGCTGGGAGAAGATATTTGAATTCCACATGCTTACTGTCCCCAGCCCCATAATTATATCTCAGGAATCCCAAATGTCACAGAGAAAGAAGGCTGGGTCCTGGGTTGTTGGTGAAGGAGCCAAATGAGTGGGAGATAAAAAGGGGCAAGACAGCCAAGGCTGGTTTGCAGCAGCCTTGCACTTTTTCAGGACCCACAACCACTTGGGAAACACTGTTGAATGGACTAACTGACAAAGCAGGCACCCAAGGAGCAAGGTGTTGACGGACAGGCTGCCATCAAATTGCAATTTCCTAGAAAATAGCAGAGGTCAAAATTCAGCTAAGAATCATCAAAACCAAAGGAAAAAAAAAAAAGCAGAAATCTCAGCCCACTGCCCAGATATGAAGTAATCCAGACTCCACACTTCATGTGAAGTAATACAGAGAGAGCATTGGGTCACAGCATTCAAGAGTAGATTTCCTAGGAATCCAGGAGAACCCTAGAGTTAAAGTTTAATAATCACATGGAGAACAAACCACCATGTGCAATGAAATGCAGTATTACTCAACAGTGACAGGACTGAATCAGACTAAAGAGATAGTTAACAGCTGTGCAAGAGTGGAATCTCAAGACTAGAATGCCTTTGCATCCTATTGAATTCTATTTATTAAATCCTCATATTCATCCAGTTCTTCCTTACATGTTTTTCTCTTATTTGTTCCTTCTAAGGAGGGTAGGCATTATTTTATATAATTTTATAAATAAAAAAATTGAGGTTCAAGCACAGCATCAGAATAACTTGTTCATGGCCACAAGGCTATTAGATGGCAGATCCAAGACTAGAACGCAGATTTTTCTTGAACATAGGATCATATATATAACCATTCTGGAGAGCAATTTGGAACCATGCTCAAAGAGTTTTAAAACTGCCTACCCTTTGATCTAGCAGTGTCACTACTAAGTCTGTATCCCAAAGAGATCATAAAAGAAGGAAAAGGTTCCACATGTGCAACAATATTTGTAGCAGCTCTTTTTGTGGTGGCAAGAAATTGGAAAATGAGTAGATGCCCGTCAATTGTGGAATGGCTGAACAAGTTATGGTATATGAATGTAATAGAATACTATTGTCCTTCAAGAAATGATGAGCAGGTAAATTTCAGAAAAGTCTGAAAAGATTTGTATGAAGTGATACTAAGTGAAGTGAGCAGAGCCAAGAGAACACTGTACATAATAACAGCAACACTGTGGGATGATCAACTATGATCAACTTAACTTTTCTTAGCACTACAGTGATCCAAGACAATGTCAAAAGACTTGAGATGGAAAATACTATTCACATCCACAGAAAGAACTATGGAGTCTGAATGCAAATTGAAGCACACCATTTTTATTTTATTTTATTTTTTCTTTCTCATAGCTTTTTCCCTTTTTTGTGTTTCTTCTTTCACAACATGATTAATGTGGAAATGTATTTAACTTGATTGTACTTACATAATTTATATCAGACTGCTTACTCGTTTGGGAAGGGGGAGGGAAAGAAAGAAGAGAAAGAAATTCAGAATTCAAAATCTTAGAAAAATGAATGCTGAAAATTATCTTTATAGGTATCAAGGGAGGGTGGAATAAAGTACTGTTAAATAGTATTATAGCAAAAATAGCCACACAGAAAAGAGCAGAGAGTCATAAATTTAGAGTGACAAGGGACTTGAGCAATCAGCTAACTAGTTGACACAATAGATAAAGTGCTGCACTTAGAATTGGGAAATCCTGTGTTCAAATTCTGCCTTACTCGCTATGTGATCCTGGTCAAGATTCTTAAGAACTCAAACTATATACAATATAGTAAATCACAAAAGAAAAGTTTGTTCTTTCCTTCCTTTCTCCTTCTCTCTCCTCCCTCCCTTCACTTCTTTCTTGATTTTGTTCATTATTTTGTTCTTTCTTCTTTTTCCTCTCTCCCTCCTTCCCTTCTTTCCTCCCTTCTTTCTTTCTTCATTCCTTCCTTTTTTCTTTCTTTTCTTTCCTTCTTTCTTTCCTGCTTTCTTTCTTCCTTTCCTTTTTCTCTTTCCTCCCTCGCTCTGTTCTTTCCTTTCTTTTTTCTTTTTTTCCCTTTCTTTTTTTTCTTTCTTTTTTGTTTTATCTCTCTACTTTCTCCTCTCTTCTCTCTTCTCCTTCCTTCCCTTATTTATTTTTTGATTTTATACTTTTCCTTTTGTTCTTTCTTTCTCTGTCTCTCTCCTCCCTTCTTCCCTTTCTTCCTTTCTTTCTTTCCTTTTTTTCCTTTCTTTTGTTTCCTTCCCTGGTTCCTGTTTTCTCTCCTGTCTCTCCTCCCCTCCCTTCTGTCTGCCTTCCTTCCTTCCTATCTCCTTTTATTTTGTTCTTTCTTTCTTCCCTCCCTCCATTTCTTCTTTTCTTCCTTCCAGTACTTAAGATTAAAAGGGCATTTGCCAAAGAAGATGGAGTACTGGCCTTGGAATCAAGATGGCCTGGATTTAAATGCTACCTGACATATCCTAACTGTGACCAGGAACAAGCCACTTATCCTCTCATTGGCTCTTTGTAAAGACCACTCTTTGAGATTATAAGACTTAGATGAAAGAGGGAGTTACCATACCAAGAGTTCCCACATGCATGCAATCACACATCCAAGCCTCCCTGGACCCTACCCCAATGGTGGCTGTTCTATTTTATAATCTTTCTTTCTTGTCAGTTGAAAAAGAACAGCTTCCTCTCTGCTTACTGTACATAGGATGGACCTTTCTGGTTTTTCGACTTGCTACATGGCTTGCTTTTGAACTGCTGTGTCCTTGGGGCATTCCTTCTGGCTGTCCAGCTCCCAATCCCCTCCAGTATCAGGCAGGTCAGTCCCAGCAACAGCCTTCTTCAGCCTTCTCCATGACACATCATCCTTTCAAGCCCTGAAGCCTGAAGGACAACTCCATGGGTAGCTCCATGGTCTGCCCTTTTGTTCTTTCCATTTCAAGGAAATATTTGTTTCTACGCCCTTTCTTTTAAGAGTAAGCAGCAGAAAAGGCCAGAGTACAATGTGGGCCCCTCTGGGACCTTGCAATCAACTGCATGAACTCATTCCCTGTGACTTTCTGGAGTGAGGTTGCCACGTTGAACTTGCTTCTGAATCTGCTCACAGCCAGCTGTGAGTTCCACGGACATCTGGAATAGGTTGCCACATGTCGAACCACAGTCACTAGTGCAATTGAAAATATTTAGTTGTTGTTGTTATTAAAAGCAACTGTTAGAAAAGTCAGCAGGAGGAGAATCTGGACATCATCATACAAAGGAGTCTCCAAGTGGAATAGCATAGGATGATGACCGTACCCTTTGCAGCTTCAAATGGCTGATAAGCATCCCATGCAGAGGATGTGAAGTGGGGGTTACTAAGGTATAAGCTACTGAGTATCCCTCCTCTCACTCCATTGCTCTGTAAGGTATTTAATAGAGCCTCATGGAATACTTTCACTCTTATTCCTTTAATCAGTCCAAGATCCATGCCCTCTTATTCCATGTAGCTCTCTTCCAGGACTTTCTTTGGATCACAGATCTAGGTTTGGAAGGGACCTTCAGAATCACCTAGTCCAGGCTGAAGAACTCTGATCGATTTAATTGGTCAACCATGATTTCAGAGGACTGATGATGGAGATGAAATTTGTGATAGAAACGTAGTGGACTCATGGTGAATTCCGGGCATGAAATGAAATAATTTTTCAAATCTAGTCAAAAAATGTTTTAAATTCTGTAGCCCAACCTCTGTATTTACAAGTGAGGAAACTGAGACCTAAAAGGATTAGTTGACTTGACCAGTGTCATAGAGGGAATAAGTTGCAGAGCTAAGATTTGAACTAAGGTCCAGGTCTCTGTGGAGAGAATGCACTCAACCATCTGTAACTCTCCCTCTGTTTTGTTTTTCATATATTGTGGGTACCAATGCAATTCATTTCCTTTCAACAAATATTTATTAAGCACCTCTTGTGTACAAGATACTGTGCTGGGGATACAAAAACCAGACTAGTTTGTGTCTTTGGAAGTTATATTTCACTGGGTGGGAGAGGGGGGGATGTGAAACATATTCACAGATCAGTAAATCCAAAGTAATTTGAGGAATAAAAGAGAATTCAAAATGGTGGAGAAGAGGGAAGTCTTTGTGGAAGGTGTGATGTTTGACCTGTACCTTGCAGATGTATTGGGAGTCATTCCAAATGCACCCATGTGCAGGTAGAACGTTGGGTTCCAGGAACTTGTATAATGGCTAGAACATAGGATAGGAACTTGTTTAATGGATTGGACATAGAATATATCAAAGGAGTTAACATAAGATAAGGCTAAAAAAGGTGGATTAGAGCCAGACTGTAGCAGGCCTTAAATATCACACTTAAGCATTCATGTTATATCCTAGGGACAGGAGGGAGCCACCAGGGGATTGAGACCTAAGCCTTAGGGAAATGATTCTGCCAGCCATGTAGATGGGGGAAGAGAAACTGGAAACGGGAGACCAATTAGAAGCTGATTATAAGAGTTCAGGTGAGAGGTGATGAGGGCCACGGTATGTGGAAGTTTGATCTAACAAGATGGAATAGCAACTGATGGAAAGATGAACAAGGGAAAAGTGCGGGACTGTAACACTCCCGACAGAAATAAGGAAATTAGGGTTTGGGTGGGGAAAGGCATGGCTGCCTCTAGAAGGAGTGCACCCCTGATCTCCTCTCCCTGCCTCCTTTTTTCTCCCCCCTCCCCACTTTGCTGCCATCGAAGGCTTCCTTTCAGGGGAAGACTGGATGGCCACTCCCAGCTCCCAATTTAACTGGATGACCTGGAACCTCTTTTAGCTGGGATTACAGAAGGCTTTGAATGTCAGGCTGAAGAGCTCAGACATAATTCTATAGGGAGGGGCTCTCCAGGAGCCATCCCCTGGCTCACTGCTGCTTTTACTTTGAAAATAACCCTGTTTCTGTGATTCCATTAGCATCCCCTCTACATGATGCGCTCCTGAAAAAGATGGAAGTCGTTTTATTAGATTAGATGATGGTTGCCTCCTCAAAGGAAGGGGGCCATCTGTACCCCTCTCAGAGTGCCTGGCAGACCACTCAACAACATACAGGGAGCATTTAGTGAGTGAGGGTGCCATGAGAAGCTCTGCAAAGGTTGGAGCCTCCCTGGATCAGCAAAAGCTCTTTTGTTTGCCAAAGCAAGGGAGTCTTCCGGTTATTATTTTAGTAATGAAAAAGGCCACGTGATCTCTTACAAACATCCTGTCTACGTTTCTCATTTGCCAGCCTGAACTTACTGATCAATACACGATCACAGTGTCCCAGCATATGGGCTAGAGTCCCCTGTGGCTGCTTGTACAATTCAAGCAGGTGGAGTCCAAGCAGACAGGGAAGCTTGGGAAAGCTGGGAGCCTGGGGGGGAAAGGGGAACTCTGAGGAGGAGGAGGAGGAGGAGGAGTAATAATAACACTGAAGGGCATATGCTTCAGGGAAAGCCCTGTATTTCTTCTGCCCATTGGCCATGAGACCTGAATGTTAATTAACAGCCCAAAATAAATACCATCATGACAGGGATAGTGTAATTTTCGGGCACTTACGGGTATCTTTTGAAAAAATATTTTTGATTCCATTTTATTTTTGATTCCATTTTTAAAACCCTCCCTTTACCTTTCTCACCACCATTCACACACCCTTATGTAAAATATCTACCTCCTTATTTCCAATAGACATAGGATGAAAAATGCCATCTGTATCCAGAAAGTGAACTATGGAGACTGAATGTGACAAAGCATTTTCACTTTTGTTGTTGTTTGGTTGCTTATATTTTTCTTTCTCATGTTTTTTTTTTTTCACTTTTGATGATTTTTCTTGCACATCATGATGAATATGGAAATATGTTTAGAAGAACTGCACATATTTAATCTATATCAGATTGCTTGCTGTCTTGGGCAGGAGGGAAGGAGAGAAAAATTGAGAAACAGGATTTTGGAAAGGTGAATGTAAAAACTGTTTTTGCATGTATCTGGACAAATAAAATATTATTAAAAGAAAAGAAAAGAAATATTGCCTCCCCACCCCTGCTGGACAGGAGCCTTGTGGAGATGACATATAACAAATCACGCTTTCAAATATTCCACTGGCCCACCTTGGCTGACCAGGCTGAAGCAGCTTAGTACAATGACTAGATCGTTGGAGTTGGAGTCAGTAAGGGCTGAATTCAAATCCTCCATCAGATACTAGCTGTGGGACTCTGGCAGATCAATTAACCCCTGGCCCCAGTTTCCTCATCTATAAAATGAGAGGATTGACCTTGATGATCTTCAGGGTTTTGAAAAGTTAACCAGCCCCCATTTCAGGTATGGCTCCCGATATTTTGTTGTTGTGAATATAAAGATGGCACCAAAGTAGAGTATCAGCAGGTTTCAGTGCCCAAGCATGCATGTTGAATGATGTTGTTTTTTTTTTTTTTTAATTTCAGGTGGTGTTAACAATGGTCCCCCATCCTATGGATTCAATATTCAACCAGAAGATGAAATGAGAAGGCAAAGACTCAATAGATTTGACCGTCACTGAAATTGCCCAGCATCTTGTGAATCAGCAGTCCAGCTTCCTAAGGGTCAACCACCTGATTCATTCCAGAAACTGCTGGATTGCTCTGAGAAAAACCAAAGTACTCTTCTTTAAGCACTCTTGCAACTTGAATGGCTCATTCAGTGAACCTTGCAAGTTCAAAATCACACAAATCCAGGAGAAGCAAATACCATTTCCAGTAGTATTTCTGAATTTTGAATTCTGAATTTCAGAAAATGGCCTTTCTGAAAGGGGCCTCCCTCTTGGTTCCATAGATACCAGCAGCATCCTGTGAAAGAACACCAGCTCCTGTTGGATGCTCCCTCTGGAAGGCTGGTAGAGCTTGTGACCTCCCATTTCACCTTCTCCCCTCCAGAAAGCTCATTCTGTCATTCTGGACAGTGCTCCAATCTTGGAAGTGCCTCCATCCTCATCTTCTGGCAGGTCCCCTTAGTGGCTGGTGGAATCCAACGAAGACGCCTTGACTTGCAGACCTCCCTTTCTCTCCTGTCACCTCTGGATAGGTGTGATGGTCACAGTTTAGTTCCTTTGTGTGTGTGGCTGTACATTTCCTTGAAAAGGTCTCAGGAAGAACTAGGGGACAGAGATGCACTTATTCTCCGTTAGGAGAGAGTGGGCATTTTGTACCTCTCAGCTCTGCCTCCAGTATAAATCTGTCTAAGTTATGGGAATGCCCTCAGGAAACTGTGAGTTGAAAAGTCCTTTTTAGAGCAAGTGTTATCTTGTAAAATTAAAACACTCCTGATTCGGTCACCATAACAAGCTCCACATTCACTTGTCTTAACTTGACACCCCCCAGCGGGTATCTGTCAATTAGCGTCATCTCCATTTGTAAGCTGCCCTTGTGCTAATGCTCCCGGCTGCCGCAAAGACAAAAAGTCAGAGTAGCACTGATGTGTTCTCAGAGTTGGTCTTAAAAGTTGGAAGCAAGAGTTTTCCCAACTTGGTTTTACTCACGGGCTCTCAAATGCTAACCTCGACCCACTGATGTAGTGTGATGGATGTCTCCCAGCAGCACCCTGCTGTATGTCGTGCTGTGAGGTAGGGGAGCTTGGTGGATGGCGGTAGGGTTTGGAGATGGAAGGCTGGGGCCTCAAATCCTGCCTCTGATACTCTTACATTTCAGTAGGATGGACAAAGACTGGCTCTTTTTGACTTTTCAACCTCAGTGCCTACCACAGTGCCTGGCACAAAGTCAGTTTGTAATAAATGTTTGCACAGTATCATTCGTTCATTTAACAGACTATGAACCTGGATGATTTTCTGAACCTCATTTCTTTTTTTGTAAAATGGCAATATCTTTAGTACCTACCCCACAAGGCTGTTGTGAGGGTGAAATGATTGTAAAGCACTTTGTAAGCTTTGATGTGCTATTGAAATTTCTATTATTATTCTAATCTCTGACAGATCAATAGATGATCAATTGGGGATCCTTTATCGTGTTTGTGTAAAGAGAGATATTTAGGTATATGTATATATACACATACATATATGTGTATGTGTGTGTATATATATATTTCTGTATATATATTTGTATGTATACATATACATAAAGAAACAGTAGAACTTGCTCATGATATTAGTTATATTGTGCCTTAGTTTCATATAATCTTTTCAACTGAGAAAAGGAGTCTAATCACTGTGCTGCAAAATTGGAGTGGGATGGATGAGTAATTGCTTCTTTCCTTCCATTGAAAATATTTGTGATTTAACACAATATTACTAATGAACACAGACACAAGGGCTGAATTTTTGATAATAAGAAATGTCATGTTGGAAGGGAACTCCTCACTGGGAAAGCAGGGGCTAATTAATCACCAGGATCACCTTCTTCTCCCCAAATGATAAGGGTAAGACAACGATGCTGACCACCTTTTTTGTGCTTTGTTTTGGCTTTCTTAAGGAAGCCATCTTTTAAATATCATCATAGTTACTTTGTTAAGCCAAAAGACCTTTCTGGTGCTATGGCATATGACTTTTTTTATATTCTTCTCCCTTCCACTGAATTCAGGGTTAGAATATGTGTCCAACAGTATGAGGTAGGCACCATGGGAACCTTAATGGATGACTTGGATAATTCTCTCTCCCAAACTGGCAGCCCCACAGAGTGGGTCTGTGATTTGGAGCCCTCAAGCTGGCTGATTCCTAGCCTGTTGTTTAGAAGTTCCATTTTAACTCAGGGTCCCTTTAATCATACTGGCCTTGAGCTCTCTGGCCTTGGGACTTTAGAACTAGTTTTAAAATGACAACATTTAGGGGCAGCTAGGTGGCGCAGTGGATAGAGCACCAGCCCTGAAGTCAGGAGGACCTGAGTTCAAATCTGGTCTCAGACACGTAACAGCTGTGTGACCCTGGGCAAGTCACTTAACCCCAATTGCCTCAGCAAAAAAAAAAAAATGACAACATTTTCCCTTAATGACTTGGAGTGTTCCATGTGCAATCATTGCCAAAGGGATTTGCGCACCTTTTTTATTCTTCTTTTTCTTTTTAAATAGTGGCTCCCCTTTTTGAATACAGACTTGCTGACCGTGCTAAGTAATCAGTGACCAAAAATATGTCTTTTTGGTGGGTGTTTCCAGCATTCATTACAGCAAGTGCCTCAAGGCACAGTAGAATGACCCCAACAAACTGAAAGACCCAGAGGTTGTCATAGACTCGGCCTTTCAATTCCTACTATTGGTTTCCTGGAAAAGCTTTCTAAATATTATAGGAAACTGTAGCCAGGTCTTACCTAGCCGCCTTTGCAATGGCCTTCATAGCCATCCTTTCCTTTCTGTGGTCAAGCCCTTTATAGATCACACCTGGACTATTGAAATGCCCTTTTGACCAATCTCTCCTGGTCCTCCCCTCCCCTCCCCCACTCTTCTCCTTTATTCTAAAACATTTCCCATCATGCCATTCTGCTGCCCAGAAAACCATAACAACTCCCCATTATTTGGAAAGATGAATCAGGGCCAGATTGTATTGGCTGAGAAGTCTGGACTTTCTCCTACATATACAAGCGTAGACATATGCATTTACACACAAATATAGAGAGATAATACACACACACTCCTGTCTCCTTCCTTCTCCTTTGATTGGGACATGAGTGCACTCCACTCCCCTTCCTCCACCTCTTTCTTGCCCCTTTGTTTTATACTCTCCTTTTTTCTCTATGTATTGCTCTCTTAATTGTCCTCTGAAGTCTGACTCACCCTCACCTCTTATATTAAGCTTTTCCAGACTCTCCCACCCACAGCACTCTCCTCCCTAACCTTATATCCAACTTTATTTAGAAGTCCCTAGTATTCACTTGACACTTACCATACATGGTCTTGTAGCATTGATTGTGGATGTTGCTGTGTCCTTTCTCCCAATCTAGATTGTAAGCTGCTCAAGGGCAGGGACTAACTTTTAGGCTTCCTTTTGTTCTCCAGTTTGTGGCCAATAAAGGTTCATTAAATGTCGAAAGTTTTACAGTCAGCAGAAAGATGAATAAAAAGTGAGCCCAGTTTCTTCTTGCTGTATGTGATATTCTTTTCTCTTCCAGCACCATGTGGGGAAGGGGCAAAAATACACACACACACACACACACTCTCTCTCCCTCTCTCTCCCTCCCTCCCTCTCCCTCCCCATCAGGACACACATTCCCTTCTGACATGACAAACAGTCTTGGCTGCAGCTCCAGTGTGTGAATAATTCACACATCCCATTTGCAGCAACATGTGGAGAGAAGCCTTTGCCCATGGGAAAAAGGGCGTATTAGAGCTATTCCTGAATCTTCAGAAGATGATGTGCTTACTGGTTGATGGCCGGAGAGAGCTCCTCCATCATAATGAGCCAGGAGAAATGGTCTCACCTTTCCTGACGTGCATCGGATCACACAAAACATGAGGGTTTGCTCAAGGAGCCCCCAGATCTTGCAGCATCTTGTTTCTAGGCATTCAGTCTGCATGTAGCATTTTCCTACTGAAACAGCAGGGTGAAATACTGGGGAGTGAGGGAACAGTGGTGTAGTTACCACATGGCTCATGGGGCAATTTCCAACTTAGTTTCCATCAGGAAATTCTGTGTATGTGTGTGTACCTGTACATATACATATATTTTAATCCAGAAAGGGTGATAGTTTAGTTAGACTGTTCATATTTTTGCCCTTTGTGGAAACAGAGAATCTGCAGTAAAATTGGTAAATCTGGGAACTCTGAACGGGCTTTGGAAGTCATGGAAGCAGTCCAGGAAGGATGATAGCTGCTATCCGTGCACAAAGCATCTGACCTCCCTATCAACAGTATTCGCAGAGCCGGGCTAACCTAGGGCAAATTGGAGTGTTTGCCTGCCATTGGGGAAGATGCATGGACAGTCGCCCCACTGAATGAGAAGGAGTCGCTGCATTGTATTCTGCATCATTCATCGAGGGGAGTAACTACAAACAGATCTTGGATGTGTAGAGAAGCTGGAAGTCACTAATCTCCACATCTTGCCTTCTAAAATATTCATCTCCCAAAAATGAGGGGAGCTGACAAAGGACACAGGCTGGCAGATTGGAATATTTATAACAACTCCACATTTGTCATGGGTTATTTTTTTGACCTTCTAAGAGTTGCCTAACAAATTTCTTAAAATTTCTCAGTCCTAAGTATTGGACACAGTAATAAAATACAACCTATACTTATGACACAATGTGCATTCATTCAATGCTTCCTGTGTGGATTTTTTTTCTTTGTAGATCAGATTTTTCTTGTGCAGCAAGATAACTATAAATATGTATACATATTATTGGATTTAGCATGTATCTTAACATATTTAACATGTATTGGACTAGCTGCCATCTATGGGAGAGGGTGGGGGAAGGAAAAAAATTTGAAACAAAGTTTTGCAAGGGTCAGTGTTGAAAACTTACCTATGCATATGTTTTGCAAATAAAAAGTTTAATGAAAATTTTTTTAAAAAGATAAAGCAAAACAAAAAAGTGTTTCCTGGTGTGCCCAGAACTATGGGACTACCAAATTTAGGTAAAGTATAATCCTTGTCCTTGTGGAGCCCAAAGACTAGAGGAAATCAGAGAAGTAGTATGGGAAGATAAATGAGCAAAGGAACTGGAACTCCTGGTATGAGAAAACCCTCCACCAGACCACTACTTTCTTGGAAATGAGTAATCTTATTTATCTAGAACTGTTTAAATGAGGGGGTGGAGCCAAGATGGC
>JAJPUD010000514.1:32925-195273 GCA_023553655.1 Myrmecobius fasciatus
AGCTAGTCACTATTGGTTAATCCCATTCCTTAAAATATATTAGATCGTGGGCGGAATTATGGGGGCAAAAAAAAATGCTTTCAGGAAATATTCCCTTGAGATGTAAAAGCTTTTCTCTCTATCCCTGTCTATCTCTGTCTTTTTTTTTCTCTCCCTCCCTCCCTCTTTTTCTCCCTCTGTCTCTCTCTCCCTCCTCTCTCTTTCTGTGCATTTCTGTCTGTCTTATGTATCTCTGTCTCTACTTCTGTCTGTCTGTAAGTCTATCTGTTTCTGTGTGTGTATGTCTTTCTCTGTCTCTTTCAAGTAATTAGATCAAGTAAGCTGCTGTTGCAGTTCTATTTTGATAATTCATCTTGGCATGGAGGTGTCCCTGGATTCCTGGAAGCTGTCAGAGGGATTCAAAGTCTGCAGGAAAAGTTCTGGACACAGGCATGGTAATGCCCTCAAAAAAGGTCTGTATTGAGTCAAATGCAATCAGTCAATGTCTTCATATGTGTGAATAAGTGAAAAATATTCTCTTTCTTATCCTGATGATCACAGACAATAAGGTCTTGCTGTTGATTTCATTGTTTCAAAATTGGAACATGCAACCTTATTTCCAAAAAACAAATCCTACTAAGGCAGAGCAATTTAGTGATCTGAGCTGGTTGTCATGCCTTTCAACTTCTTCCATTAAATATTCCATAATAACTCCCCACTCTTGAACCCTCACACAAAAATCTGTTTTGCAATCAATCAGCAAGTATCTTTTTGCTTTTTATTTTCAAAATATAGTTTTGCATATAGTTTTCAACATTCATCCTTGAAAAACCTTGTGTTCCAATTTTTTTCTCCCTCTTTTCTCCATATCCCCTTACTTAGCAAGTAATCCAATATATGTTAAACATGTACAATTATTTTATGCATATTTGCCCAGTTATCATGCCGCACAAGAAAAATCAGACAAAAAAGGAAAAGGAAAAAAAGCAAGCAAACAACAACAACAAAAAAAGGTGAACAGAAAAAAAAAGAAAGAAAGAAATGACTAATTAGAAGTAAACATCCAAAGCAGCTAAGAACAGAGTAAGAAAAATCAGGGAGCTGTTATATGTCCAAGTACTGAAAAAACTGGCATACTTGAAGACCATTGCCAGAGATTTCTGAAAGACTCTGATGAACAGTAGAAACACATAGGGCTGGAAGAAGACTTATTTTTCAAGAAAAGGAAAAGGGAGTAAAGTTCATAAACTACAGAATCATAAGCTGAACTATTTTTACATATAACTAAGTAGCAAGAGGACACAGGAGATAGAGCATTGCATCCAGAGTCAAGAAGACCGGAGTTCAAATCTTGTCTCAGATATTTACTAGCTATGTCACCTTGAACAAGTCACTTAAGCTCTGTTTTCTTTCTATAAAAGGGGGATAAAAATAGTACCCACCTTCCATGGTTGTTGTGAAGATAAGATGAGCTAGCCTTTATAAAGTACTTTGCTAATATTAAGTCCCTATGTTAATGATATTATTTCTTCCTTCCTTCCTCCTCTTCCTCCTTCTCTTCTTCCTCTTGCTCCTTTTCTATTTCAACTACTATTACTTCTTTTTCTTCAACTACTACTATTACTTCTTCAACTACTGCCACTTCTTTTTCAACTAATACTACTTCTTTTTCAACTAGTACTACTATTACTATTAATACTACTGCTATTATTACTACTTCTTTTTCTACTAATTACTGCTATTACTACTTCTATTACTCCTACTGCTTCTTCTACTCCTACTACTACTATTACTACTTACTATTATTTTTACTACTTCTACTGTAATTTTCTCCTATTTTATTTCTTTGGTTTTATTTTTGGGATGTCCAGCATTTAGGTTATATTAATTTCCTTTTTTGTCAATACAGTGTATTGTATGACACTGTAATGTGCCCCCCCCAATAAAATTAGAAGATTATTTCTTTAACATATCCCCTTTTTTAGTAGACCTGGTTTAAAAAAAACTCTCCCTTACCTGGATTATATGAGGATCTATTCTATTTAATTTAATTCAATGAACATTTCCTAAAATGCCCATTAAGTGTCAGGTACTTAATTAGTTGTTGGAATAAGATAGAAACAGTGACCACACCTGTGATTTCAATGCCACAGAAAACTTCCAGGTGGGGAAAGTCTCTATCGATGTAGTTCATCACATTCTCAGTAGCTTATAGACTTGTAGAGTTGACCAGAGCACTGAGAGGTTAAGTAATTTGTCTAGGGTCATAAAGCAAATATGTGTCAGGCTTTCCTGACTTTACAGACCAGCTCTCTATCCACTTTACCAAGCTACTTCTCCTGGCAATGCAGGTACAAAGATCCCTGCTCTCAAGAAGCTTATGTTCTGCTGGGAAGAAACAACATATATGAATGTAACTATACACAACAGATATTCAGAGTAAATAAAAAGGAGGAAGGGAAAACACCTATAACTGAGCAGAACAACTAGAGTAAAAGTGGTGCTTGAGTTAAACCTTAAAAGAAGCTAGAGATACTTTAAAGTGGAGGGGAGGGAAAAGGGCATTCATTCCAGACATAGGAGTAAACGCAAAGAGTCAAGGAAAGCCATTTTGGCTGAAGGTGTTCATTGCACCAACATAATACAAAATTTACATTTACTGTGATTCTGAGAGGTGGGGAGGAAGAAGGGGAGGTTCCCTGGAGGTTATCCAAGCATTTGGTATTTTTCTTTGCCCGACCCATGGTACCTTAAGGACGAGAATATTTCTGGATATTTCCAAGAGGGAAGTGGGCTTGAGCCATTTCCCTGTTTTATTGCAGAGGCAGCTTTCTGGTATATATGTTGGAAGAGCTCATTATCTATGGAGTTGGGGAAAAGTTCCCACCACCAGATGTTATAATGTGGGCTTTGTTCCCTTCAGGGAAAAACAGAAAGAAATTGTCAGGCTGTGATGTTGCCTTAGAGACAGGGAAGAAGGTTCCTGTTCATCCAAGTTGTATGCTGGGATCTTTACACGGCACTGACAAGGTCTGGATTGGGATGGGTTGGTTTTTTTTTTTTTTTTTTTGTTTGTTTTTTTAATAGAGTGAAATAACATTTAGCAACTATCCTGCGTGACATGTGATTATCTTTTTTGAGAGAATCAAGTGGCTTAGCTCAATAAAAAATAATTTTTAAAAAGGCAAAAACAAAAAGAAAGCTGCCAGATCTAGGAGCTTACACGAAAGCAGCTTTCTATTCAAAATGAGAGCAGATTCCTTCACCATAGGCACAGATAACCCAGCTTCTCTGGCCACCTGGGAATTGAGGGCAATTCAGTTACAGTTGGGTGAGTGAAAGAAAGTGTCCTCAGGATCATAGGATAAATCAACCAACTCAGCATTTATTAAGCACCTACTGTGTGCCAGCCACCTCACAGAGTTAGCCAGGTGATACAGTGGGTAGCATACTAAATCTTCAATCTGGGAGCCCAGAGTTCAAATTTGCTCTCAGACTAGCTGTGTGACCTTAAGCAAGGCATTTAACTCCTATTTGCTACATGAAGAGTAATAATAGTAGCTACTTCCCAGGATTGTTGTTAGGATCAAATGAGATAATAAATATAAAGTACTTAGAATAGTAATGCCTGGCACATAGTGTTATATAAAAGCTATTATTAAAATAAATATTTTCTATGCTATATATAATAGTATATATATTAAAATACAGTTAATATTGGTATTTTAATAAGATTTCTCTGTTACAGATTTCTAAATAGTCATTCAAATTTAGCCTAGCACATGGTAAGGGCTATGTAAATGTTAGCTATTATTATTATATGTGCTGGAAGCATGCTGGATCTTGGGGATATAAAGCTAAAAATGATATAGTCCCTGCCCTCAAGAAGCTTACATTCTATTGGGGAGAGAATATGTATATATACAAGAATACTCAAAATAGGTATTAATCCATTGGGGAAGTAGATGAGGAAGACTAGCGGATTCTACAAAAAAGAAAAGGATTCAAGGAGAGAGGCAACAGTTAAGATAAATTTTAAGGAAATTTGGGATTCTACAAGGTAGGAATGAGAAAATATATTTGAGCCACCTGTAATCTCCATTACAAATGTGCACAAATGGTAGCACACAGGAAGGCCTGTGAGGGACAAAACAGATTTAGTGCCAGAAGGGATTTCGAAGGTCCACTTCCCTCAGTTTATAGATGAAGAAACTGAGGTTGAGAGATCATATGACTTGCCAAAAAATACCCAAGATGAAAGATCTGGGATTTGAATCCAGATCCTTTACCTCTCTGGCCATTTCCTTTCCAACTCTGCCACCAAATCTCAAAGAAAGAGCCAATTCATAATGGTAAATACTTTGAAGATATTAAGAAAAAGAACAAAAAATGATAACTGAAATTGAAGACTCTCATTATAAGGTCCATACTTGACCCTTGAGAAAAGAAGGAAAAATTTACCTTCCTTCCTCTAGTGGAGTAGGGAATTATGAGCATGGAACATTGTATTCATTGTCAAACTCAGATAGTATGTTGGTTAATTTTGTTTGCTTTTTTCCTTCTTTTTAATTTTTTTTTTACAAGAGATTGCTCCTTAGGTAGGGAAGAAGGAAGGGATATATTTATAAATGAAGGTGATATTCAAACAAAGAGTATAAATATAATTTTTAAAGGCATTAAGTATTTTCAGTATATAAATAAAAGTTATGCTTTAGAGACACATCTACAATGTATACAAAGGGAAAAAAGGACCTCAGAAATTCACTTAATGAAATGAGAATTCTGTATTACATATTGAACACAGGGTCTGGTCAGGAAGAAAGAATATGGTTGCAGAGAGAGAACTGTGGGGACTGAGTGTCTATAGTAACAGTATTTTCACTTTTTTGTTGTTATTTGCTTGCATTTTGTTTTCTTTCTTATTTTTTTCTTTTTGATCTGATTCTTCTTGTGTATAGAAGAATTGTATATGTTTAACATTACTTGCCATCCAGGGGAGGGTGTGGGGGGAAGGAAGGAAGAAAAAAATTGGAACACAAGGTTTTGCAAGAGTGGATGTTGAAAACTATGCATATGTTTTGAAAATAAAAAGCTTTTTTTTAAAAAAAAAAAAAAAGAAAGAATATGGTTGATTATACTAACAACAAAAGACTTTTCCATGCATCTTCAAAATCAGAAAGTTACAAGGAGAGGAGAATTCCAAGAAAAGAAAAACAAAACAACTTTTGGCTTAATCACTAATACTGTGTGTTGGAAAAGGAAGTTACTTTAATAAGCTTCCAATTATCTATGTCCATGCATGGGCAATGTGGCTCAGATAGCTTAGATGAGGGAAGGAGGGGGGCAGCAAATAAAAATCCCAAGGGCCCCAATGAATGGAAAGAAATTGGATGCTTCCCAAATATTGCTGAGGCTCCAGCAGAGAAAGGCATCTCTTGATGATCCCAGCTTAGCCACTTGGGGTGGGGAGAAGATGAGAGAAACAGGTGGTATAGAACTGAGTTACACGTCCAATGACGCTGGCTCGAGACCATATAGAGCCAAAGGCACAGCTGTGCTTCAGGGGAAGCCGAAGCGGAAATGGCCTTGGTGCCCATTTGGGTAATTCACACGTGGATTATTAGGAGACGGCTGTGCTGTGAAAATTAGTCTGAGGACGCCAGTAACCTCTGAATTAATCACCTTCAACTCCCTCATTGTTTCATGTCTATGAAGCAGGAGGAAATTAAGGCAAGTAGGACCACTCTGGAGATGATACTCCTAGAGGAATTGCTGAGCTTCGGGATGAAGTTGAAGAAAGTACCATGGAAGCCACTATTTTACAAATTTCACATAATGTAAAATTTTTTAAAAAATGTGTATACCTACATACATATACACACATATATACAAATATATGTTTTCTTTGCTCAACACTGAAGCATCTTATCTAAAGCATGATCCACTCTCTCATTTTTGTCCTCATATTCTCCAATGGGATTAAAAACCAGAAAAGATAATCACTCAATCTTGAGTCCCACTTCCCCAATAGGCTCCTTGAGGTCAAGGGTGTTGATATTTCTTTTTCTGTCTTTGTATCCCTGGTACCTAGTACACATTGCTTTTTCCACTGCAGGCACTTAATAAGAGCTTGTTAAATAAAATGGAATTAAATGTCCTTCTTTGTATCTTCCCATTGCTTTTTTCTACTCCACACCTCCCCAATTACTTATTTAAAATGAATTGTAAAGCCTAAAATACAGTGTAACAACACTGTTGAGAAAAACAACAGTTTTTCTCAAAATCAAATCAGCAGATATGTTTTGAATACCTACTAGCTATAAAATACAGTGATATGGAGGCTCTGATGAAGGCAGTATTATATAAGGAACAATCTTTTCTCTTGAGCTTGACATTTAGTTGCAGAGATAATATCTGAGCATTTGACAGTTTAAACAACAACAGATTTAAATAATAGTTCACAGTAAAAGTAGAAGAAATGTCATCAGGGAGTACATTAACGAGGAATAATAATAATGATGACAATAATAATTATAAAATAATAATAATAATAATGATAACAGTAATAATAACTGATGAAACACTGAACTTGCTTTCTGGACCTAAACTGGGAGATCCAATGGACTTAGAGTCTAGAAGATCTAGATTCAAATGCTACCTTCAATATTCACTAGCTTTGGGACCCTGGGCAATCATAATGATGACAATAATAATAATAACAATAGCATTTATATGACATCAACTTTGTGCCAAGAACATTTCTAATTACTTTACTATTATTATCTCATTTGAGATTACTTTACAATTATTATGTCATTTGATCTCATTTATTGTTGTGAGCAACAACTCTGGGAGGTAAATGCTATCATTATTCCCATTGTACAGATGAGGCAGGCAGAGATTAAGTGATTTGCCCAATTGCAAGGCTTGCAACTCCAGGTCTAGGGCTCTATGCACTGTACTACCAAGAAGCCACATCCACAAAATAAAAACCTTAGAACCCTTTCTAGCTTTAAATCTGTAATCCATGTAGCACTTCAAGGTCACAAAGTATTTTACATACATTATTTCATTTAACTCCCATTTGACCTACCTAGTTGGTAGGTATTCTTATTATTATCCCTCTTTTACACATGGGGAAACTGAGGTAGGCCAAGTTTACAGATCTTTAAGCTTCTAGGGTGGGATTTGAATTTTTGTTTTCCGGCCTCCAAATCTAAAGTTCTATCCACTGGAACACCCAGCTACCTCTTCCTATGATTACTTCAAAGCTCAATCCTTTGTTTTCCCATTTCTGATTGATACAGTACAATCATTAGCAGTCTTTTAATAAATAATACCTGTTGATCCTGGAAGACCTCTTTGGCCTGGGTGCCCCATCTTCCCTTCTGGTCCTCTTGGGCCTGGAACGCCTGGAAGTCCTGGGATTTTGGGGCATGAAGAGATATCTGCAGGTGGGCCAGGTTCACCTGAAAATGGAGGGAAATCCTCTCATGAAGCTATATACAAATGGACAAGCTCTGACTTTATTGTCTGTTTATCAATGAGCCAACGAAATTTAATAAGGACATTCCACACATCATGTAGGATTTGCCTGCCTAATGGATTTAGATGTATGAGGAATTTCAAAAAGGGGGAGACTTTAGGGCTCCAAGACTTTGGTGACCCTCAGAGCTTGCCCAAATCCTCCCCACTTTTCACTGTGGCGCCAGCTGCCAGAGGCAATAGGAGAGAATCTGGCCAACCCAAAGCTGGCTCAAATGTCTTCCTAATGCGTTACTGTAAAATTGAAACTGGTGTATCTGCATGGTTTAATTTATTCTGATGGGTGAGAATTTCAAGGTCTCTCAAGGCTCAAATTTTTTTTCTGTTTCAATTACATTTAGAATATCTTTTTTTTTTTAAAGCTTCATTTTGCCACTTCAAAGTATCTTAAGGGGCAACAATGGTCATGGGAACTGGATATAGATACATAGACAGATAAAGATATCTCTTTATCTATTTGTTTTTGTTTTGCCTTGTTTTCAGGAAGAAAAAACTTTTTGTGTTTTTTAGACAGCTTAAAATAGAACCCATTTATTAATAAGACAAATATTTCAATGACATTTCTGTCTTCATATTTTCCAACAAGATTGAAAACCAGAAAGGAAAATCACTCAGTCTTAACACATGTTAAATGCATAAGGTATGGGTTTGTTTGGTTTTGGGTTTTTAATCCATTGGTTATACAATCTTTGTTGTTAGGACAATAAATAGTTACCTTCTAAGAGAGTATATTTATTGCAAGACAATCATGGAAAGGTTACCAGCCCAAGAATCAGAAAACCTAGATTCTAATCCCATCACCAAGGCTTACTGATTTACCTTAGGGAAGTCATCAACCTTCTTCCAATTTCCTATTCTGTAAAATTAGGATAATAATGTTTCCCTTGCTCACCTCATAGGGTCATTTTGAGAATAGAATAAAAGAGAAGAAAGGGATTTGAAAAGCTTTGTGGAAAGTATAGCACAAATGTGAGGCAGAATTATCATCTAGATGTTATCAAACTAACTAATTATTGTTAAAATATAAGACAGGGTCAGGTATAGTGGCAAATGCCTATGACCCCTACTACTAGGAAGGCTGGATTTTTTTGTTTGTTTGTTTAGGAATATTGAGCTTCAATAAGGCTAATGCTGATTAAGTGTCTGTACTAAATCCAGCACTGATCTGGTAAATCCTCAACAATAGGAAGACCCAGGCTGCCTTGGGAGAGGTGAAATTGCCCTAATTGAAAACAACAGATTAAAGCTTCAATGTCAACCATCAGTAGGATCAGGCCCATAAATGGCAAGATGGGAGGGAGGGAGGGAGGGAAGGAAGAAAGAAGGAAGGGAGGGAAGACAAAAAAGGAGGGAGGGAGGAAGGGAAAGAGGCAGGGAAGAGAGGAAGGGAGGGAGGAGAGGGGGAAGGAAAAGGAGGAAGGAAGAAAAGAGAGGGAGAAAGGAAGGAGAGGGGAAGAGGGAGGAGAGGGAGGAGAAGGAGTGAAGAAAGGGAGGAAAGGGAGGGAGGAAGGAAAAGGAAGGAGGGACAAAAGGAAGGAGGGAGGAAAGGAAGGGAGGGAGGAAAGAGAGGGAGGGAGGAAAATTAGAAGGAAGGAATGGAAAGAGGAAAGGAGGAAGGAAGGAAGGAGTGGGAGGGAAGGAGAGAGAGGGAGGAAGGAAGGAAGGGAGGGAGGGAGGAAAAGGGAAGAAGGAAGAGAGGGAATGAGGGAGGGAAGAGAAATGAAAAAACTCAGAAAAACAAAGAAAAAAGAGAAGGAAACCAACAAAGAAAGATGATAGATTGATAAATAGCTAGGTGGTAAATAAAGGGAAGAAGGGGGGGGAGAGAGAGAGAGAGAGAGAGAGAGAAAGAGAGAGGGAGGGAGGGAGGGAGGGAAGAGAGGGAAGGAGGAAGGGAGGGAGGGATCGATGATAAAATAAAATGTAGGAGGTAAAGATCCAGACTTATGATTTCATCAGCCTGGAGAATTTCTGCCATGAAATGTCCCTCCAGTGACAAAGATCAGCAACTTCTCTTCTGCCAGCTTACAGTCTTAGAGAACTACCTGAGGCTGAGGAGGTACCCAAGATCACACATTTATTTATGCATTTGTCAAAAACATGGGCTTGATCCTGTTTTCCTGATTCTAAGACCAGCCCTCTATCCAGTATTCCACAGGGTTTATTTCTTTAATCAAGCATGATAAACTAATAACCTAGTAGTGGTAGAGACACAATGATGACTCTAACTTGGCTCACTGAATTATTCCCAACTACTTCTACTTCAATTTCTTTCTCTTACAAATATGGGGTTGCCTTAAACCCTAACCTTCTTTCCAGTTCCAAATCTTTTGCTCCTATGACCATAGCACATAAATATTCTACTTAGTGCATTTCTTAGGTATTACTTGTCCTAAGTCACACTTTGTCCAAAAACTTCAGGGCATGAGATTTTTAATATGGCTGTGCAAAATGTACTCAAATTTGTAAGTCTAATGGTTAAATACCAAGAAAACTCCTGAAGTCTTGCCAATCTCGAAAGAAAGCTAGAAATTTAACCCCTTGTAAAATGTGGCACAATCTTTCACCACAAAGGATACAAGCAGACTGTGCTTTTATGTGGTTTGGACAGATGGTTTATACTCTGGGTCTTTTCCATGATAGTTAATTTGAGAAATGCACATATAAACATTTCATATTTGCTTGCAAGTACAGAGAGGGAAGGGAGATTTCACTGTGGCCAATAATCATGGGACTGAATAGAACCAACAAAAAACATTGTATTTTCCTTTTCTTTTATAGAGAAATACTCAATTAAAGGATTTAAGGATACTTGAGGGATATTTTTAAAATCCCATCTTTGTCTTTATAAAGCATATAAAGAATAAATATGCAAAAAGAATCATGGAAAAAGTTTTAAAATACTAAGGAACTTGCTAGACTTCACAAATTAAATAACTGAAAAGGAAAAACTTGCCACATTTCCTTTAAAGGGCTTAAGGGATATTCTTTCCACTTGTTAACACTGCTTGTTTTAGGGTTATAGGATTACTCTAATTATTTTTATGAAAAGACTATAAAAGGATCTTCCACTGATAAGTAAATAGAATTGGATTCAAAGTCACATCCACATAATTCTCACTCAAAATGGTATAAATTGGATGTATATCTCTGTCCACTTGACCTGTAATGAGATTCCATGATGACACTATAATAAGGTTTTTATATTTGTGACTAGCATGAAATCACATTAAAATCTGTTATGACAACCCATCAACAAAGACAAAACCTTCAAGTTTAGCTCATGAGTGGAGAATGAAGATAGAGTATGGAAAGTAGAAAACCAAGAGACTAAGTGTACCCCATGGACAACATCACTCACCTTGGCAACCTGGAAGTCAGACCATGTGGGATATTTTCATGCATCATGAAAGAGAGTTTAGATTCAAGAATTAGAACACTAGCAACAAATATCCAAGAACTTGTTTGAGAGTCTACCATTTAAAACATTAATGAAAAAAGACAAGACATTGACATTTAGTTTTTTTAAAAAATTAAGAAAATATTATTTTCATCAATCAAAAGCCCTTTAATTAATATAGTTGGGAAGTGGAATTCTTCTGAACAAGGTATCTAGGTGTCTGTTCTCTATCAAGTGGAATCAGCTTGCCATTGAGAGGAACTGGGCTGACATGTACTTATTTGACAATCTTACATTCATTTGCTAAGCTTTATAGGGGATGCAGAGAAAAGAAAAGAAATATATATACATGTATGTATACATACATACATACATGTATACACAACACATATGCACACGCGCATGCACACACACACATATACAAACCTAATGCCATAATTATTATACACATGTGGGAGAGATCATAAAACAGTCTAGAATCTTGGGTAGAAATTCAAGAATCAAAGGGATTCAGAAGTGAATAGTTCTGGGACATGGTTACTTCTGGAGTTCTCATATGTGCCTGCCATTTTGCCCTCTCTCTTTCCTTATTCTGATCTTATGGCCAGAGTATTTCAGGACATTTTAAAGCCAATTTCTTTAAAGAATATATTGTCCCATATAAAAGAAAATCTGGGAAAGTCTGTAGATATATATGGTGGAAACATGATTAAAATATACAAAAGCAATGCACAGTAAATAAAATTCATCAAAACTTCTTTCTTAGCAGAAGTAAACCTTAATGCTAAGAATATATATTTAACATATATGAGAATATATACTAAAGAAATATTATAAAAAGTATCTAAAATTTAACAATTATCATTCAAATTATGCAAGCACATATACACATTCTCTTTATAAATCTTCTATGTTGTATATGAAAATACATCCTGAATTGCTGTTTGCTACCTCTTTGAATTTCTGTAAGCCAATCTTCCATGCCAAAAAAGCTTTTCTTTCTTATTTTTGCCTATTTGAATCTTCCTATTCCCTCAAAGTTTTGCCTAGATGAAGCTTGTTCATGAAGCCTTCCCTAGTCTGCTACATACAAAAAAAAAAAAAACTGAATTCTCCTTTGTTTAGACTCTTCCTTTACTCCTATAAAACTTAATTTTGCATATTTAAGTATATGACATATCTTACCCACCACTTTTGTCCTCCTTAGCCCAGTAGATGATAGATACCTAGGAATCAGGGACTTTATAATTTTTCATCTTTAAATACTTCAAGCCTAATACAGTATATTGACAGATACTAATAATTAAATAAATATTTGTTGAATTTAATGGATTTCATTTTTTGATGGTATTCAAATCAGTCGATCAACAAGAATTCATTAAGGGGGGGGGGGGCCGCTAGGTGGTGCAGTGGATAGAGAACCAGCCCTGAAGTCAGGAGGACCTGAGTTCAAAGCTGGACTCAGACACTTAACATTCCCTAGCTGTGTGACCCTGGGCACGTCACTTAACCCCAATTGCCTCAGCAAAAAGCAAAAAAAAAAAAGAATTCATTAAGGGCTTATTATATGCCAGATATCAAGCTAAGCTCTGGGAATACAAAGAAAGCAAAAGCATGATGGCTGTCCTCAACTAGGTCATATTTAATATGGACAACAACCTGCAAATAATCCTTCCATTCAAGGATATATACAGAATAGATAGCAGGTAATTTCAGAGGAAGCTGCTAGCAGTTGAATATTTGTAAATACTTGGGTGTCTCAAGCATGAGGATTAGTTAGTTAATGTTGAAATATAATATTTAGAAGCAGAAGAGACATCATTCCCTAGACATTTAATTTGTTTGCTAATGATTTTAGAATAAGAAACTGTTATCACAAATGTTTAAACAAAAGTCTCCATGTCTGAGCTGCTCTGCTCCCTGGAAACAAATAAAAATTATTATGAGGTTTACCTGGAGGACCAGGGGGTCCAGGTCTCCCAGGGGGTCCTTGCAAACCTTTATCTCCAGGTGGGCCAGGAAATCCAGGTGGGCCTGGAGGCCCAGGGTACCCCATGGGCCCTACAAGGAATGTGACAATCAACAAATCCAAGTCAAATGAGATAAATAAAACACCAACTTTGAATTACTAATGCAAGAATGCTCACATTGGAATAAAAATTAGTCTAGGAATCTAGCTTATTATCAGTTACTTTTTTTTTCCTCTACAGCAGAGAAGACTAGATTCTCTGATGAAATCAGTCAGATTCTCTGATTTATGGAGAGACAAGTAATAAATCAGAAGGACAAAAGATGGTTTAGTCAACAAGACAGAGGTAATTGCAGTAAGACCAGTGTAGTCCAAGGTTTTTCTCTAGAGACAGGAGCAAAGGGAAGGATGAAGAATATAAGGAGGGCTAGACTGAGGATGTGTTTGTGGACTGATGATCACGGAAAACATTCTTAGATTTTATAGACAATGATGCTCTAAGAAATCTACTAAATCAGTGCTACTGACATTGTGAAAATATTGTCTATATTCAATTGACTTCAAGAACCTGATCTTATGTGGAGATTTTAAACAAATATTAAAAATGACATATGCTCTTCAAGTTGTATAATGAAAGTACAGTAAGATAGAATTTTTGTTATAGAAATTCTGCAGAAACAATGTGTGGTGGTATAATTTTTTAATAGGACACATCAATCAGTTGCAAAGTCCTAAAGATTCCACTACTATGATAATCCTAACTTTCTCCTTTTGCTTTGTATGATGATTATTTGAAGATAGCTAGAGGGGCAAGGGATAATAGAGTGCTGGGCCCAGAGTTAAAACCTGAGTTTAAATCTGGTCTCAGATATTTACTGACTGTGTGACTCTGGGCAAGTCATTTAATCCTGTCTACCTCAATTTCCTCACCTGTAAAATAAGCTGGAGAAGAAAATGACATATCACCTCTGAATCTTTGCCAGGAAAATCCCAAATGGGGTCGAGTCAGACATGACTGAAAAGACTAAGCAATAACAAAAATGGTTGGTTGTATTTTTTTTTGTATCTTCCTTACTAAAGACTAAATTCTTTATATGCAAGAATCATGACTAATTCATCTCTGCAACCTTTCTAATATATCTATTATACAAAGAATCTCTCACTAAATCTTGAATTGATTATATTGAATTCAATAATTATAACACCTCACTTCTTTCTTTCAAAAGATACAACAAAAATATTTTACTTGGATTTTGAAAGTGTTTTGTACTTGATTCAATTTTTCAAATTTAATTGTTTATAGAATTTCTAGGATGTTTTGTATAATAATCTTGTTTCTTTGATTTCTATATTAAAGAAATGTGTCACTAGGAAAAAGCAAAACTATGGGCTGGTCATATAGCAAGAACTGAAGAGTAATTCATGGATAGTCTACATGTTCCATTGGCATCCACACAGTTTAAAAATATTTATATGAAGAAAGTTTTTAGTATTGAAATGGAAGAAGAATGCATAGGTTATAATTTGGGAGAAAATATACATATTGATGGAATCCAGTACATTTGGGTATTAAAAATCAGTTATTTCTGATGATTACTCTTCCCTCCCCCCACAGCATATTGTTGTTTACTAGAGATACTGGGGTAGTGTAAATAGTCAAAATGTAATTTGGGCCAACTTCTGCCAGTGAATAAACTCTTAAACATACTCAGAAATTCTGAAGAACTTAATTTATTCCCATATACCATATCAATTCTTTCCTATTAAAATTCAGCACTTTTGTGCATTGGACTAAGAATCCAAAGACCTAGATTTTAGCACTAGCTCTAGAATAATTAAATAATGTTATTTGGGTAACTTTTTCAGCCTCTCTGAGTTCTAGTCTTTGTAAAATAGTACTACATTATTTATGAGGTCTATTTCTAAAATATGAGGAGACTAATAATTTAATGAAATGTGAATGGTTAGAAGTTTTTAAAATTTTAAAAGTGAAGCTATCATTAAATGAAATAAATACTATAACTTTAAATGAAAGGACAAAAGTTGTCCAGTCCTTTTTCAGTTACATCTAATTCTTCTTGACCCTCCTTGCGATTTTCTTGACAAAGATACTGAAGTGTTTTTCCATTTATTTCTCCAGCTCATTTTATAGATGAGGAAACTGAAGCAAACAAGGTTAAGTGACTTGTGTAGGGTCACACAGCTCGTAAGTGTCTGAAGCCAGATTTTAATTCAGGCATATGTTTTCCTATTTCTAGACCTCGTGCTCTATCCCGTGTCTAGCTGTAGCCAAATGAACCTACTTGCATGATTTCAAGTGATTTTAAGGGCTCAAATTGGATATATAAATATGTCTACTTTTTCTCCAGGCATGATTCTGCCAAATTGTAATGCAATAAATGGCAATACTTTTTCAGAATTCCTAAGATTAATTGTTATATATAAATAAATACTTCAAGATTGAGTTAAGGCTTTGGGCACAAAAGAGAACAATAATAAAGCATTTGGTTTTTGGTAATTTCCTTGATACAAAAATGCTGGTAAGGAAAGTCCCTCTATTAATGCATTTGTATTAATTTGTATTAATGTGTCATTTGCTCTGTGATTTAAAGATATAGAGAGTTGCCAAAGTGAAATTTCATTAGTTATCATAGAAAAAATAACTTTTATTCATACCTTTCTGGCCATCCTTTCCTTCGCATCCTGGAAAGCCTTTGGCTCCTGGAGGTCCAGGTGGACCTTGTGGTCCAGGTGAACCTGGATGACCATCATCACCTGGACCTCCTTTCAGGATATCAAAACTGCATGGTAAACCTGGTGGTCCAGGTGGACCTGACCAAAGGGAATAAAAAAAATATTCTTTTAACTAACTATAAGACAACAGCTTAATAAATAGTATCTTAAGGAAATTAATCTGATGAACTCTGAGCATGAGGAAGAAGGAATTAGTGAGGCAAAGTCAATACACTGGCAGTAAAACAGAGATTGCTGTGACTGAAAAAAATGGTTGAGACAATTTTTTAATCTTTAGGTAATATAAGCCTAACCAATAGCTCCCTTCCCTCTAATTTTAGAATAAACATTCTTTGAATTTGGTTTGGATTGTGGTCCTATTGCTCTAGGATTGATAAAATATACTCCAAAAAAAAGCTATTGAGAATAAGTGTCCAACTCCTCTTTTTTTTCTACTCAAATCTAAAAACATAAGTCAAAGTTTGGAGTATTTGAACCCAAATTCTATTTCTGATTAGCACGTGACATACAGCAAATTAATTTCTCTCTTTCTGGTTTAGTTTTTCTCATCGTGAAATGTAAATGATAAAAGTCAATCATTTCATTTATTTTGGCTGAAGCAATTGGGGTTAAGTGACTTGCCCAGGGTCACACAGCTAGGATGTGTTAAGTGCTTGAATCCAGCTTTGAACTCAGGTCCTCCTGACTTCAGGACTGGTGCTCTATCCACTGCACCACCTAGCTGCCCCAGTCATTTCATTTCTAAAGCATATCCAGAAGGGAATAGTTTCAGAAAAACTTGGTAAGACCTGCAAAGTGAGGTGAGAAGAACCAGACTGTTAATTATTCTGCAACTTACAGTCTTGAAAAGATGTTTGGAACACTGAGAACTTAAGGGACTTGTCCAGGATTACACTGCCAGGATGTTTCAAAGGTAGATCATACCTGGTAACTCTGGGTCATAAGTTTCTGATACAAGGGCTGCAGCTCTGTACTTTTGGGTATTCTGCCAGCATTATAAAGTGATCAGCAGTCAGACACTTAATAACTCTAGGTGCCATTATTATAAATGTTGGAACCCACATACAATTCTGTTGATACCTCTTGGTCCATCAGGGCCAGGGGGACCTTTATCTCCCAGAGGACCAGGGGGAAGAATTTCATCTTCAGGAGTTTTTCCCACAGGACCGGGAAGTCCAGGCAATCCTGGTCTGCCTAAAAAAGTAGATTTTATGTTAAAGTATTAATGTGCTAACCCAATAGAAAGTTTGGCAAAGAGAGAGAGACAGAAATTCAGAGACAGAGATAGAGAAAAAGAGACAGAGAGACAGAGACAAAAAGAGAGACAGAGAGAGAAACAGAAAGAGAAGAAATACAGAATCTTACCTGGAGGACCTAGAGGACCTCTGTCTCCAGGAAAACCTGGACAAGAAGCTCCAGGTCTTCCAGGCTCCCCTTTCTTCCCTTTTAGTCCAGGCAGTCCCATTTGGCCAGGTGGACCAACTTCATTTAAGCCTTTATACAGAAAACAAAACAAGACA
This sequence comes from Myrmecobius fasciatus, assembly GCA_023553655.1. Classification (NCBI taxonomy): domain Eukaryota; kingdom Metazoa; phylum Chordata; class Mammalia; order Dasyuromorphia; family Myrmecobiidae; genus Myrmecobius; species Myrmecobius fasciatus. The sequence goes on from JAJPUD010000514.1 coordinate 50,093, forward strand.
AGACAAAAAAATGACATACAGTATCATCATTTCTGTAGAGAAGAGGTAGTTCCCTCTGTGATTGTAATTTGTTGTGCTTATGATACCTAGAAAATTAAACTATAGTCAAACATACATATAATATATATATACATCTATAACTTTGTATGTTTGTGTGGGAATGGACACAGAAACAGAAAAACAGAGAGAAGGAAGAAGAAAGGGAGAAAGGGAGAAGGGGAGAGACAGGAAAAAAGACAGGAGGAAGGGAAAGAAAAATAGAGAGAGAGGAAAGATATAGAAAAGGTTAAAAAAAAGAGAGATAGAGAAAATGGGCAAAACTTTGACATACCTGGAGGGTCCACATAACAGAATTTTAATAAACTGCATTAGTTCCTTATTATCTTCGAGTAACTATCAACTCTCCTGCTTGACATTTAAAGTCCCTCATAACATGATTCCCATCTTGCTCTATCTCACCATTTTTGGTCTACTCTATAGTCTACACAGATCAGGCTTCTTGCTGCTCCTCATACATGGTAAATCTTAGTTTCTTGCCTTTACATTGGCTTATCTCCCAGGCCTGGAAAGCCCTCCCTTCTCATGGCCATCTTTCAAAATTGCTTGCTTCCTTCAAGTCCCCCAAGTCCCAGGAAGCCTTTCCTGATGCTTCCAACCTAGATCCTCTTTCCCAAATCACCTTATGTTTGTTTTGCCTATACTTTAAAGTAAGATAATATTTATAGAACACTTAGCCCAGTGCCTTATACATAGGAGGCGCTACATAAATGTTAGCCATTTTATCAAGATCTTCATTATAATTGTCGTCATTTTTGTCCTTATTATATATACATTACTCCCTCTAGCTAGATTCTATACTCTTTAAGAGGAAAGACTTTTTTCACTTTCATCCTTGTCTTAGTGCCTGGCACACTGTAGCCATTTAATAAGTGCTTGTTGATTCCTTCTTAGTTCAACCTCTCAAGTTCTTGTTCCTCATTTTGGGGATGAACAAGACCTGGATTTCATGGTACAGAGATCACCTGGTAAGAAAAATCCAACTCCTGATGGAGCTTAGCACCTCATCTACAACTTGGCATCTTAGAGAGTTGTCTGAAACAGCAAGAAATTGAAGGATTTGTCCAGAATCATAGGGTCAGGATTGCAAGGAGAAACTGAACTTACTCATCTCCCTATCCAATATGACCATACATCCTTTTATTCCTTCTTATACCCATGTATTGTGAAAACACAGAAATAAAATATTTTTAAATTGATGAGGAAAAAGGGGCAAACAAATTAAACACATACCATTTGGGTAGAGTAGACCCTCAACAAGCCAGTGAGAAAATTATTTTTTTACAGAAGATACGAACTTTATCAAACAATGGGGGAGAGTTATATATGTTTGTACATATGTTAAGGGATGAGGGTGCCTGCCTTCCTTTCTTTCTTCCTTCCTTCTTTCCTTCCTTCTTTCATTCATTCGTTTCTTCCTTCCATTTTTTTTTTGAAAAAGCATTTTTCAGTTAATCAAAAGCAGAGTTACAGAATAATGGAACAAGCTGAAATAGGTGCTTAAGGTGAATTTTGTCATAGCATGCACAGACACAAGTATGTATGTGTGTGTGTGTGTATCTGTGTGCATGTATGAGGGTGAGATTAAAGTGCAGAAACTAGTTCAGGTATATCAGCAGCAGTTGTTATAACTGCTGTGGAGGAGGAGAAGGTTCTGAAGGCTCTAAGTGGGCCCATGTGGCCTCTTAAAAGAGCTACTTCATTTCAAGGCAAAAACCAAAACAAAACAAAACACCCTACCCAACTCCCATTAATCTGTTGTTCATGAAATTTTGAAATCTGGTTTTACTTAAATAATTTTACACTGAACACTTGGGGTAGGAAATAAATCTCAAGGAGGTTCTAATAATATACAGCTCCAAATGGAGCTGAACTTTTCCAAATTCATGGCTAACAATTTTTTTAAATGCTCCTTCATGCAGGTCATTTACAATATCCCCCTATAATTATTTCTGGCACAATAATATGATTAACTTAAGCCATTATGTTATTTAGTCTAATAATGGACAATTTCATTCATCTTTGTGTCCCCACGCCTAGCATATTGCATTGCCCACAACAGTTGCTTATTATAGACTCACTGAATTACATTTAATACAGTCAAATACAGGGCAATGCTATGTATTGCTCATAATTATGGGTTTTTCCCCCTTACCTGAACTACCCTTTAATCCTTTCTGACCTTTGAGTCCAGGCAAGCCATCCAATCCTGGTGATCCAGAGGAACCTTCAAAAGAGAAGAAACATTGTTAAGACTAAACAAAGAGTTAGGTATTAGTGAATGATAAGTAAGCAAGTAGAACTTACAAAAACATTCCAAGACAGGCCAACAGTCTAACATTACTCCAAAGTGCTTGGGCTGCATCCATTGTTCTTTGAGGTCTGTGTCAATGAATGTTTTTATTAAACACAGCTTAAAGTCCAACAAACCTTTAGCTAGATGTCCTATAGGCATCTCAAATTCAATATCTCCAAAGCAGATATTATTGTCTTTCCCCCTCACACCCATCCATCTTTTAAATTTCCATATTTTTGGATGGGAGCCACCATCTTTCTAGTCACCTCAGGTTCAGAACATTGGAGTCATTCTCAATACATTTCTTTGTGTCAGCCCACATATTCAAACCAATTGCCAAGACTTCTTGATTCTGCCTCCAAAGAATCTCTTATCTCCACTCTATTCCTCATTGATTCAGCCACTGCCCTAATTTAGGCTTTTTTGGCACTCTGCTGATAAATTGCAATGGCTTCCAAATCAGTTGCTTTGTTTCATCTCCTCCTTGTCCAATCTATCCTTCATGCAGCTGGCAAATTGATAATATTAAATCACAGTTCTGATCATGTTCTTCCCCTTATCAGTAGCTCTCTAGTAATTTATTATCTCTAGGATAAAGCACATACTCTTCTCTATTTGTCTTTTAAAGCCTTTCACTTTAACTTACTTTTCCAAGCTTATTTTACATTATTTTTTTTTCAAATACTCTGTGGCTCAGTTAAACTGACTTTCTTGCTATTCATCACACGTAACATTCCATCTTTTGTCTCTGGATGTTTGTACAAGCTGTGCCCCATCTTCAGAATGGGATGCATTTTTTCCTTGCCTTTATTTCTAAGAATCACTAATTTCTTCTAAAGGTTAGCTCAGAAATTACCTTCTACGCAAGTCCCTTATTGATCTTCCAGATTCTATTGTCTCCTTAGCAAAATTTCATATATTTAGTGTGTGTGTATATCTATGTTAAACACATATTGTCTTGCCCCCCAAAATGTAATCAGACTTTCTAGCAAATTAATCAGCAAGCATTTACTAAGCCTGACTATATGCTAGGCAATGGTAAGCACTTAGGATATGAATACATATAATGAAACAATCCCTACTCACTATCTTGCTACTACTTAATAATGGGGGAGACAAGTATGCATAGAAGTAATAAAGGGAATATATATTTGAATATAAGCTATTTGAAGAGGGCAGGAGCAGTTGAGGTGGGTCGGGAAAGGCTTCTTACAGAAAATGGTGATTGAGAGAGTACATTGCAGCCATGCAAGATGGCCAATATAAAGGTATTGATATGGAAAGTGTAAGAAAGAAAGGAAAGACACTTCAGGAGAAATCAAGCCTTCTAAGGTTGAAAAGAGGGATTGAGCAAGATTGTAAAGGGCTTTTTTCCTGTTGTCCTAGAAGTAAGAAGGGGTCACCAAAATTCATTGAGTAGAGAACCACAGTCAGATCTGAGTTTAAGAAGAATTATTTTGGCAGCAGTGGGAAGATGAATTGGAGTAGGGAGAGCTTTGAGGCGCTTGGGGCAGGGGGAAGTTATAAGGTTGCTGCAATAAACAAGAGCAAGAGATAATAAGTGACTGACTTAATTAAGGTGGGAACTATAGAAGTGAAAAGAAAAGATCAGATAGAAGATATTGTGGAGGTGGAAACAGGAAGATTAGATCTTGTAGAATGTGTGAATTGAGAGACTGAAGATTCAAGGATAATACCAAGCTTATGATCATAGAGAAGACATATCTTTGACAAAAAAATAATGAAATTTTGAAGAGGGGAGGGTTACAAGATCTCAAAAAGTTGGACATGGCTGGAAAATGATTCAACAAAACAGGGTTATAGTGGGAAAGCAAATGAGTTCAGTTTTGGACATGATGAGCTTGAGATGTCTCCAGGATATCCAGCTTGAAATGTCCAATAGGTGATTTGAAATTGAAGTTCAAGGCAGAAAATGGTTCTGAAAAATAAATCTAAGTTATTTGCATAAAGATATTTAGACCATAGGAATTGATGAAGTTTACTCAGGGTATAGAGGGAATAAAGAAGAGATCCCAGGATAGAACCTTAGGAGAACACACACACATCAAGCATGATAATGATAATAGATAAGAAATAGACACATTAACTGGAGAAATAAAGAAAACAGTTTCAGGGAAACCCAGAGAGGAAAGGACATCCAGGAGAAAAGGGTGATAGTCAACAGTGTCAAATGCAGCAGATTGGTAAAGAAGGATGAGGTCTGAAAAAAATCCCATCACACTGATCAATTGTGATGGACTTAGCTCTTTTCAACAATGTGGTGATTCAAGACAATTCCAATAGAGTTGAGAAGGAAAATGCCACCTCTATCCAGAGAACTATGGAAACTGAATGTGGATCGAAGCAAGGTAATTTTCATATTTTTTGTTGTTTTTTGCTTGGTTTTTTTCCCCTTGTTGATTTTTCCCTTTTGATCTGATTTTTTTGTACCACATGACAAATATGGAAAGATGTTTAAAAGAATTGCACATATTTAACTTGTATCAGATTACTATTGTCTTGGGGGGAGGTAGGGGAAAGAGAGAGAAAAAATTGGAACACAAGGTTTTGCAAGGGTGAAAACTATGCATATCTTTTGAAAATAAAAAACCTTTAAAAAATGAATGTTGAAAACTATCTTTACATGTATTTGGAAAATAAAATACTATTTAAAAAAATAAAATCCTATCACACCTTGCAATTAAAAGATTACTGGTAAGCTTGAAGAGGAAAGTTTCTGTTGAGTAGTGAGGTCTCAATTCATTTTACAAGAAACTGAAGGATAAGAGAAAGAAAAAAAAAAGAAGGAAAAAAGAAAGAAAGAGAAAGTGGAGGCAGCATGTGTAGACATGCTTTTTGAAGTTTATTTGAGAATGAGAAGAGAAACAAAAGTTTTAGAGAAGCAAATAGAATATTTGTTGGAGGTGGGGAAAGAGGGATTGATTAAAGATGTGATGTGCTAGAAAAGACAGGAGTGAATAGGGTCAACAACACATGTAGGGAGGTTGACCTTGGAAAGAAAGTTTTCCTCATTGTCAGAGACCTGGACAAGATAGGTGAGATGAAGAGATATCAAGGAACTTTGAGATTTAAAAAGAAATGAGAAAAGTAACTCAGGACTTGACTGATACCACCTGCCCCAGCCTTCCTCTCCACTCTGACTGGAGGGGGGCAGAATGGAATATCAAATCCTTCCTAATACCTTCCTTTACAAAGGACAAAAACTGGATTCTCATATCTATCCATTCTGCATCTGCTGTTCCACTAGGTTTCATTTCTATAGAAAAAAATGCCTCTGCACCAGATAACTCCTGATTTCCCCTTCCTTTCCTGTCTCCTTTTTATATTATATCCCACTATTAGACTGTAACCTCCTTGGGGGCAGGAACTATTTTCTTTTTATTAATTGTATCATCAAGCACTTAGCACAGAACTTGGATCATGTTATTGTTGTTATCGAGTCATTTTTCAGCCATGTCTGATTCTTTGTGACCCCATTTGGAGTTTTCTTAACAAAGACACTGGAGTGGTTTGCCATTTCTTCTTCAAGTCATTCTACAAAAGTGGAAACTGAGGTAAGCAGGGTTAAGTGACTTGCCCAGAATCATAAGTGTCTGAAGTCACATTTGAACTCAGGCCCTTCCAACCAGTCTTGATACTGTGCTACCTAGCTGCCCACCTGACAGAGTTGATGCTTAATAAATATTTATTGGATTATTGAATTGGATATATATATATATATGATTGTTATACTAATTATTAATCATTGTTATTTACTTATTAAATCAGGGCCTCCAGGAACTGGAACAGAGTACTGTAAACCCAATTCTCATTATATATGTACTTGAAAACCATAAGAAACATTCTATAACTCATGTTAATTTTGAATTAGTCTAATTTATCTAGACTTTTCTAGAAAGGGCACTGGTTCCACAGTAAAGTCCCAGCTTCTTGCCTGTGTGACCGTGGGAAGATTATATAATCTCAATGGGACTCAGTTTCTTCATCTGTAAAATCAGAAGGTTGGATTATAAATGATTACCCAGACCTTTCCCAGCTCTAAATCTATAATCTGATGATTCAGCCCCTATGGAATGGAAACTTCTAATCAGTATTTCAAATTCATTCGTCTTCTAACCACTTTTGATGGTTTTATTCTCTAACTTCAGTTTTCCAGTCCTCATTCTTATTTATGAAAATAGTTTCAAAAGTTGAACCAAAGGAACATGCAGATCTTCTTTATCTGCCAAACTTGGAAATTTATTGCCATTTATCTAAAACAATTATCCTTTTTTTTTTCCCTTTTGGAAACCACTTTGCTATTTTAAAGTGTTTTGATCTTCCCTTTATCCACAAAGATTGATGGCTAGGTTTACTTGGCTTACTGGGGAATTTCTAGCCTCTGTGCCAGCAATCCATTGTAACATCAACACATCTAACTGTTGGATTGCCACAGCCTCAGACTTTGGCCACAGCTGAACTGGCTGACCCATCTTTGACCCACTGTTATCTTTTTCAATTGAGCTGAGTTACATCTATATAGTGTTTGGAGTGTTTTATTTTGTTAGGGATTTCTCTTTCTTTTTTTTAAAGAGAATTCTATTAACTGAATCTGAAAGTTATTTGTGCATAAAATATTCACTAGAGTACAACTGAGGAGCAATTAGGTAATATCTTAGCAAAGAATTCACCTTACTCATAAGAAACTCTACTATTCACACTACTGTCAGTCCCAGTGTTTTTGAGTTTCCCTGAACAAAAGCTCTTAATACCTACATGCCAGTTCTCTCTAGTGTTTATCAATGAATGCCAAATTTGAAGCCTAATCTCCATTTCAGACATTAACAGCAGAAGTCATCCATGCTAGCCATTTGAATTTCTTTCTTCTAAGGTTGTAACTTTGGACAAGCAAATATTATTATTATTATTATTATTTCCTTCTTCCTCTGCTTTTTTCTCTGCTTTTTTTGGCTTTGATTTCCTTAATTTTTTATTTGATTTTATATTTGATCCTTGAGGTAATAGGGAGCCGCAGCAATATCGAGTGGTGTGTGTGTGTATGTGTGTGTGTGTGTGTGTGTTTGTATTGGGGAGGGGTGACATGGTTAAACCTGTATGTTAGGAATGTCACTTTAGAAGCAGAGTGGAGGATAGACTGCAGTGGGCAGGAACTTGTGGCAGGAAGAGCAGCCTGTAGCTATTGGATTAGTCCAGGAATGAGGTAAGGAGGGATGTCACCTAGTTTCTTCTGGCATATAGAGGGTGGGCTCTTTCCAAATGGATCAGAGCAAAAAGAGAGGTTTCCACTCGAAGTCAAAAACACTCACCTGAAACTGATTAGAAGAATCCCAGAGCAAGCCAAGGCTGCCTCTTGTCCCTCCCTTAAAAACAATATATTTCTAAACATGCCTCTGTGGGAAATATCCAGAAAAGAGAGGTCGGTCACTCACTCAGGACCGGGAGGCAGGATATTAAAAATCCAGCTCTGATTTTGCCATAAGCCCACTTTAACTTTAGCTAAATTTCTTAAATCTCTACAAACCCCTTCCTCATCTGTGGATAAATAAGGGAGCTGGACAAGAGCAACTTTATGGTTCCCTCCTGCTTGGGAAAAGCTATTGATTCTACATATAAATAGATTCACCAATAGAGTTTGTTGAGCACTACTTTGTACAAAAAACTATGTTAGTTGCAAAAAGGACTTAACTTTTTAACCAGGTTCCAGTTAGTGCAGATCATGAAGAACAGATCCCCTATTTTCAAATTCCCATTATGCAAAATTATAAATATATAAAATATGGTAACATGTTCCATTCCAATGGAAACTTGTGGTTCAAATGAGATTAAGATGAACACTCCAGGGGAATCCCTTCTGAGGGCTCATTAGGGCTTTGTTGAAATAATGATACCTGTTCTCATGGAGGATTTAGTCTAGTTGAAAAAATTTACCTTAATAGAAAATTCTATCATGATGTGGGAATAGAACATCTTTAGAATTCTTATGCCTGTCAATATGTACGGTACTGTGTGTTTCATGATGGGAAGACATACTAAGGTACTTTATGTCATGTGATATGTTTTCTGGATCATGCTAAAAGAAACCAGTCTGGCATGAATCCCTCCAACTTCTGTGCTACCTGACCAGGGATTTCTATCCATTTTGTGTATATCACTCTGTGGGCATCTAGTGAAAGTCTATGAACCCTTTCTCAGAGTCATATTTTTAAATGCATAAAGTGACATACTTAGGATTACAAAATCCTAAAAAATAAATAATAATAAATACTTATTATTTCAAAAATAGTTAGAAATACAAAGAAAAACAATTATATTGAAATCCAGTTACCAAAATATTTTAAAAGCAAATTCACAGTCCCCAGTTGAAGAAACCTTGATCTAGAGGCAATTGCCCCTAACCTTCTATTTTAACCTCGGAATGTTAATGATTTGTAAGTATATTGTCTGTGCTTGCCAAATACTATTTTTCTTCTATAGGGTATATATTTAACAGATAGATTAGTTAGATTAATATTAAAACAATTTTTAGCACTTCTTAAAATTGAAGTTGAAATATGAATGAACAAAAATACAACTTAAAATCCCATATGGTTTGCTCTATTAGAAAATGGGTTCAGCTGCTGGCTTATTCAAACCAGATAATCCATTCTCAGAACTTATTTGTAACATATTTTAAGTATCATAAATTTAGATTCTCAGATCAAAATGTTTCTGCTGGAATGTACCTTATTTTACTATCATAGGAAGATTAATTGCAGTAGTAAAGATTGTCAAGCATGTTGCAAGACACAATAGACTTTTCAGTGGGAAAAATGAATTACAGTAGGAACAGCTATCCTAGAGCTTCAGTTTTCTGTTTGTAAAGTGACAGTGGCCCTTCATGGCCAGAAGGCCACACTGCAACACATGCCTGGGTGTGGCCACATCTGACTTTTTTCTATTGCTTTTCTCCTTCCTAAGTGCTATCATTCATGTCATCATGTCTTGGAGTGTTTGGGGCAACAACTTTTCAGAATATTTCTTAGAGAAAATTAACTTGGACTATCACAGTATCCATTTTTTTTTTGCAATGTAATTTTAAGTGAATTAAATCAGAAGTAGAAATAGCTACCCTCAATGAGAGATCCATTTTTAAACTTTATTTTGCTTGAATTATATATATATATATATATATGTGTGTGTGTGTGTGTATATATGTGTGTATATATATTGGTTATGAGGAATTTTTTTTCTTTTATTGTTTATTTGGGTGGGAATGAGAAGTGGGATGTAGAAAATAAATGCCTGTTAATTAGGGGGAAAATTAAAATTAAAAAAAAGAAAGAAACGAAGGAGCTATCCCATCTAACTGCAGTAATACTGATATCTAGAAACATGGAATATTCTATGGTGTTCCATCAGTCCGGCCACACTGAAAATACTAAATATGATGACAGTCCCTGGCCAGTTAAAACAAAACCCTAGCACACTGGAAAGATAGGAGACAACTACAAAAATCCAATGTCAGGAATCAATGATAAAAGCTGATTATAGCCAATCATTTCGCAAATTACCCTTTCAGACAATGAGATATTACTTCAAAGGTAAGTTCCATCAAATATATGGAAGGGAGGAAGGAAGAAAGGAAGGAAGGGGAGAAGAGGAGAAGGAGGAAAGGGGGAAGGGGAGAAGGGGGAAAGTGGGAAGGGGAGAAGGGGAGAAGAGAAGGAGGAAAGGGGGAAGGGAGAAGGGGAAAAGAGGAGAAGGGGGAAAGGGGGAAGGGAAGAAGGGGAGAAGAGGAGAAGGGGGAAAGGGAGAAGGGGAGAAGGGCAGAAGAGGAGAAGGGGGAAAGGGGGAAGGGGAGAAGAGGAGAAGGGAAAAGGGGGAAAGGGAAAAGAGAAGGGAAGGAAGGAAGGGGGGAGGGAAGGAAAAAAGGAGGGGAGGGAAGGAAGGACAGAAGGAAGGATCTCTCTTTGCTGAAAATCTAGATATTGTAGAATTAACCAAGCTTCATTTTAGGTTTTTTTTTTCTTTTTTGCTTCAGAGCACACATGAACCAAATCAACCAGTGAAAAAGCACTCAATTGCACATTCTAAAAATCCATCAGTCCTGGGAATAGAGAAGGGAAGGAACCTAGCTGAGACATTATTCTCAGTGATGAAAATGTCTGGGAAAAACATGAAAGAATGTAGCTCTGGGACCTTAGTGTTGCCCCACCCCCCACATACACACTTACATACTCCTCCAGTTATCTAATAGTATACACATTACACAAGAGCAGTCCAGTCCAAGTTCCCAAAATAATGATTTCCATTCACAGCAGCCAAAGTCTGCAAAGGTAAGCCATGCTTTCTGAAGCATGATAATTATAAAGAAACTTTCAGAAGATTGAAAGAAAAGTCAAAAGGCATGGGGGAAATTAATTCTGATAAGAATTTTTAAATGGGTGAGAAGAATAAGAAGAATAACATTGAAACAGGGAGACCCTCGCAGTTTCATAAAAAAGAATTACTTTTCATGTCTCTAAATCTTGTGATCACTAGACAGAGAGGTAAACTTGGGAGGGATGAGAGGGCTGGGGGGAGGTGGAGAAAGGAGAGAGAGAGGAAAGGGCTCAACCTTGTCCTGATTTTCCAACTGGGAATCCCAGAAACCTGTAAGGCAGGTCACAGGCATAAATCTGAAGATATACCAGATAAAGCTCTGAGATCTATTGCTTCAAACCTGGGAACCCAAAGGTACTTCTAGCAAAACCTTGAAACAAGTAAAATATTTTTAAAAACCTTGTATTTTTATGATGAAGGCAGCTCAACTTAGTGGCCAAAGGGGTGTCCTTAGAGCTACCTACCTTTTTGGCTAGCTAGGAGACATGCTAGCCATATGACTATAGGCGAGTCCCATAACTTCTTCATGTAATTCTCCAAGAATATGTTACCAATACTGTACCCACCTGTATCACTGGATGGAGTTTCCAAGACAAGAAATCCCCATACCAATGAAATCACAGGGTTCTTTCCCTCTCTCCCCTCCCCAAATCTAGAAAGAAGTCTTTGCTTTTATCTATACTCCACAGATTAATCTTCTGAACACACAGCAATAATCACACATCATTTCACTCCTCAAAAACCTCTGATATTTTTAAATATTGTCTAAGAAATGTCTAACCACTTTGGCCCACTGCCACTTAAAGCTCTCTCTGATCTTTGTGGCCCACTCAGAGTATAGCATGATATATACTGTATGATTAGATATTCAGTTTTAAAAATCTGATCAATAAGCTGCCTAGCATAAGGGACAGAGTGTTAAGAAGATCCAAGTTCAAATCTTCCTCTTACTACTTCCTCAACCAAAAGGCAACTTTCTATTCACAATTAGATAAGATTTCAGAAGTCATCTAATCTGTTTCCCTTACCTTACAGGTGAGGAAATGGAGACTCAGAAAGGGGAAGTCCAAATTCACACAAATACTAAAGGGGCAGAGCTGCTTCAAGTCCAAGTCCCCCAACTTGAAACCCATTACACACACCTGAACTAAGATAGTGAAAGGCGGCGTTTTGTGCTATCAGAAGGAATCTGAAAAAATATAAGCATTTATTAAGTACTTACTGTGTGCCAGATACTATTCTAAGTTCTTTACAATTACTCTCATTTGATCCTCACAATGTCTGAGAGGCAGGTGCTATTATTATCCTCATTTTACAGATAAGGAAACTGAGGCATCAGTTAAGTGATTTACCCAGAGTCCCACAGTTAATAACTGTGTGAGACCACATGAATTCTCTTCCTGACTCCAAGCCCAGCATAATATCCACTGTGCCATCTAACTGCACAAGGTAAATAGGACAGATTTTAGAGAGCAGCCAGTGACAGTTAACTTGGTCAAAGGCTCAAAAGATAGCAACGCCTTTAAACATCAAATAGGGAAACAAATGATTTCTTTAGATCTTTAAAAGTAAATAAAATGGAAATTAGGCCTGAGCATCAGAAGAAAGATATATTTCAAGAGATGAGATGAAACCTTCATTATTCTGAGTATTCGTGCTCAAAGCGAGCTCATCTCCAGAAGGAACTATGCATGGGCAGGCAGGAGGAGATAAGCAAGCAGGAAATCATTTTCCCAATGCCTACGTTTCCATGACTTTCTATCACTTACCTTTTATTCCCTTGGGTCCTGGTGGTCCTGGATTGCCCCTGACCCCTGGAGGCCCTGGGTCGCCTGCTTCCCCAGGATACCCTTTCAGCCCAGGAATCCCTGGAGCACCTGACAATAAAAGAGGTATTTCTTTCAGAAACAGATGCTCTGTGAGTAAAAGCACAAAAAGTACATAAAGCTAACTTATTGGTAACCAGTACTATTTCTTGCAAGCTCCAAAAATCACATTTATTACTTATCCTTTTTTATTCTCTTTATTTTTTATCCTCAGTAAAGAATTATAACCATGAGTGATGTTTTAGTTAATTGTACATTTCACTACAGGAGACAACCATGAGTCTATAGGCCACTTGTGTGGATCAAACCAGATTAGAATAGGGGGCAGCTAGGTGGCGCAGTGTATAGAGCACCAGCCCTGAAGTCAGGAGGACCTGAGTTCAAATCTGGTCTCAGACACTTAACATTCCCCTAGCTGTGTGACCGTGGGCAAGTCACTTAACCTCAATTGCCTCAGCAAAAAGAAAAAAAAAACAGATTAGAATATAATTGGAAAATACTTAACAAAATAAATAAAAATATAATAAAACATAGATCGTATTAGATTTAAAAATTAAGTCAACTTGCGGCCTGAAGGGATCAATACATATATCCATATATAGTGGCCTCCATTTCTATTTGAATAGACATGAGTGGATTGTTTTTTTACCTTTTCCCCTTTCTTTCACTTGTCAAGAGGGAACTCATTGAAGGGCTATATATGGATATCTCATATGATATGTATGTCAGGGAAGAGTGAAGAAAGTAGGAGAAATGTTGAGTCTTATAAGATGTTCTGTATCATTTGGGGGTTCTCCTCCCCCCACACATACATAACAATTTTTTTTTTGCAACAATTTATAACTCATTGTGTTTTCAAACTACCTGGAAATCCTGGAGGTCCTGGGTATCCAGCAGATCCTTCCCTTCCTGGTGGTCCACTAGATCCTGGAGGGCCTGGAAAACCTGGATCTCCTTGCTCTCCAAAATAGCCTTAAAAATATATGAGTTAGACTGAATGATTGTGTCACACCACCTAGTTTTCATACCTTCCAAGTTCATGATGTTTTATATAATCATGACAACAGTGGTATTCTTTTACAATTAAGGCTTTGCTTTCAATGAGCCAGTGGGAACCAAGAGTTCCAATTTAGGATATTCTTTCTATGTGGGCTTGTAGTAAAATTCAGAATGTTCAGCAGCCTAGAATTCTCTGACAACCATACTTTGTTTAATCTGAAGGACTAGGAGCATAGGGCAAGGACTACATTGAAAATATTTATATTTGGCTATATCTCTAGAATCCCTATGATCAAAAAGGACCTTAAAAGTATTGTGTGCAACCACTATCTGAAGCATCAATATTATATTAATGCCAACAAGTATAACTTCTGAGTATATCACTCCTCTAATTAAGTATCTGCAGTACATCCCTATTACCTCTAGAGTCAAAATCAGCTTCTCAGTTTAGCATTTAACATCCTTCACTAGAGACTTGGCTCCAAGATACTGTATTTTGAACATTATTATATGTGGTAGTGTCACTGTAGAAGAGGTTGTGGTCTTTCCTCATCCTTCAGCTCTACAAGGATTGTAGGGGAAGACAAGCACTAAAAGAGAAACACCATGGTGGTGGGAATGTATTGTAGCAGCGAGGTATCATGATATTCAGAGGAGGATTTCCAGGTACCAGATATAAGACAATGATGTAGAGAAGAAATAAGCTGCCACAGTTTAGTATGCTGGGATAAAGTCCTGAAATCCTTGGTTTAGTTTCAAGGAGAAACATTATGAAATTTCATGGACATAACCATGGGAAACTGCAAAGTGGCTTGGGATCATAGATGCAGGTTCAATATCTGGCAGAAAGGAAGTCAAGTCTCAACATATCAGGATATGGGAAAGTATGAGCTTAATAAAATATTAAATAACACTGGTACTATATAATTCTTTAGGCTCAGAATCATAGAATCTAAGAAGAAAACTCAGCAGCCATGGAGTCCAACCCATACATAAGTGGAAACCCTGCTATAATATACCCAATTAGTGGTCCCTAACCTTTGCTTGAAAATCTCTAAGGAGAGGGAACACAGTACTCCTCTAAGCATCCACTTTGGGACAGTTTTAATTTTAGGAAGGTTTTTACCAAAATTTTGTCTAAATTTGCCTTTTTTTTTTTTTTTTTTTTAACTGGTACTGCTGCTCTGGGGCCAAAGAGAACAAGTCTAATCTAATCTACATCTTCAATCCCTTTAAATACTTGAAGACAGAAGTCATGTTCCCACCCATTTCCTTCAATTCATCCTTATGTGACCTGGTTACTCTCCTCTGGACAACTCTCTAGCTTCTTAATATCTTTCTTAAACTGTGACCACCAGAAAGGTTCAAAAAGGTTCAGAAAACAGAGAGATTTTCACTTCTCTATTCCTAGAAACTATACCCTCCTTAAAAGCAATCCAAAAATCATAGTGGCTCTCTTGGACACCATATCCCACTGCTGACTCCTATTGAGGACAATCCGATTAAACTAACTCCCAGAATAGCCTCTCCAGGCTTCCTCCATTTTATTCCTGTGATTTAGATTTTCTTTGTACTCAAGGACAAGACTTTACATTTATTCTTGGTGAATTTTACCTTTCTAGATTCTAGATTCAATGTTATAGTTTCTTAACATCCTTTTGGATCTTTCTGTTTATTGCTTCCAGATCCTTTATCATTGTGATACTGAGGATGTGAATACTTAGAGAATTGATAAACATTTTGAAACTTTTACATTATGATCATAGGACCATTTGTCAACACTGAACATTTAATATCTTTTTTTAAAATCAGTTTTTGCCAAGAAAGACCACAAGATACATAGTTGCTCAAGCAAGAGACAGATGATACATAGGCTGCATTTTTTCTTTTGTATATAGTATGAGTTGATTGGTTTTGTGGTTTATTATGAGAAGAAAAAAAAAAGCCTATACTTCCCCCCCACTCTTCTGCTGAAATGTTTTCTCTAGTTTTAAGATGAAAGAAATTACAATCATTCAAAGGAACACTTTAAAGTAAATACTCAAAAGTTAACTGCTACAATCTTTTCACTTTTTATAATAGAATCCATTGAAACAAAGTTTTTAGTCTTAGCTTTACCAGTAACTAACTTGCTGTTCAGTTTGAGGCAAGTTATTTAAACTTTCTAGGGCTCAGTTTCTTTATCTGTAAAATGTGGGAGAAGAACTAAATGGTTTCTAAAGGTTTTCCAACTCCAAGATTCTTTGTTCTTCATTTATATTAGATAAAAGCATAGGCAACTGATTTATTTTTAATTAAAAATTCTCAGATTCCTTCCAGCTTTAACTGGATGGTTTTTATAATTTCTAGTAACATTTGTTGCTTCCCTGAGATTCTGTTTTACTGATGTCTGGATCTATTTATTATAAGGTAACTCCATCCATCAATCAAAATAAACTAATAAACATTTATTGAACTTCTATTGTGTGCAAGGTATTGTAAGGGATATATAGAGAAAAAAAAAAATGTGAACATCCCAGCAACTCAAGGAAATTACAACATGATTGCCCAGATAACACACACATATGAAAAGGTCAACAATATAAATGTTAATAACAGTCAAGCAGAGAGGTATCTTGAAATCTCCATATCTCTACCCCTCCAGGCAAAGGTAAAGAATGACCACATTACCTTCTGAGATATTTCTTTTAAAAGAGTTTAAGCCAACATAGTAGGATGCTTTCATTCCCTTTCTTTAATTCAAAATAAATCTCTCTTGGTTTAGACTTCCAATTTTTCTTAAACATTCCTTTTAATATGACTATTTTTCTTTGTGAATTAGCCATTTTCAGAGCTTTCTGTTTGGGGATGGGGATAGGGGGAGGTATCTAGACACTATGCTTTGGTGGGAGTGTGTGGTCCAGGTTTATGGGTGGTGATTGGTTGTTACCCTTCATTCTTGAGGACCAAAGTGGTAGACTGTGATGCCTTGACTATTCCTGCTTTTGCCTTCTGTTGGGTACATATTCTAATTATTTTGCTCCTACCTTCTCATTTACTAAATGTTTCATATTTAGGAGTCAGTGGTATCATTGTAACTGATTGGGTGTTAATAGGAAGCACTCTAGAGATGGCTCAGAAATTACAGTGACAAGCTCTTGGGTCTTCCTATTTTCCCCCCACATTACTCCCAGTACCTTAACAATATGAACTTCAGGGTGGCTTAGCCAGTTCTCACTGTGAAGATTCTAGACCTAACAGAATAAATGTGGATCAAGTTGCTGACCAGCCTAGAGACAGAGAAAGGAGTGCTTGGGGTTACATCAGTGGCACCCCTGGCTATGCTAGAAGCAATGACATATGACTGAGAATGTTTAGCCAATATGAAGAAACAGCATGGAGAAGTAAAAAAAGCACCAGATTTAAATGAGTTTGAATTTGGGTGTTGCATTTACTAACCATATAACCACAGGTAGACCACCTAATCACTGCAAATTTTAATTTCCCTATTAATAAAATAGAGTTACTAGACCTAGTTCAAAGAACACTTTGTAAACCTCAAAAGGCCATTTAAGGTGGAGTCATAATTTTCATTATTTAGAATTCTTGAGACCCATTGTAGTTGACCCCCAAAATCTGAAGGAATGTAACAAGGAAGAGAGATTAGACAAATTAGGAGCAATGAGTGGATGTTAAAGGGCTAAAAAATCTAGATTCAACCTAAAAAAAATCTGACAATTAAAGAGATTTCAAAGGATAATATGCTACTCTAGAAAGTAGTGGGCTTTTATCACCAAAGATCTTTCAGCAGAGGCTAGATGGTATTGACTAGAATCCTGTTTAATGACTCCAAGACCTCCAAAGGCTTTGACAATTCTGAGATTCTGTGATACTATAATATCCTATTCTATTCTGTTCTATTCTATTCTATTCAATATAGACCCATTTATGATGACACAATTTTTATGGCATCATTAAATGGTGAGAAAGACTGCTAAAAATTTGGGGATACCAGATTAAAAGAAAATGGGATAAAAAGGGAAGGCTGATGGATTTCTTAGAATCTAGCTAGAAATCCATAGAAATCTCATGCATGTATGTGGTCCTTCATCCCCAACCTCTGGAAGAAAATTAGTCTTTACCTGGACATCCAGGGATACCTGGATCTCCTTTTAGTCCAGGTGGCCCAAACAGACTTGCTGCATCACCTTGATTTCCTATAGATGATAAAATAAATGTCATTTATTTGGAATTGGGGGGTGGTGTTATTTTTTATTACACCAAAGTCAGTTTATGAAATAATAAGCAATTTATCTGTACTTTTTCAAATATTTCAGGATACATTTTTAGAGGTTTCTATCTAAATAGCTATCCATCTAGCATATGAAAAATAAATACTAAAGTACTGTTAGAGGTTTAACCTTTGGGGCACAATTTCACCATTCACAATAATCAAAGGAATATATTTGATGTGTTTGTGATTTTCTCCAAACTTCTTTGATTTAATTTTTTAGCAGTTACTTTGTGGCATAATCTATTTAAGGATATGTCTGTGTGTGTGGGTGTGTGTGTGTTTGTGTGTAGATACACACACATATATACACATACACATATATATGTACATCCATATATGTATCTACACATATTTAGAAATATATAACATTAGGTTTAATTTTCAGAGCCATATAGCAAACCCACAGACATATTCTGAGCTATGAGCAAGGAAACATGGCTTTTCCTCCCTGCAAAAAGATTTCACAAAGACATGCTTTGTGCAATATCCTTGCATAGGGATAAATATATACACATACAAATCCACTCATATTCATTCCTCATTCATTTACTCAATCAGCAAACATTTACTAAATGCCTTCTCTGTGCAAGGAAATGAGGACATAGATAAATATAGCATAGCCCCTGCTCTCTAGGAGCTTACATTCAAATGAGTGAGAAAAAGGGAAAAAGTCCATCATAAAGGAGATCTTAGACATTTTCATGGAGCTGAGAATACCCTGGCCTCCCACCTGACATGTATAAATTCTACCACTGGATTCTCTTAATAGAAAGATAGGTAAATAGATAGATAGGTATGTATATATGCATATGTATGTATATGGTATATACATGTGAGTATCCCACATAGTTGCATAATCTTTACAAACACAGAAACTCACATAGTGGAAAGAGGAAGGGGGATAGGGGTGGGAAGAGAAGAGAAGCCTGCTTCCAGGAAGGTAAGAATTGAAATAAGTTGAGAAAAGATGGAATTAATGAGACTGAGCCTGCAAGGCAACTGTCAGTTGTAGTATTTATTTTACAAACATCCAGATATGTTTTTTAGAAGTGAAGATTTATAAATGCCACTTAGAACACAATAACCTCTTCTCTTAACATGTCACTAAATTCAATATATTTGAGAAAAGAGGACTCAGCTTCTCACTTTTATATTTCAATCACCTAAATTATTTATTTTTAAAATCTTCTTTACTTTTATTTTATAGAATCTCTAAACAAATAAGGAAGTAGAGCATTCAGTACCTTTAGGTCCTCTTGCTCCAGGAAGTCCTGGAAGTCCAGGCAAGCCTGGTAAGCCCAGCTCACCCTAAATAGAAGAAAAATTTACAATGCTATGTTTTAAGAGAAAAAGCCCTATAAATATTGCATATTTATAATGACAGATCTATATATGGCATATTATCTTAAAAGTATTCACACTTCATAGGCTCATAAATTTTTGGCTGGAAGGGACCTTAGAATCCAATCCTCTAAGTTCATAAATGAAGAAATTGAGATAGAGGATGGTTACATGACTTATCCTCATTCACAAACTTGTAAGTATCTGAGATACAGTTTGAATCTAGGTCTTACCATTTCTAGGTCCAGTGCCCTATCTAATATGCCATGTAGCTTCCCAAAATTCTTGCTACATTGGCCTAGAATTGAATAGTGGGTGAATATTTTACCAATGACTCACCAATGATACCATTTACTTTTGTACTTCTTGTACTGATAATATCAGTGGAAATGCAATGCTTTGCAGAAATTACATCTGATTTAAAACAATTAAAGCTAGGTTTAATATAGTTACCAGTTAATTAATCTAATTACTCATGCAGATCTGAGAGATCAAAATTCTCTTTAAATTCAATTGTATAGTAGAGCAGTGGTGTATTTGCACAGTTTAATCTGTAACGTGTGGAAGAATGAGTGTATAATTCATGAAATTAATTCAGTCTCTGTTTTGAATTTTTTTAAAAAGATAATTAATATAAGGGTCATTCCCCAATTGACATATAGTCAAGGGATATGAATAGGCAGGCAGTTTTCAAAGAAACACAAGCTACCAACAATTATATGAAAAAATGTTCCAAACCACTAATAATCAGAGAAATGAAAATTAAAACAGTTCTGAGGTTTCATCTGACTAACAACCATTAGATTCACAAAAATGACAAAAAAAGAAAATGATAAATTTTGGAGGGGCTTTGGGGAAATAGGCACATGAATGCACTGCTGGAATGTAAATTGGTCTGGCCATTCTGAAAAACAATTTTTAATCATATTCAAAAAGTCACTGAACTGTAGTCCATTGACTCAGTACTACCATGACTAAGCTCATACCCCAGAGAGATGCACAAAAGAGGAAAAAGACTCCCATGTACAAAAATATCTATAATAACTGTTTACACAATGAAGGCAAGAATCAGAAACTAAAGTATAGAATGGCTGAACAAATCAATATACATGAATATAATGGAATTCTGTTGTGAGTTAAGAAATGATAAAAGAAACTTCAAAGAAACCTGGGAAGATTTATATCACCTGAAGAAGAGTGAAATGTTTCAGAACCAAGAGAATAATTTATACAAACCGACAAAAATGTAAAGACAAACAACTTGAAAGCCTTAAGAATTCCAATCAATACAATGAATCAATCAAGATCTTATATTACTGATGACGAAGCCTGCTGCCCACTTTTTGACAGAGAGATATTACAGGATGTTCAAACCCTCTTTGGGCATGATTAATGTGGAAACTTGTTCTGATTTACCTTTACATATTTGCTATAAGGTTTTTTTTCTTCTTTTCTCATAGGGAGAACATGCTTGTTAATTGAAAAAAAAGTAAAATAAAAATTACATTTAAGATAACTTCTTAATCTGTAGGTTGATTGTATATAGGGGTCACAAAATTATGATTTATTATCAGTAAATGTTTGATCTGTATATCTATTTTATATACTTATATACCTGAGGTCATGTAAAAATTTCTTATGTGAAAAGGGGTCATGAGTGGAAAAAAGTTTAAAAAAAAAAAAAACCCTGGTTTAAGATAATCACATTAGCTCACTTTCATATATCTTGATTTGGTACATAATACTAGCAAATTTCAACAACTGCTTTCAGCAAGTATGATCCAGCCATCCACTCTTACTGCCTATAATAATCTGAAAACCTCTGGTTTCCTGGGTCTAGCCTTGCTTTCAGCAGACCATCTACTTTAGACATCTTCTCTCTCCTCCTTACTTATTCTATATTCCTCCCCCATCTACCTAATTGGAAATATCTAGCTTCCTGACTAATTTGTACCTACTAGTACAAATTAGTACTGGTAAACCAGTCAGATATGCTTGAAGAAGACTCTATCAGGTAACAACGACCCAAGTGCATTATTGTTCCTTTGCTACATTTTTCTTCCTCTTCTAATGCTCTTTCTTGTCTCAAGCTAAGTCATAAGAGCTTCCCCTGTATGAGTTAAAGCAAGTGGGGGACAAAAGGCCTATTGATTTTAGTATCTCTGACTGTCTTGTGTCTTACATGGAAATTTCAAATTCCTTTCAAGGTAGTGACAATAGATAGGGATGCTATCCTAACTGACTTCTCAGGAGATGATTCTTCTCGTGACTAAAATAAATCAATATTTATTATAGAAGGCATATTATCAGATACTCAACCAGACTAGCAATCAGAATATTTCTGATACCTCTAGTACCTAGAAAATAATCAGCAGAAATTGTAATAGAATAATTGAATTAAAATAAAATTGTCAGATAATTGTAAGTTTACTAATCCTTCTCTGTGGCTCTGGATTTTATCATTTTAACATTTTTTTTTCTTGGTTGGGGGAAGTTATAAGTAATTCTAATGGTTTTACAGTTTTCACTTACACTTTCATTCCCTTTCACAACTTAGGAACGAAAGGTAATGAGACATCTAAGATGACTTGAGTTAACTGTAACTTCTGATGAATTGATAGGTCCCTCTCACCTAATATATCAAATAAAATGATTCCCGATTCTCCCCTCCTCCTTCCTCATTTCATAGAATACCTTACCTCATCCCCTGGAATACCTGGGAAACCAATTATTCCTTTGGGCCCTGGAGGTCCTGGGAGGCCCAGGGGACCTGGAAGCCCCGGATGTCCACTCTTGCCAGGTTCTCCTCTTTGTAATCCAGGTAGCCCATCTCTTCCTGGAAATCCTTTTATCCCTGGGATTCCAGGGCTCCCTTTATCCCCTAAAGATACAGGAGGAATTTAGAATGTTCAAGTCCAAGATCACCAGAATTAGAGCTGGAAGAGACCTTAAAAATCACCTAGTCACAGTCAATCAATATTGATCAAGTGCTAAGCATTGAAAACATAAAGAAAGGGGGAAAATTTACCTGCCATCACAGAGTTCACAAGCTAGTGGGGAGGCAACTTACAGACAAAGTTGTACAAACAAGATATAGATAGTACAAATTAAAAGTCACAACAAAGAGAAGTTGTTATTATTAAGGAGGTTGGGAAAAGACTTCCTTGAGAAGGTGAGATTTTAGTTGGGCCTTAAAGGAAACCAGAGAAGCAAGGAGACAGAGATGAAAAGGGACAGTATTCCAAAGGATGGTGAATAGCCAACAAAAGCTTCTTGACTGACTGACTGACTTCCTGCAGCCTCAGTTTTTTCATCTGTAAAAAGATAGGCTTAAATTTGGAGCTATGCTCAAAAAGTTATCAGACTGTGCATGCCCTTTAACCCAGCAGTGTTTCTATTGGGCTTATATCCCAAAGAGATCTTAAAGGAAGGAAAGGGACCCACATGTGCAAAAATGTGGCAGCCCTTTTTGTAGTGGCTAGAAACTGGAAACTGAATGGATGCCCATTAATTGGAGAGTGGCTGAATAAATTATGGTATATGAATGTTATGGAATATTATTGTTCTATAAGAAATGACCAGCAGGATGATTTCAGAGAGGCCTGGAGAGACTTGCATGAACTGATGCTGAGTGAAATGAGCAGAACCAGGAGATCATTATACACAGCAACAAGAAGACTATATGATGATCAATTCTGATGGACATGACTCTCTTCAACAATGAAATGTTTCAAACCAGTTCCAATTGTTCAGTGAAGAAAGCCATATACACCCAGAGAGAGGGATATGAAATGTGGACCACAACATAATATTTTCATGCTCTTTATTGATGTTTGCTTGCATTGTGTTTCCTTTCTCTGATTTTCTTTTTTTTCTTGTAGATACGATTTTTCTTGTACAACAATAAGGGTGGAAATATGTATGCAAAAAAAAAATAGAGAGAGAGAGGCTTAGACTAGGTAATCTGGGAGGTCTCTTACAGCTGCAGTTCACATTTTTTGAGGAGATCAAAATCGAAGCCCTCATTTTTCAGAAAAAGAAATTGAAACCCAGGAAGTGACTTGATTGTTAATGGCAGAACTGAAGCTCTTCTGAATCTTTTTTTTTAACATGGCATCCTACTGACTCTTAAGCATCCAATACAATATTAAAACTTCAGAAGCTAAAGGACAATTTGGCCCTCTGAATGACCTCCACAGGAATTACCCACACACATCAAAATCTATGTAATTGCTACCTGCTCATTTTAATACCAGCTCCAAAAGGTGTACATGAAAGGAGTCAAGACAAGGAAGTTGATGGACATATTTGGAATGAGTGTCCATACCTCATCATCAACTCAAGTTCTGAATTTCCCAAACTGTCAGTGTATATGGATTTTAGGAGAGAAAATTGTCAGGTAAAATTTAAGAATAGAGAAATATAACAATAAGAAAATGTCACTTGTTTAATGACCATTTGTTTTTATAAAGAGATGGTCCTCCTAGATTCAGCAATAATACCAATATCACTTGAGAATATTTATGAACTCTATTTCTCTGTTTGGCCATGCATAGAAATACTAGGATATTTTTCTAAGGTGAAGTAAATAAACTTATCTTTCTTACCTTTTTCTCCTGGGAATCCATATCTACCAGGTGGCCCAAGATCACCTTTTTCTCCCTTTCTTGGAACTATGGAAATATCCCCTCGATCTCCTGGATAGCCTTTTTCTCCTTAAAATTCAATAAAATTCACAAGTAAATAAATATACATGATCTTTAACTCACAACATTTTATTCCTCTTCAATCATGTCCCCATTACTAACTACAATGATCATATTTATTAGTTTGTTTCATTTAGTTTTACATATCTGTACTGGAAAAAGGGAAATCATTGCTACTTCTGTTACAACAGGTTTGGAAATAGTTTTTCAATAGCCAGTAGACCTGCAAAAATTCTGTTTGGTCTGTAAAATCTCAGTTTTCCTGGCTCACTTTTACCAATTCCACGTCCTCTTCCTAGTCATTTTCATCATCTTATTTTCCTTATCACTAGTTACAAGAACCATTGCTTAATTGTGTCCAGCAAAATACACCCTGGAGTTCCCCATAAACACAGATTCCCATGACGACCAAACAAAAAAAAAGAGAGGAGAAATGAGCAGCAATACAAAAACCTGGTTTTCATTAAGTATGCCCTAAGAATGAACCAGAGCTTGTCTTCTTGGTAGGAAATGCACTAAAACTTAGGCTAAAGAGTGACTTCTTGTCTCCTTGATATCATGTAGGTGACTCACTGGCTAATAAAACAGAAAATAATAGTCAATCTAAACTAAAATGGAATAGTAATTTAAAACCAAGTATTTGTTGTTGTTTTTCAGTTGCGACTGACTCTGTGACTCCATCTGGGATCTTCTTGACAAAGATACTGGAGTGGTTTGCCATTTCCTTCTCCAGCTCGCTTTACAGATGAGGAAACTGAGGCAAACAGAGTTAAGTGACTTGCTTAGGGACACACAGCTAGTAAGTATGAGGCTGGATTTGAACTCAGGAAGATGAATTTAGGCTCAGCACTCTATGCACTATGGCACCACTTAGCTGCCCCAAATTAAACATATAGATAATAAAATAAATTCGTTTCTGAAATTGTTTCTAGGAATTAATATCTTTCTCGCAATATTGGGGATAAAATCAGATGAATGTGAAATCCTTAAAGATGGTGAACTCTCCACCAGCCTCAAGTTCAGTATTGTTCCCCAAATTACTGTGTTAACTGGGAAATATTTAATGAAGTAAGTAAAAATATAACATAGATAATGTCAATTTGTGATTTTGTAAAATCAGATGAATATGAAATCCTCCAAGTATCAGATTCTCCATCAGCTGCAAGCCCAGTATGGTCCCCAAAATTATCATGTAATTGGGAAATGCTTAATGAAGTAAATAAAAATACAACCCCAACATAATCTCAAGTTGTAGTTTTCTAAAATCAGAAGAATATGAAATCCTCAAAATGTCAGACTCTCCACCAGCTGCAAGTCTTATATGTTTCTCCAAATTACCATATAATTGGGAAATATTTAATGAAAAGTAAACAAAAATACAATATAACATAGATCATGTCAACTTGTGATTTTCTAAAATCAGACAAATATGAAATCCTCAAGGTGTCAGGCTCTCCAGCAGCTGCCAAGTACAGTGTGGTTCTCCAAATTACCATATAACTGGGAAATGTTTAACAAAGTAAATAAAAATATAATACAACATAGATAATGTCAACTTATGGTTTTCTAAAATCAGATAAATAAGAAATCTTTAAAGTGTCAGACTCTCCACCAACTGCAAGCCCAGTGTGGTTTCCCCAAATTACCATGTAACTGAGAAATGTTTAATGAGGTTAAGAAAAATACAATATAAATAATGCCAATTTGTGGTTTTCTAAGGAAATATGCAGGGATTCATTTCTATATGAGTTTGACTCCAATGCCTAAGATAGTCTATCAAATGTGAAAAATAAATAATTAATGATGCCATAAAGGTTATGGCCTGAGGTCCAGAAAAGTTAGGTAGCTAGCCCATGCTCCTATAGTAGGGTCAGAGGTGAGAAATAAATTCTTATTCCAAGCTCAGTCCTCAATCACCTCTTATAGAATATTTGAATATAATAGAATATGATAAGAGCTACTTCTCAAAATAAAGGTGATTAGGGTACTGGCTTTGGAAACAGAAGTCATGAGTTCAAATCTTGCTTCAGATGCCTACTAGCCATGTGACTGAATAAATCACTTATTCTTTTGAACTTCAGGTTCTTCATTTATAAAATGGAAATGATCATGTCTACTTACAGAATTCTCAAAAGGATTAAATGAAATAATATAATATAAATGCACTTTAGAAACATTAAAGAATTATAAACATGTTAGCTATTATTGTCTGTAGTTATATGTAAAAAGATAGGTATGTAAAGAGAATGTTTAAAATTCAGGCAAGAAATTCTGAAATAAAAATCAAAATAAGGAATTGTGGAGAAAGCCAAGGATTGAAAGTCTAATTCTGATGAATTTAAATGAGGAATGAATTTATGATGTAAGATTATGGACTGTGATGAGGAAACTCCACCCAGATTGACTGCATCAATTGCTGTAGCTTATCAAGTTGTTGAAAGCACAGAGAGACTGTGTGCTACCCAAGATCACACAGCCAGCATTTGTCAAAGGAAGCACTTAAACTCGGGCCTTCCTGACTTTGAGGAAAAAGAGACTGAAAATATTCATTAAAACATTTACCTTTAGAACCCGGCCCTCCTGGTTCTCCTGGAAGGCCACAAGGACCCTCTTCTCCTGGGTCACCCTTTCTACCCGGAAGTCCGATCTGTCCTTTCCTTCCTCGCTCTCCTGGAAAACCTGGGATACCTGGCAGGCCTTGGGCCCCTGAGAGTGTTCCAAGGTATGCAAAAGAAAACATGGACTTTATGAGAGTATTTTTGAGAGAGACTCTACCAAGAGAGATCATATACTAGCCAAAAGAATGGGGGGATAACTTGAGCAGGTAACAGAATAAATTACAGGTACAAGTGAATTTGGTTAGGCTCCAAACAGAGAGTGGCTGTAGCTGGCTTGAACTTCATAATCACTAGCAAAAAGAAGTCATTTTTCCATGAGAAATCTGGGCAAAAAGGACATTTCTGTGCCCATAAGAATGTAATCTCCTTGAGGACAGTGGTCATACTTTTGCATTTTCTTACATCTCTAGTGCTTAGCACACTACTTCTAAATGAGTAAATACTAAATAAATGTTTATTTGATTAGTACATACACACACATGTATATACATATATATATGTGTGTGTGTGTGTGTGTGTGTGTGTGTTTATTTGTTTATTTATTTGTTTGCTTATTTTTGGGACTGGGTCTTCTTATTTCATCCAGGCTAAAAGTTCAGTGACCATTCAAAGGTCCCCTGCTGACCTTCATGGAATCTTTGATCTACTTTGTTTTTCTAAGCTGGGATGGGTCATTCCTTCTTAGAACCTGCTGGCCCACTGGTCCCAGAAACTCACAATATTAGTGTCAGATTTAGTGCAAAGACTACTGAATTCTCTCAACACGGGGAGATCAGAACTCCCAAACTCAAGCAATCCACCAGCTTCAGACTCCTTGGCAGCAATAAACTTAAGTCATACCTCAACTCTGCCTGTCCTGACTTTTCCTAATTATGCAGAAAGACATTGTAAAAACACCAGACATAGATCTCTTTATTTCTAGAGATCTTGGACAATATTCTGTGAAAGCCATTTTCATTCTGTTGTAAGTTAGAGTCATTTAGTTACATAATGCATTTCAGAAGAGAAAAGGGCAGGGGGTTTCTTATCCATGTTAATTTACCATTTCTCCTGTCCTGCTTCCAACACTACCAAACCCACTGCAATAAATAAAGGCTGTGGTACAATTAATTTGGCTATAGTTCTTTATTGCCCACAAACCACATATGAAATTTTTATGTCAAATTCTGGTTGCAACACTCGAAGTAAGGGAGATCATCACCCTCACTCCAATATTGCTGAAGGAACCTTATTCCATGATCTTAGATCCAAGTCATCCTTTGACCTAGAAGTGTCCCTCATACTTCTATTCTGAGTATCCTAAAGTCTCATATTCTACTCACATAAATAAGTAGGAGGAGGTAAAACTGTGGGGGAAAAAAGGAGGAAAGAGAAAGGGAATGGTATATCAAATCTGGGGTAAAAAATTGAGTCTAGTGGGAAGGAAAAAAATGTGAGATTTGGGGATGGAATTCAAAATCACTGTTAGCTACTTATAAAACCTAAAAATTGAAGAAAATAAATAAAACCTACCTTTTGGGCCTGGGACACCTGGTGAGCCATTATCTCCACAGTGACCTGGGTCCCCTTGTGGTCCTGGGGGTCCAGGTGAGCCTGGAAGTCCCGGGGTTCCTGGAAGGCCTTTCATTCCAGCTGGTCCAGGAGGACCTCTATCTCCTTGATGACCTTTCAAGCCATTAAATCCTGATAAAAATCACAGCCTGATCAAATTTATAAGACTACTATATACTAACAGACTTAATTTTCTTTTTACAATACACTTTAAATTACGCATCTATAACCATGAAAAGGGAATAAGGGAATTCTCTTAAGCTAAATGCCAAAGGTCCTGAACATTTGATAAAGATTGATAGCATGAGCTGACTTTACTGATCCAAAGAACAAAGTCCATAATCAAGACTGATTTTGTTCAGAGAGAGCAAACAAAGATTAACAAGAGGAGAGTTTGAAAGAGGGAAAGAAAATTAGACAGGAGAAACAATGAGTTACTCATAATGAACACTTGACAATAATTAGAACAAAACTAAAAAAGAAGAAAATTTTCCAATTGCTTCCTCAATGGCTTTATGGAGGGTAAGGTGGTCCCATATCACATAAAATCTCAGGAGGGCATTGTAGAAATTTGAACAGCATCATGGATCAGAAAGTTCATAGTATAGTCATAGGATTTAGAGAGACTGAAGAGACTAATAATCTCATCTAAGCTTCTCATTTTACAGATGAGGAAATTGAGACCTGAAGAAGTGAAATCATGTGCCTGAAATCATACTAACAAGTAGTAGTTGGGACCTAGTTTTGAATTCGTGATTCTGGCCCCTAATACCAGTACTCAGTCCACTATACCATATTATGCTTTCCATGACCCTTAAACTTCCAATTTACCCATCATGGTGGATAGGTTATTAAAGAATAGAGTCTTGGAAGATATAGCAAAATCCTGATTAGTGCAAATAATAAATCCATAAAGTGGTCACATGCATTCAAATTTCTACTATTTTAAGTTATAATTATGTAAAATATGGTAAATGGTTCAAGATTAATGGAAACATATAGTGTAAATTTGAATAATGTGGCTACTTTAGGGGATTCATTATTTGCACTAATTGTAACCAAGTTGGAGATATCTTAGACTAAATATCTTTCTCCCCAATATAAAATACATATCCCCAACATGGAGATACATATGCATTGGTAGATATATAGAAAGATATATATTAGCACAGTGTAAGTCCTTTGAGAGTAGGGAATATTATCCTTTTGTGTTTGTGGCCCGAGACATGGTAGATGCTTAAGAAATGCCTGAAATTTATTGTTGTTTTGATTTGTGGATGGACTTTATTTTTTCATGTAAAATGAGATGGGCAGCCCAGTTTGAATTCTATATTCTTTATTGTAGTATTATCACCCTTTGGAATAGTTTCTGCTTTGAAAGACATTCTGAAGTCTGCTTTGCCTCTCTGACACTTTTTTTAAACTCATATTTCTTTTCTCTGCCCAAATTCTATCTAATCCCATGATCTCAGTATTTCCATTTTACCCACATTGTGGGATAATTGTTTCAGCACATTTCCTCCCCTGGAATTATAGCACCAATGAAGGGGGGAAGGAAATGAAATTATATTCTGAACTGACCCGTTATAAAATATTTTAGATATAGAACGATGAAGACTGTGAATCTTTAAAGGAAGAAATCACATCTTAAAAAAAAAATCTCCTACAATGCCTAGAACAGGGTTGTAGGTACTCAATAACTCTTTGTTGTTGGATTTATGGAAGAGGGAAAATCACTATGAATATTGGCCACCTGCCTATATGTTTCTACCACAGGCCTGAAGTCTTAAGAAGGCAATGTAACTCAGGAAAGAGGTGGTTCACTAGAGACAGCAATTGAGCTCACCATTCTCTGCTCCAGTGGATGTGAGTATATTTCTGTCTTAGCAATAATACCAGCAGCTAAAAGAAGGAGGGAGATGTTAGAGAGATATTTCTCCCTCTGATAGAGCACTTTGCTAAGGTTCTCCTAGGATGAAAGAGGTAAAAATGTTCAGAGATTTTAATGTATGGCTCTTATTAAAGGGCAGCTAGGTGGAATAGTGAATAGGATACCAGGCCTGGTCAGGGAGACTCATCTTCCTGAGTTCAAATCTGGTCTCAGGTACTTACTAGCTGTATGATCCTAGGCAAATCACTTAATCCTATTTGCTTCAGTTTCCTCATTTGTAAAACGTGCTAGAGAAGGAAATGGCATATCACTCCAGTATCTTTGCCAAGAAAACCCCAAATGGTGTTGTGAAGAGTCAGACATGACTGAAAAATGATTCAATAGAAACAACAAATATTTGATTTTGTATTATTATTCTATTTTAGTTGCTTAGGTTGACTATTATTTTCTGTTAGCTAGTGAGTCACTTACATAATATTAATGAGAAGGAAAAAAAAAGACACTTGTGAAATAGTACAATGAAGACAGCATTTGCTAATGATATGAATATCAAGAGTATGATTCATAGAAGTTTTCAGTGAATTTGAAAGGTCTACTATTGGGCATCTAGTGCTAACAAGGAATATACATAAGGACACAAAAGGACTCATGGGAGCCAATTATTACATTTTTAGCATATTTACACCTCAGAAATCAGCAAATACTAGAAATCTGTATTGTTTTGTTAATTGTCTAGATTGGAGAGAGTGATAGAGAGAATGGTAATAATGCAAATTCAACTTAAAAGTATGTCAGACATGCTTTTTTTTTTTTTTAAAACCAATGGTTATAATTTACCAGCACACCTCTGGATGTGTATGTTTAAATATGAAAGAATAAGAGAAGCAATAAGTTTTTCTTTGGTATTTGTAGTCTTTCAGTTTTTGAAAAAGGGAAGGGAATGGCATCAACAAGCTATAAGACTGAACTTAATCCAGCCAGCTTCTCTGACTCCCCAAGTGGAAGAAGTTGAATTGAAATACAAGATAAATAGAGAGGAAGTAAGAGTGCCCGTAGCTTCACCCACTATTGCCCAGTTTATCAGGCCCTTAGAAATGAAATCCTAAATTACTGAAAACTGGCACTCATATCAATATAGAAGTTGTTGTCAGTGAAATTATGACACCATGGCGAAATGGAGATATTATTGCAAGCCTAGACACAGACAAACATTGGGCCCTATTTTCAAAAAAAAGTGTTGAAAATGTAATCTGCAAAGTGTACCTTTGATTCCTGGCAAAATTCTAGAAGGTGTTATTGAAGGGGTGGTTATATAAGCTGAGGTCATATAAGAAAGAATAAACTTCATCATGAACAAAACATGTCAGAACAATCTCATTTCCCTTTTCCAGGACTTGTGGATCAAGTAAATGCTGTGAATAATACAATGGCCATATATTTTAGCAAAGCACTAAATAATCTCCCTTGTGATCAAAATGAAGAATTATAGGTTAGGTGACAGCCCAGATATGTAGGTAGATTTGCAGCTGGTTGCATGGCCAGATCCACAGAGTAGTTATTAGTGGCCCCATATTCATTTGAAATAAGATTTCTAGTGGGTCATCCCAGGGTCCTGTGTTTTATCTTATGATATTTAACACTTTAAAAAAAAAAAAACGATTAGGATGGAAGGACAGATGACATGCTGGACTTGGAATAAGGAAGAGCTTAATTCAGATCCAAAAGGCAATTATTTTAGTAGCTGTGTGCCCATGGGCAAGTCACGTAATTTCTCTGAATCTCAGTTTCTTCTGTCAAATGGGAATAATAGTGCCCATAATCCCTAATTCCCAGAACCATTATGAGGATCAAATGAGAAATGAATGTATAGAAAGTACTTATCAAACTTTAGGGAGCTAGATAAATGCCACTTATCTCATTCTCATGTTGTTTAATGATGATTATATAGAAACAATTCTGGCATAAATTTTTATCCCATGGGCTATTGCTCTAGAA
Organism: Myrmecobius fasciatus; assembly: GCA_023553655.1. NCBI lineage: Eukaryota > Metazoa > Chordata > Mammalia > Dasyuromorphia > Myrmecobiidae > Myrmecobius > Myrmecobius fasciatus. The sequence continues at coordinate 82,028 of JAJPUD010000514.1, forward strand.
AATGAAATGACTTCTTTGTGTAATTGAATAAAAGTACTGGGAAGTCAGCGAATTTTATGAGAGCTCACTGAGAGAATCTTTGGGACAGGTCCAGTAGCAGACAGGAGGATTACTTCCACTAGGTTTCTGAAGTTTGAAACCTTTTCATTCCATATACTTTGGAGATTATGAGAATTTGATATGTCAACACATATATTAAAATGTAAAACTTCCACGAATCTCTGTTGTTATTTTATTATCAACATTATTGTCAGATTTTCAAATGACTTGAAGTCCCTAGAAATAACTAACACATTAGATATCAGAAACCCAGAGGTCTTACATGGTTAGAATGGACTAAATCAATCAAGATTAAATTTAATATGGCTAACTGTAAAATTCCACATGAGTTCAAAAAAAATCAACTTCATAAGTTCAAGATAGGAAAAGATAATAACAGTCATCTCAAAGTTATAAAGACTTTAATGAACTACAAGATATAATATATATAGAAATAGATGTCTATGCCAACCTATCATCTCTCTCTCCATCCATTCATTCATTCATCTATCAACTACATGACATGGCAGCCAGAAAAGAGAATGTGACTTTTGAGAATCATAGAATCCAGAATGAGGAAGGTGACCATCCAAATGAACTCTGAACTAGTAAGATCACAACTGCAGTATTGTGCTCAATACTCTGTCAGTATATCTGCTCAGTTCTGGACCCACATTTTAAGAAGGACATTGATAATTTGGGGATTCACCTGAGAAATGGTGACTAGAGTGGGGAAAGACATTGAGGAAAAGTTGAAGGAACTGGGGAACTTTATCCTGGAGAAGAGAAGAGCTAGAGAGGAAATAATGGTCCTCAATTATATAAATGGCTTGGATGGGGAAGAAGGGTTAGATTTTTTCTGCTTGATCCCGAAACAGAACTAGAAACAGTAGCTGAGAGTTTCGGAGAGGCAGATTTGGACACAATACAAAGAGAAAACTTCCTAACAATCTGAGCTATCCAGAGTAGAACGGGCTACCTCAAGAAATGGGTTTTTCCTCACTGAAGGTTTTCAAGCAAAAGTCGGATAACCAATATATCATAGAAGGGATTCTTAGTCACATATAATTTGGATTACCTGGTCTCTGAAGTAATTTTCAACTCTTACATTCTGTGATTTTAAGTATTCACTTGAATTTTGTTTTAGATTATAGGCTTTCCCTGTACCTCTCATCCCCAGCCCTGGTTTTCTAGAATCTCCACCATAGCAAAGATTTCAGTTGCTTTCAATTCAAAATTTCTATAACAAGTTAGGTGCCACTTCTAGTTAGTAAACAAATGTAATCAGGACATCTGTCCTTCTGATCAGTAAATGGGTAAAGGGTACCTGGAGGAAAAAAATAAGGTGAAGAAGCAGATAGAGATTTATTGAACTCAATTCTGTAAATATTTGTTAAGTTCCCATCATGGCCAAGGTATTTCCTTAGGAAAGAGATCTTAAGGAACTGATAATAAAAAAAAAACTGGAAGAAATACATAACACAATAATTGTGATACAATGCTGATTGTGATGTGTGTGAAGAAGGAAAGCTTAGGCATAGTGCTATAAGAAACTGGAATTTGTTTGGTGTGGGTTCAAGGGGAGGGCCAAGGAAGGATTTTTAGAAAAGGGAGCACCTACACATGGATGGACAAAGGAAAAGCAAATAACAGGAGAACTTAAGTTAGAAAACAGTGTATGAAAGAAAATAATGTGAAAGATAGTTAGGATGCATAAATTTGAGAGAAATCAGCATGAGGACAAGGGATAGAGATGAATCCAGTTTGTCTATTTCATCACTGTAACCATGTCCAAGTCTACTTGTCACATTCTGTTTTGATAAATACCTCTTAGTTTATTAGTCCAAAATCTGAATGATGCAAAGAGGGCCTCCAAGCAGGGCCTCCCATCTGGCTTCTTGCTGACATTCACTTACCTGGAATGCCTGGTGATCCAGGTAGTCCAGGTTGCCCTGGCAATCCTGGAACACCTTGGCATTCTTGTCCTGGCACACCTGGGTTACCAGGAGGTCCAGCATTCCCTTTTCTGCCTTGAATTCCTTTAATGCCTGGGAATCCTGGAACACCAGTTATCCCTGAAATGAAACAAAGCTTCCGATGACATAAAACTCTTCATATTACTGAATACCAAATACTATATGCCCAAAGTCTATTGTTACTTTGCTACTTCACTATTATGTAGCTTTGAGAAATTACCTGTCTGGGCTTCAACCTACTCCTCCATAAAATAGGGATCATCATACCAGTAATTTCTAACTCACAAATAAGATAATCTATGCAAAAAAAATAATAACCAGCCTTTGTCCAGGGCTTGATGTATGTATTAGGTTTTGGCTACAAGGTACTCAATGAAAAATAATTGTCCTTAGACTGCATCCCTATCTTCCAGCCCCTATGGAAGATGAGACTTTTGTCTTATTTCTCCTTGTCTATAATACTGCTATGTCTTGTCCCCTCCCCATTACACTGTCCCATACCTTCTTCCTCCTTCCCCTAGCACTCTTTCTTTCCAAGTAGTCTTTCTCAATTATTGTATAAATTCTCCAAGGACAGGGATTGTCTTAATTTTGTCCAAAGTTTAGTAAAGTGTCTGGCACATGGAAGGCACTTAATAAATGCTTTATCTAATCAAATCTATTCTAAAGTCATTTATCTATAAAGGTAAATTTAGGAAACTATTGAGCATTACTACATTTCTCTAATGATAAGCTATCCTGGCAAAAGTTTTAAGCAATAGATTACTCAAATCTATAGATTACCCAATATGTTCAGGGACAAATCCTCTTATGCTCAAAAATCCACCCCTATCATCACCACCCCCATTATCACCACCACCACCAGAAAAATGTATGTACCTGTAGCTCCAGGAAATCCTGGATCCCCTCTGAGTCCTTTAAGCCCAGGCAATCCTGGAAGGCCCATATTTCCTGGAAGCCCCGGTGGGCCATAAACAGAATCACCTGACATTCCTTTTTGACCATTGATTCCTGGTAACCCTGGAGGGCCTGGAGGACCAATAGGGGCTGACCCCTTTACACCTTCAGGACCTGGCTCTCCAGGGTCACCTCGAAGACCTATTTAATAAAAGTGTTACATAGTAAAATATGATGAATTAACATATTGTGATAAAAATAAAGATCCTTCAAAATTGTATTTTCTGAAAATGTATACTTGTTCATTTGATGATATTTTTCTCTTCGCTATATTCAGGCAAGGAAGTTGTACATTTTGTTTTCTAGTAAGAATTATATTTCTCTGTTTTGTTTCATCCTCTGTTGACATATCCCAGGATGATTTTTAAAAATCTTAAATGCACAAAAAAATTCTCTTCACATTTAATATTTCAGATGGAAAGAATTTTGGTAATTATGTCCCTATTCCAATCTAGCAGAATCTAACAGAGAGTCAGTATAATTGAAAAACCCTAATATGTTAAAATTTGCTTTTGCTTATTTATTGATCTGTATTCCCAAAGAAACAAAGAAAAAGAAACTTTTTCACTTACCTGATGGTCCCGGTATTCCTGATACTCCTGATTTGCCTTGCTGGCCTTTCTGTCCATCAAATCCAGGTCGCCCAGCTTCACCTGGGGGCCCTGGAAATCCCTTCAGACCTAAAGAAAAACCAACAATGAACACCAAGCCTTTCTATGGAATAAAGAAAGCTCCAGAGTAAATACTCTTTTTTTTTTTCCTATTTCCTACATACAATATTATATACTAGTACAAAATGAGACTTTTATATATTAGATCTTTAATTTCTAGAGATTAAAAGGTTTGACTGATCTTTTCCTATCATTTTTTAATAGTCAGACCAGAGTAGAGGTGATAAACTAAGACTACTAGGAAATGTTTAACAAAATAAATAAAAATACAGCTCAGCTGAGATATTGGTTGAGTGTAGCTTTCTAAGTCAATATAAGGCCCACAGGGATCCTGCCTATTTAAAATCAACACCATTAGGCTAGAGGTATGCATGTTTTCCCAGTAAATGCCCTTTAATAAAGCCATATAACAAAGAAACTAAATTCAATGCCTTTATTAAAGATCTCACTACATGAAACCCTTCATCATATCTTCCTATGCACAGTCTTCAGCTTAAATGAAATATACTTTTCTCTTCCACAGCATCTCCCTTATGAGAGTGAAAAAAGGGAGTTGGCTGCAGGTATTTTATTGATTGGGAAAACATCTGTAAAGGATAAGTCTGTCTGGGAAACTGATGTCAAACTTCTTTAGTGAATCAGAACACAGAGTTAAGTCCTCAAATTCCCTGCTGGCAGGGATTGTGCTTTGTGCCTGTTGTGATTAATGATGGGTAACTATCTCTACCAAAAATGGATTGTAAATTCTGGCTTATGCTTTGAGTGGGGGGAGAAGGCTCAAGGAAGAACTACCACAAAAAAATCAATTGCTGTTCATTTCACTCAGGGATAAGCTCCCACAAAGATGGTTGTTTTTGTTTTCATTTCATCATAATAGAAGTGCCCCAGCTCCATGTTTACATGACAACCCAGTAATCAGTTAGAAAATGAAAAATTTGGGCAGTCATTCGAGAAATTGTGTTGTCTACAGGACACTAAACAATTGGTGTGATCAGTCTTTTCATAGATTGAATGGGCTATTTGTTTTAGAACTACCCAGGTACGGCCTGAGAATCAAAGAGCAGAACAATATGGCGTCAACCTTTCCACTTCCTTTCAGGCCTTCGTCTGTCTATGGTGAGAGGCCAAATTCAAGGGTTACATTAGTATCTAAAATAAACAAACAAACTAGGGAGGTTTGATTAATTTTAGGAAGAAACATACAGACAAAAAAAATTCAGGAGATAAATTTATGTATATATCATGTAGGCTTGGCAATCTTACTTCCATGGCATTAACTGACAGCTTTTTTCAGGTAACTATGAAATCTCTATTTCTAAATCTCTTTCTTCATAATTAGATCTTTATCATCTTTTTAAATAGGTGGCACAGTAGGTATATTATTGGATCTGGAACCTGGAAGATCTATGATTCTGAATCCTGCCCTATATACTTATTACTATTACAGCTTTTGATGAGTCACTTAACTTCTCTCTGCCTCAGTATCCCCATCTGTAAAACAGGGATAACAATGGCTTTCTCAAAGGATTATTGTGCATATCAAATGAGATAACATATGTAAAGCACTCTGTAAAATATAAAGTGCTATATAAATTAGCTATTATTAACTCCTCATCGGACCTAGAAAGACACTTCAAAGGCAGCATGGACTAATTAAACACATAATTAGCTTTTTTAAAAATTTATGTTTCCTTCTGACTTCACCGACACAATAGGAACTTTTTTTTTTTAAAGCAGGCCTGTGATTTGCATTGGTATAGGGGAACACCTATTGAGGAAATTGTTTTAATTGATATGGATCTGTATCCCTTCTAGAATTTATAATCTTGGAGGGTTGCCAGGGGAACCAAGTTATTAAATGACCTTCCCAAGGTCACACAGCTATTATATGCAAGAGGTGGGTTTATGAACTCAGATCTTCCTGGCATTAAGGTCATTTCTCTACTATCTGATGTTCTATTCATTATGTGCCACTAGTTGCCCTGGGATTAGGGAGTCATTTCTAGCTCCTGTGTTTTTTGACAGCCAGTATTTTAGTCAGTCTCTCATTCCATCAGATTTCTTCTATCTACTACATCCCATTGCTTTTTAGGCCCTTAATAAATGTTAGCACTGACTCAATAGAAAGAAGAAAAAAATCACTTCAATTAAATCATCACCTGACCAATCAACAAGCATTTGTTAAGTGTATATCATATCCCAAACACTGAATGAACTGAAGGTCAACTCAAGTATCTTCCTTTATGGCTGAGTTTTTTGGACAGCTTTAGTAGAAGGATTGAGGCTTTTAGAAAACCAGGATTTCAAAAACCTACTTATAAATAAAGACAGCTGGATGGCACAGTAAATAGAATGCCAGACCTGGAGATAAAAGGATCTGAGTCAATTTATCAGCTGTATGATCCTGGGCAAGTCATAATTCTTTTGCCTCAGTTTCCTCATTTGTAAAATAAGCTAGAGAAGAAAATTACATACCACTCCAGTATCTTTGCCAAGAAAACCCCAAATGGGGTCATGGAGAGTAAGACATGAATGAAAATGACTGAACAATAACACTTATAAATTAATAGAAAATGAACAGCTATCTTGAAATTCTTGAGTCATAAGAATAATCATTGAGTCAGTAGATAGAGCTTGTCACTATCTGTGAAAAAAATTTATTCCAACATTTTTTCATAGGATCACAGATTTAGAGCTGGAGGAGGTGTTAGAGGCTATTTTGTCAAACTCCCTTTTGCGGAAACAGATATAGAGATATTATATGACTATGTAAGGTCAAAAAGCTGTATGGTGTCAGAAGAGGGATTCCAACATGGGTCTGTCAGGTTCCCAGTCTGATATAAGCCCTGTACCAGAAAGCCTCCCTTTGGAACTGCTACATAAGAACCCTGTATATTCTCATTGTTTGGGACTTGATTCCTGTCAAAGTATTAGAAAATAACTTACTTTCCAGAGCTAAACCCAGTTAGTAAACTGTGCCCTGAGCTTAGCATAACAACAATCCTTTGTGCTCACCCTCTGGCTGGCTCACCCTCTGGATGAACAAATCCCCACAGCAAAATCCTAAAACTGTTTCACATAATTATTGTGTTGCTTCAATCAGCACCAGATGAGCCCTGAGTTGGGAGATGTACCTACAATCCAGCATATAATCTTGCTATGAAACAAACCTGTCACATTGATGCTGCTACCCCTCATTGTCAGGGCTACAACTACCTGCATTGCCATTGATATAAGTACTGAGAATTGCCCACACTAAGGCAGGTACCCCAATCTGGGGGATGAGACAATGGCGCATATGTCAAGGAGTTTCCCTCTTTGCTTGCAAGCCTTTTCCTTCACTATAGAAAATTAACTTTTGTTTAGCCTCTGCACAGTTGTTCTTGCCTGCTCTGTTTGTTCAGTTCTGAATACTGTAGGCCAAAAGGTTCAATCCAGTTGACATTCCTCATTATTATTTTTTAAATCCTTATTGGGAACATGCATATTAGTGAGTGGTATGCTGATAAATGTTTAACAAACTCTCCCAATTTTTTTTTTAATTATACATAACAGTTTACTCTGTCTTATTTAAGTTTACTTTATATTATTAACATTTCCTCATCACTTCCTTAAGTCTACAAAGCCAACAAAACAATAAATGAATCATTGATTTATAGCATTTGCTGATTTCACAAAATTTAATAACTGGATCTCTGGAGTCAATGTCAGCTGGCTTCAGTATACTACTGATGGATACTGATGCCCATTTTAAAGACTCCAATAATACATTCTCTCCAGGAGCTTAGATATAGCCATAAGTTGTTTGGATATTTTCTAAGCTGTTTAAAATTGGCCATTTATTCTCCTTATTTTTATGGCAGGAAGATGAGATGGTTGCTCCCAAGTGATGTACTTACCTGGAGCACCTGGACTCCCTGGAGCTCCAGGGTTCCCTGGATAGGGGGAAGGACAAGGATAGGTGTCACCTGCAGGGAAAGAAAACAGACACTTTAAAATATTGGGTGTTTGGGAAAAAATCCAAGTGGCTCTGTTATGAAATATTAAAGTTGATGTCAGTGAATGACTGAAATTCTTTCATGTATAGCCAGGCTACATGGGAAGCCGAGGGGGAAAATAATTCCAGATTTGAAAGGAACCTTCAACTTGCTTAAGTGGTTTGGGGGCAGAGTCTTTGACACTGAGTTCGAGAACATGCTGGCTAGAAATCTGATTTTTCAAGATCAAAACATTTATAGACTCACTAAGGAAAGGTTAGAAGTGTTTTATGACAAGCAGCATGAAATATTTCTCTCCTTCCCTGATGCCTATAAATATTCTTTTAAGGAATACATGTGTTTGTAATAACAGATTTAATATAGCATCATACAAAGCTCTGATAAGATGTGGTATGTTTTAGAAGGAGTTCTGGATTAGTAGTCCAGAGACTTGAATTCTCATACCAGTTCTGAAACTAGCTAATTGTGTGATTTCCATCTGGTCATTTTTATTTTCTCCATATGCAAAAGGAGGTTGGATTACATAATTTCTAAGGTACCTATCAGTTTTGATATTCACAGAATCACAGATTTAGAACTAGACCTTTAGGGTCTATTAAGTCTAACATCCCATTTTACAGATAAGGAAAGATAAGGTCTGGGGAAGTTAAGTGATTTGTCTAAATTCATAGAGATAACAAGGGGCAAGGTTGGAATTCTCACCAAGGTCCTCTGATTTCAAATCCAATGCTCTCTCCAACTAAATTGGCATTATGGGAGAAGTCAGTAAGTTAGCATGCCATACTGATTCCAGAATCAATGATCTCTCTATCAGAGTAAAAATAATACAGTATAATGGAGTGCTTTGTCAAATCAAGATATTTTACTGTAGGAGCAGCTAGGTGGCACAATGCATAGAGCATCAGCCCTTTAGTCAGGAAGACCTGAGTTCAAATCTGACTTCAGACATTTGACACTACCTAGCTATGTGAGTTTGGGCAAGTCACTTAACCCCAATTGCCTCAGCAAAATAAAAATTAAAAAAAAAAAAAAGACATTTTACTATATAGGAATAAAGAAAATATAAGTTGCCAAATTTGGGTGGCTTCCAGATCTTTATTCCTTAGAACTTTATCTGATACCAAGCTACTGCCAATATAAGTAAACTTCAGTTAAATATATATATATATCCCCTGAAAACTTGAGGAGGGGGAAGAATCAGAATTTAAAAAAAATACAAATAATAAAATGAAAAACAATAATATCTGTAGAAAAGTACTCTTTTTCTAGCCCCTACCTTAATGTTTCCAGTATTTTGATACAAAAGTCTGAGGTAACTTCAGCACTAATCTTTGGAATTTACATAAATGACAAAGTCTATATTCAAATGGCCTTGTTTTTCTACTATTAGAAGGCCTCTGAATGACTTCCTGGATGATAGATAAGTTTCAGATTAAATATTACAATCTGTGCTTAGAACACCCAGGAACATCTCAAAGTATTATACAGATGAAAGAATAACCTTCTGAAGTCTCAGATTTTCTTTAATTTTAAAATATTCGGGTTATTTAGATAAAAAAATGAAAAAAAGCCATTTGGATCTATCAAAAACCACAAAAAAGACTGGTTGGTTTTTTCAAATTTGTTCTATGAATTGGTTGTGATTTCTTGTTTTCATTGTTGATTATAATTCTGCCATGATATTCTTGAATGTCTTTCTTGGAACTTTAATCTCTGCCTGTCACTACTCCTGGAATGACTCAGTTCTTTGAGGAATAACACCACCCATCAGCTTTTTACTTTTTTCTATATGTCAATATTTAAATTTACCTTTCTGACCCTTGGAACCTGCTGCTCCCCTCACACCAGGATGACCAGGGCTTCCTGGTGCACCTCTCACCCCTTCTGGGCCAGGAAATCCCAATCCTGGAGGCCCCATTGGTCCCATTCTCCCAGGAGATCCTGGTGCTCCAGGAGATCCTTCTGCACCTGGAATTGCTCCACCACGACTGCCCTGGGAATATTTCCATCATGAGTCAGTTCAATCACTTTTTTGGTAACATCCCAATTAGTTCAAAAATACTTATTACATAAATTTGCATCTTGTTTTAATTTAATCAGAACAACTTTCTGCACAACTGTATTCAAGTCCAATATTCAAAGTCTGGCTGTATGAAAGACTGAAAGTCTCTAAACCATCAGTTTAATCACATATGGTTTAGGAGAAAGGATAACTCAGTTGACAACTAGTTTTCATCAGCTCATTTTGTAATAAATTAAAGTTAAATAATGACTGCCAGAGGACTTTATTATTGATTTGTAATAATATTTTAGTTTAACTATTAAAATGATAATACCACTTTATATATTTATACTTCATGATTTTGAGATCATGTTCCCATCAATTATCCCAGTTATATTAGGTTAGGCATTGATATTCCTATTTTACAGATTTGGAAATTGAGATTTCACCTTATATTCATCATATTAGCAAAGATGATTTTTTTAAAAAATGGATACAGACTATGGACTATTGGAAAGATTGTGAGAAGCAGATCCAATAACAAAATGTTTGTGAAGTTGTGAAATGTTCCACCCTTTCTGAAAACCTAACCAATATTATGAGAGAAGCCTTTAAACTATTCATACTCAGCTATTGGACATATAATATACTCAAAGAGGTCACTATTCTTTGGATTTCACAGAAATGTCAAGGCATATATTCAAATTACTTAGTTTACCATCAGAAGGCTTCTAAATGACTTCTTGGGTGATAGGTATGTTTCAGATGAAATACTAGTTGTTTGTGATTAGAACACCCAGAGACATCCCAAAGAACCATATAAAAGAGAGAAGAGCATCCTGAAATTTCAGAAAGAAAGTTATATATAATAAAATATTCAGGATATTGCTCTTTGTGGCAGTGAATCAAGTCAAGTCAAACTTGAAATCCATCCATAAGCAGACAATAACAACAAAGAAAGCTTTTTTACTTTTCATTTTCTTCTGACTTTAAGGTATGGATATTTCACTTTGGCCCTATGGTCACATATCCCTGATACCTAGGAATCAGAATATAGAATGGGATCCCTAACAATATATTGCTAAACAAAATATTCAGGGAGATCTCTGCTATTAACTTCTCCCTAGAAAATATTTCACAAAGAACTGTAGAAAAAGAGAAAGAAAGAAAGAAAGAAAAGCCCTTCTTTCCATAATCATCTCTCTCTTTCTCTCTCTCTCTCTTTTTTTACCTAGAGGCAGTTAAGTGTCAGAACTGATAGAGTGCTGAGTATAAAGTTAGGAAAACTTGAGTGCAATACATCCTCAGACATTTTCTTGCTGTGTCATCCTGGGCAAGAAGTCACTAACCTGTCTGTTTTAGTTTCCTCAACTGTAAAATGGGAATAATGATAGCATTCACCTTTTAGGGTTTTTATGAGGATGAAATGAGATAATAATTGTAAAGAAGTGCCTAGCACAATGACTGGCACGTAGTAGGTACTTAATAATAATAAAAAATTCTTATTTCCTTCCTTTTTTTTTTTAAAGGAGCAGTATGAAACAATGTTAAGACTGGCAGTTATCCCAATGGCCTATGTTCTCCATTTAATCATTAAAATATTTGGGGAAATGAGCAAATATTCCAAAACTTTTCACTTTCACTTATTAAAGTCTCAGCAACCTTCTTCTGTCTAAGAAGGATGTTCTTATCCTGGAGTCTGGGATCTTGGTTTTTAACAATATTTTGATAAATGAATTTGAATATAATTGATTTCCTTTGTAATAACCTGCATTTTATTTTATGCATTTGAAAACCTGATTCTGAGAAAGAATCCATACCTTTTTCTAGATTGCCCAAAAGATCCAGGACACAAAGAAAGGCTAAGATATCCACACAAAGGCAATCATTTGAGGGGAAAAAAAAAAAAAAAAAACCAAAACACCTAGTAGGGAAAGCCCTGATCCTCACACAGATGGAGACTGGTGAACTATCTGGAAAGCCAAAGGTTGTTTCTTATCTTTGAGAACAAAATAGAGTTAGTGAGTAAAAATGTATATTCACGTCATTCTAATTTTGTGTAATTCAATTTTTTTTGTGTAATTCAATATTAATGGCACCTTTCCATAAAATCATATTGCTATGGTGAAGAGATCTTTCCTCCCTTTCCTCTACTGAGCAAAGAAAAGGCAAAATCCTAACTCTGAGGAGACTCTTTCTGATAGAAAAAGCCTACATATGAATAAGAATTAACATACTTGCTTTGTTTTTTAATTAAGGAATTTTTTTTGCCTTTTCAATTTAATTAGCATCTCCAAAAGTACCAAAAAAAAAAAAAGAGCATATGTTTCTACCAATCATTAAGATAAATTGATTCCTTGTTAAGTATTTTGTCAGTGAACACTTGTGCATAATACTTTCAATAAGATTTAATAATTATATGAGTTTAGTTATGAAATCATTTGTATTAGAGTAAGCAAATACATATGTATTTTTATTTAGGCCTTGCTCCTTTTAATATGCGCCAAGAATTTCTGGTCCATCATTAACTATGTATTCCTAAGGCTTCAGGGTCCCTCTCTGTATCTTGTATAGGACCATTGGCCACTTAATCATGCCTCAAAATATTCTTCCAGTAAATTTAATGTCAAATAGATACATTTTGTGACTGGGCTATCTCATTTTTGTGATGTGGCTGACTTGCCACAAGCTCATTCATTTAGAAAGCATTCATTACTAAATGGTGGGGGGAAATAGTCAAATCACTTTTGTCTCTAAACCTCTACTCCAATTTTCCAAGCTTATTTCACATTGTCTTTTCATGCTCTTTATATTTAGGCAAACTAGACTCCTTGCTTTCCTAGAACTCAGCATTCCATCTCCTTTCTTCATCCTTTGAAAGGTTATCCACCACACTTGGTGTCCCATTCTTTCCTGACTTCTTTCTCATAGAATCCTTAGCTTCCCACAAGTTTCAGTTGAGGCATCTAAATAAAATCTTTTTTGATCTCCTAGGTCATGTTTACTCTTTCCCATTAGCTTTGTGTTTATTTGTCTTATATGTTATATCTCCAAGTAGAATGTAAGCTCTTTGAAGGTAAGAATTATTTTATGTTTTAATCTTTGTGTGATCCCCAATGCTGATAGAACAGATATTTGATATAAAGTGTTTGTTGAAATGAATTTTTAATTGAATTTTTCTACCATCAAATATAGAAATTCCAAGCAATTTTCATATTTTCCACCCACATTCTTTTGCCTGTTCCTCACTATAACTAAAGACATGTCTTTGTAAGTTAGTTGACTAGTATTTGGGATTCTGTTTATATCCATGGAAAACAGTGACAGTTGCTTCCAGGGATTGAACCCATGACCTTGACTTCATTCACGTCATTTGCCAACAAAATGGGCTAAGCAGCCACAAGCTACAGTCAATGAAAGCTTTGTGGATGAAAGGGCCACACAGGAGAATGAATACAAGGGCAATTCTGCTGAGAAAGTGGGCAGTAAAGACTGTTATAAATGAATTGCCAGTCATGGTTTCAAACCATTTCTCATTTAGTGATTTATTTGAAAATTATGCATCCTTATATAATGATGAATTGAAAAATCACCCTCATAGGTTTACAACATATGAACTTACATTATTTATTTACTATTCAGCAAACTACCAAGAAGAAAGTGCACTTGTGATCACGTAAGCTGAGAAAATAAAGTAATGGAAAAAGTTTCACATACTGGGAGACCTGGCTCGCCTCTTTTTCCATATAGTCCATTCTGACCAGGAATGCCTTCCTGCCCTGGATATCCAGGAGGCCCATCATGACCCTTTTCTCCTTTTCTTCCTAGGAAAAGAAACAAAGAATACTCCAACCTTTAAATTAGTAATGGGCAAAATGAAAAACAAAAGAAGAATAACAAGTCTGTGTTAAAATTTTTTTCCCTAACTTAACTTAAGTTCTACATTTTCTTTTGCCAAAACAAACCTTTATCAGTTTGAGACCCATAGAATAGAACATTTGGATTTTGGAAAACCTTACCTGGACTAGTATGTTACTAAGAGAAAAAACCATTGCTAATTATCAATGTATCAAGTCAGTTGTGAAATTGTGGCAAGCATACTCATTTAGAGACCTCCATTTAAATTCCCATTTTGGAACTTAGTAACTCTATGACTTTAAAAAAGTCACAATCTCTCTGAACTGCAGTTCCCTCATGTTAAAGCAGGGATAGTAATCTGCTACCTACGTCATATTGCGGATTAAATTAGATGCTATCAATTGCTACATAGGCATATTGTTATTACTTGTTTTCCTTCTTTCTTTATGGTCTGATATTGAAATCTAAATCTCAGCAAACTGATTTAGCTTTTCTCTAAGTCCCTTCTAACCCTTTCCTCCACCAGCTAATGTTACCCATACTCTATCTTGTTGCCTCCAAGAACCCCATGTCCACGATGACCCTTGGTCATAGGCCCTATAGCCCTACACTACAGTGACCCACTCAACTACATCTTTCCTTCCCAGGCAATGTTTCAAAACTAAACTCCATTCTCCTTTCCTCCTTTTCTGTCAATCTCCCCCCCCCCATTATTTCAGAGCCTTGCCTTTAGCTGTCCCTTTTGGAAAGCAAAATCTTGAATTCATTTACTCTAAGTTCAATGTTTTTTTTTTTTTTCCCTCTCTTTCAAGGACAGCTGGGCTTTAACAGGGGATGCCTAAATGTACAATGGTTTAACCCCCCCAAATGAATTTCTAATGATAGGCTTTCAGATATCACAGCACAGACATGAGATTGGGACAAAAGAATAGTAAAGACAGATATGAGTAGAGATATATGCAATTCTCTGGCCATAAGTAAAGCTGGTAAAGAAATATTATTTGGTCTGGGTGATAGGGGAAAAGTCTATACTCTATTCAAAGCTTCTTAAACTGTGGATCATGACCCCATATGGGGTCATGCAACTGAATATGAGAGTCATAAAATTATGATTATTACCAGGAGATATTTGATGTATATGCCTATTTTATATTCCTATAAGCCTGGGATCATGTAAAAATTTCTCAGGTGAAAAAGGGCCATGGGTGGAAAAAGTTTAAGAAGTACTGGTCCATACAGCCTATTCCCATCTTTTTAAGGTGACTTAGAATATATCAAGGACTCTCAAAAGAAAAAAGACACAAATAAAGGGTTAACAAATCCAACATGATAAAAAAAATAGTAAGGATAAAATGGAAAAAGAGACAGTAAGAAAGGATAGGGAATGATCACAGAAATGCAAAATCAGCCAAAGAAAAGGACGGGCTTTGGAAGAATAAAGGACTTTTGCTGGAAAAAAAGAGAAAGGACAACCCAGGAGCAAAAAAGCAATGGACAGGGTTATTCAGACCTAGGCTAAACAGTTCAGCTCCAGGGGAAAACCCTGAAGAAGCAGAAACAGGAGCCCCCAACAAGCTTGCCCTAATAAACCAAGAGGAAACTCCATCCTCCCAAAGGAAAAATGCATTCTCTCCAAACTCTGGCATTAATGACTGGGTAGGACTTCATTTGTTTCTGAGACTGTGGGCACAATAGAAAGACTGTGGGACTTGGGGTTACGTGGTCTTGATTCAAATCCTACCTCAGTCTTGAAGGCTATGTGATTATGGTGATAAACTTCTTTTCATCATCTGTTGTCAGTATATGTGGATATATATGTATGTGTATTATAGGCATATAATATTTATTGTGTATTTACAGGTGTATATGTATGTATATAATAACTATAATTATATGTACATGTCTGTATGTGTATTATATGTACACACCTATACATCTGTATATTCACATATACTTTACAAGGCTGTTTTACTGTAGAAATGAGATCATGTAGGTAAAGTACTTAAAAATGGCTATATAAATGTGAGCTTATTGTTACACACACACACACACACACACACACACACACACATATATATATGATATGGATTGTATTTTTCATATTATAAGGTAGAAAGTATTTGTATCTCCTGACCCCAGCTTTAAAATGCTTTCCTGTCACACTTAATAAATGCCAGGCATGGAAAAGGAAACTTTGCATCAATCCCCAGTTCAGCAAAATGAGGATCCAAATGCTGAACAAATATTTATTTTGGCTAGTGAAAGAACTGAGTTGGGAGAACTCACCATATACCCAAAGATTGTGAGGAAGCCAGTATGTAATTTTAGAGATCTCAACTATCCTAATTATTATGAAAAGTTATTTATAGTCACAAAGAAGCCCTAGGAGATGAAGAACAGAAAGAGGTTTTGATAGTTTCCTTGTAACCGCTCCCCCCATGAAAGTCATCATTGTCCATAAGCATGTATTGAAGACTTCCTCAGTGGATCGAGCTGTGCTAAAGTTTCTCTTATCCACAAAAGGAATGAAGGTGCAGATGAATCATACAAAATAAGAAAGGTGATTGATTCATGCATTATTTTCAAAGTGACAGAAAGTGTTTTAAAATTGGATTTACCTTTGATTCTTGCTATAACCATATCACCCTTTTCTCCTTTAGGACCAGTTAGCCCCGAGGTACCAGGTATTCCCTTTTGAGAAAAAGAAAAAGTGAGTTTATAGATAAAAAGCAAACAATGGCTTCCATTGATGCTTCAGATAGAGTTAACACCCAATCAAAAAAACTATAAATGATTATTAAGTGCCTATAATTAAATATCAGTGCTAAGCACTGGTGATTCAAAAACAAAAATGAAAAGTCTCAGCCCTAGAGGAGATTTCATTCTATTAAGGCTTATAACATAGAAATAAGGAGGTTTGGGGAGAAAGAAATCAATTTCATCTTGAATGTGTAGAGATGGGGGGTGTGGGATGTCATGTTAGAAATATAAAATGTTGGTGATATGAGAATAGGAGAGAGAGAATAGAGTCTGAAGGTAATCTATATAGAAATGAGAATGGAAACCCATGGAAGCCAATAAAATCATTGATAAAGAGGGTGTGAAAAGAGAAGAGATGATAACTTAGGACAGAATCTTGGGGTATACCCATAGTTAGAGGGCAACATATGGGTCATGAATCAGCAAAAAAGACAGAAGGAACAGTGAGTCAAGCAGGAGGAAAAACAAAAAGGCAGCAGAGTCATGAAAACCCAAGAGAGAACATCCTGGAAAAATGAAGGTTCAATTGCATCAAACATTACAAGGAGGTCAAGAAGGATGAAGAATGAAAAAAAGATCATTAGTGATTAAAAATCACTGGTAATTTTGGAGAGAGTAACTTCATTTAAGTGATGATAGAGGAAGCCAGATTTCAAGGGACTGAGAAATGAGTAAGAGAAGGATTGCAGTTATAATGCAAATACCTTTTTCTAGGAGTTTGGCTGAGGAAGTTTACAGAGATCCAGAAAGATAGTTTGAAAGGAGACAGAGTATAGTAAAAAAAAATTTCTAAAAACAGGGGAAATGTGGGCAGCAAAGGACAAGAAGAGATTAGTGGAAGGTGAAGGGGTGAAGAGAGGAAATAGGATGGGATGGGATCCAAAATATCAACCAAAAAGGTGGCAGAGACTGGAGTAACACAGAAGAGAATGGGGGAATTATATTTTGGGCTTTCTAGATGTATGGTACAAGAGAAGAGGAAGCACATAAAATCAAACCTGTTTCTTTGTAAAATAAGAAGCTAATTACTCTGCTGGTAGTATAGGGTTAGGGGGATCTGAAAGGAAAGGGGAAATTTTAGAACAGTTACCAAAGATAATTTGATAGGAAATCAATTAGGAAAGAATAAAAGGATTTTCTCATTTCATTAAAGGACCTAGTTGAAATTGGATAACATGAATTGATGATAATTTCTTTAGTACCAATCAAAGGTATGTGTGAAATTGTGGAAGAGGTAGGTGATGGGATAATCCGTGGTCGGAGGTGTGGCAAGGGACACTGCAAAACTAGGGTGTTTAACTATAGTCGAAATTGGGAAGAGGAGGAAATGTCAGTGAAAGGGATGAGAGAAAACTGGCTTAACCTTGAAGTATGGAAGGATTACATGGCACAGTGAAAAGAAGTGAGAGTTTAGGAAGAATGAGGCATAGGGAGAAATGGATTACAGGAGGTTATAGTCAGAATTTCTAGTTCTTGATCATGGAACTCCCTCTAGAGGCTCACTAGGGTGACAACATCCCCAGTCTCATCAATCTTCAGTATTATTTCTCTTAGCTAGAGATTGGTTTTCTAGAAATTTCTAACATTCTAACATCATTCTAATTGTGTCTCTTAGATCTCAACAACTCCCATGGGTTCAGTGATCACCTCTGTGCAGATCAATCTAAAGTCTATATAACCAGCACCTATTTATCCCTTGAGCTCTTGTACTGAATCTCCCAATCACCTCAAACTCAACATGTCCCCAACAGCTGAGATCTCCCTCCTAAGTCTTGCCATCCTCTTGAGTATCTTTTCAGAACTTTTTTTTCACAGAACTTTCCTTCACATTCGCTGGGTTAAAGTTAAACTAGATTGCTAACTGTAAATTCACAGAGGCTCTTCCTTCATGTCAGAGGAGTACATTCTTCAAGGCTCAACACAGAACCAACACTCTCTACAAACCCTTCCTTGATTTCCTCCAGATAAAAGTATTCTCTCTTTTCTAAATTTCCAAGTGCTTTAGATCTGGATTAAGCAACCAACGAATCAGCAAAAATGTATTAAATATCAACTATATGTAAAGTACAGATAAGCAGTAAACATTTAGTGAGGGAAAGAAAGGAGGGAGGAGGGAGATGGGCAGTAGGGAGGGAGAGAAGTATGGAGGGAAAGAAAAAAGGAAAGGAGGGAGGGTGGGAGGGAGGAAAAAAGAAAGGAAGGGAAAGAAGAAGGGAGGAAGGAAAGGTAAGAAGAATGGAAGAAGAAAAGAAAGAAGGAAGGATAGAGCTGTCTATATGTCAGCACTGACAGAAACAAAAAGTGACAGCTGACAATCTGTCAATGAAAGAGGAGAAAAAGAAAAACTATAAAAGGTATGCAAACATACCAACTATAGCATAGCCTGGAGCTAACAACTCTATATCCCCCAAGGATAGCATATTATAAGCATAATAACAGACATTTATAATGATGAATTTCAGTTATAAATAAAAGGTTGAACAATTTTGTATCTTCTGTTTCAGAGGGCAGGAAAGGGTTTAGTAAACTGGAATATACACTGTACTCATCCCCTAGAATTCGCCATGATCCATGTATATAAGTCTATATCTTCCCCCACCCTTGCAGTTTTGGATAGGGGTCTAGACCTATGATTTCACTGTAGGGAGCTTCCAGATGAAGGAGATCCTTCTACCAAGGTAGTTTGACTAGTGGGCATCCTGCCTGTAAGTTAAAGTCTTAGAGAGTTGCCTAGAATATTGAGAGATTAATTGATTTGTTAACTTCAAGATCAGCTCTCTATTTTTACACCAAGCTCCCTCTCTACTTTGGGAGGCCAAGCCAACTCAATGCTCCTAGAAAATGTATATAAATCCACTCCTTATGGTTCTATTCACCATTTCTGTAATTACCAAGCCATAATATCCCTCTATGGCCACTCTTTTATATGTATTGTTTCCCTGTATAAAAATTTATGCTCTTTGATAAAAAGGACTCTTATATTTTTATTTCTGACCATTTAGAACAGTACTTGGCAAAGAGTAAGGGCTTAATATATGGTTTTTCGTTCATTTATTAATTCAAAAGAAAAACTATTTTAATTCTTTGATTAATATATTATTCATTTGTGTGGAAACTCCATTCCTCAATATGACTAGAAAAATATAGTATTTTTGTGTTGGTTAAGCTAAGAGTAGTTGCTGTGATTCCAAGTCTATGTTTCATTGGCTTTCATGAAATGACACTGAATTTTAAAAATGAACAACATATAACAATACTCTTCCTGTGATGGAAAGAGTACTTTAATGCAGAATAAGAAGCTCCATCTCAGTTTCTCTGTTAAATAAGCCAGTGAGATTAAATGATGTTGTACTATCCTTCAAACTCTGACACCATAATCTTCCTGATTATGTCTTAATTGCCTCTCTATATAAATGGAAGGTCATATGGCATTATACAAGAAGCAATTTACTAAAGGAATCTTGGTGTCTTAAAAGAATGAATACGATTCCAGGTGCTGAATAGCATTATGGAGTCACAGAATCTCTGAATTGGAAGGAAATCTGGGACATCTAATCTGACCTAAACCTTAAAACAAAATCCCTCTCCAATTTAATGGATAAGCGTTTTTTCAGTTTTTGCTTGAAGATAACCAAAGAGGAAGAATGTATCATCTCTCAAGTTGTCCACTTTAGGAAAACTTTAATTATAAAGAAGCTTTTCCCTTTATCTAGTCAATTTCACCTCTTCAACTTATTGATTCTTCCCTGTAGGATCAAATAGAATAAGTGTAATCCATCTTTTCCCATGAGGGCCCTTCCAAGGGAATCATATTTCCCTGAGTCTCATCTTTTCCAAGATCCTTCAATGGATCGACAAGAATCCAACAGCCTGAATCATAATGGTTATCTTCCTCTTGGAGCCCTCTAGCTTAGTTGGAAGGAAAACCCAATTCTAAAAGTTAGTATGAATTGGGTTTTTTTTTAAAGAGGTCAGGTCATAGACTTCTTAATTTGACAACAAAGATACATTTTGATTATGAAATAAAAACTAAATCAAGAATACTCCATGGGCAGTAAGACCACAAATCTTTTATAGATATAGAAATACTGTTCACTTCTCTCCAATCTGAAGACCAACAAGGATATGGATTAGGAGCATAAATAGGAGGTTGAACATAGAATATGGAGGCCCCACATGGTATAAAATAGGGGTTTTTAACTTAGGATTGATTTACATATCCTCAAGGGATCTATGGATATATTTCAATGAGAAAAAAATGCTTTTTCATTTTCAATAATATCTCACTGAAATTTAGCATCTCCTTTAAGTCTATAAAAAACATTTTGGGAAGAAGTCCATTAGTTTCACCAGATGTCCAAAGGAGTCCATGACGTACAAAAAAAGTTTAACAACCTTTATTGTAGATAAAAAGTGATGGTCTTGGAGCTAAGAGAACTAGGTTTGGACCCCAGCTTCAACACTTACTAGTCATATAACTGGGCAAGTCACTTAACCAAGATGTGCCTCCATTTCCTTCTCTGCAAAATGGGGATGGCAAAAAACCCTGTACTTCACAGTGTTGCTATAAGGGAAAGTCCTTTATAAACCCTAAAACATGATAAAAAATGTGAGTTAACAAGGTAGAGAGTCTCACTTTTTTATGGATCATGGGGGAGACTGGATCTTCCTGTCTCACTCAGTCTAGAAGTACAGAGATCACTCTTGGCCCCAATACCACTGCTAATCATCATAGAAGCCTGCTCTGTTTCCAGCCTGAGCCATTACACCTCTTCTTGAATAGACCAGTGGCCCTCTGCTCCTAGGGATTCATCATATTTGTGAAAGGTTTAGTCACTGAGCTCAGATGTCAAGAGACACTTCAGCTTTATAGCCTCTATGGTGATCAGGTAGGGAGGGTCACTCAATTATAATTTCTTCTACACTAGTAGAATTTAAACTTTAAAACTTTAAAAGGAGTAGGGAACCAAGCCTGACAGCAAGACTCAGATTGTGTATCTTTAAGGCAAGACTTAGAGCATTACAGAAGGAACCTAATATATTCAATGGAGATGCACACTCTAGGACAGTCTCAATGTCATAAATATATTAAATGACGAGGGCTGACTTTTATAGAAGTGCGAAAACTTCTCATTATCTGTCAGGCTGCTTGTTTTCCCACCTAAGAAAAATACCAGTTTCTGATTGCCAGGATGGGAGTAGACCGGAAAAAATAATTACAAAAACTCTTAGGGGGCAGCTAGGGGGCACAGTGGATAGAGCACTAGCCCTGAAATCAGGAGGTTCTGAGTTCAAATGTGACCTCAGACACTTAACACTTCTTAGCTGTGTGACCTGGACAAGTCACTTAACCCCAATTGCCTCAAAAAAAACAAACAAACAAACAAAAAACAAACCAAAAACAAACTTCTTAGTGAAGTTTTAAGTTTTATTAGCTTAAAGCACCAAGATTTGGGGAAACTCCATATAAGAGAAAGCTGTTTAAGATTTGCAAGGGTCTTTGTTGATTATATCATTTGAGCCTATCAAAAGCCCTGCATAGTAGGCACTGTAAGATATTTTTATCCCCAACTGACAGAGGAGAAAACTGAGTCTCAGAAAAGTTGATTGGCTTGTCTGCACTCATAGAGTTGCTAAGCATAAGAAACAGAATTTGTATCCAAGTCTATCTGATTCCAAATCCTGCTTCCTGTCCCAGTCCAAGGGACCTCTCAGTAAGCTGTACTTTGTGCCATGTAATATTTCATGTGATTCTCTTTGTATATGCTTGAGACATGATGGCAGGCATCTCACTGAGATAAAACAGCTTTAGTTTAATCAGTTGGGGTCACATTCATTTAGATCCCCAACTTGACTAAGCACATTAGACATGGGAATGTATTGTGACACATTAGAGGAAAAAAATTATCTGTGATAACTATACCTGTTTGAATTAATAATCTCTCCAAACCCTTAAAGCTGATAAACAGTCTCTGTGGCACCATGCAGAGTAGAAGGAAGTACATTCAACCTGGGTTTCTTTAAAATGAGATGCATGGCCTATATTATAATTGATAAGAATTACTCACTGGAGGTCCTGAGGATCCTTGAGCACCAGGACATCCTGGGTCACCTTTTTCTCCCACTCTCCCAGGTAGACCCACTTCTCCTTTCCTACCCTGAAGACCATGTGGCCCTGGAGCACCAGGAAGGCCCATGGGACCTGGGCAACATGAACACAGCCCTTCATTTCCTATTTAAAACAAACAAATAAAACTTTGATTTAATTATGGAATAAAACATTGAAAGGACAACAATAATGAAATAACTAGAGCTCAAATGGAACTTTGAAATATATATACAGAAGTTGAGAGAAAAGGTTTTTTTTAAATAACTACAAGTGAAAAATCAGAAGGGAATTTATAAGAAAGAGTCATTTACATTCCAAGAGAGGTTCATCAGGGGCCCTAGAGAGAGTCATTTAAGAGAGAAGGCATATAAATAGTTTTACAATGTTGTGAAGCTGCTGTAAGAAAAAAATAGGAGAGGAGAAAGAGGATACACTAAAGGAAAATGAGAGAAAAGATGAAGAAACTTAAGACAATAATCATATTGTGCAAGTAGAACTATATGCAAACATGGAAGAAATGGAAGAAGTAGATACTAGTCGAATTTCACTTTCATCTAAGCTGGTTAAAGGAGAACAGAAAATGCACACACACACATACAAATATACACATATATATGTATATATACATACATACACACATATGTATATATAAATATATACATATATACATACATATATATATTATACTTACACAATACTTTGCTGTAGAAATATATTAAACTCAACAGGGATACAGACAGAAAGAGAAAAAAGGAAAAGGAAATGAAAGATGGAAAACAGATTCAGGGAAAGATGATTCATGAAAAAAACCAATCTTAAGATTGAAGAGGAAAGAGTGAAGAAAAGCTTAAATGAGAGGGAAAGAAATAGTAAAACATAGAAAGAGGACCACAGAAGAACAGAATGAAGCAAAAGAAATCATCAACTACCATAACTGTAAATGTTTGTTATTCACTTGTTTCAGCCATGTCCAACTATTTATGATCCCATTTGGAATTTTCTTGACAAAAATAGTGAAGTGGTTTCCCATTTCCTCCTACAACTCTTTTATAGATAAGGTAAATAAAATTAAAGGGTTAAGCCCATAGTCACACAGGGTTAAGCCCATGGACACATTAAAAATGTCTGAGATCAGATTTGAACTCAGGAAAATTTCTGGGTTCAGGCTCAGCACTGAACCACTCGGCTGCCTTGACAGTAAATGAAAATGGTATTAACTCAACCATAAAAGTGAAGTGGTTAGAAAACTAGATTAGAAAGCAAAATCCAACAATATGTTGATAACAAGAAAAATCCTTGACATGGATATACAAAGTTAAAATAATGGGTTAGAGCAAAATACATTATGCCTGAGCTGAATACAAAATGGAAGGAGTAGCAATTACGATTTTAGATAAGGCAAAAAAGAGACAGAGAAAAATGCAGAGAGACAGAGAGAGACACACAGAAAGAGACACAGAGAGAGATTCAGACAGAAAAAGGATTAAATGAGATTAAAAAAAAAAGAGGAACTACATTTTGCTGAGAAGTAACATAGACAATGAATTTATTTTAATATTTAACATATATAAATCTGATGGTGTAGCTTATAATACTTAAAGTAAAAACTAGTGAATGACAGGGAAACATAGGTAATAAAAATATAATAATGGAAGGACCTCATAATAATGGGAGGACCTCCCTCTCTAACAAAAAATAAATAAAAAAGAAAGAAAAGTTAATCACATGAAAAGAATTTCAGAAAAATTAGATCTGGAAATTTCTGAAGGCAGGAAAAAGAAACAGAGCTCTGAGAACCACGAGTAATACAATGACCATTCATTTTTCCAAAGGACCAATAAAGAAACATACTATCCCACCACATAAAGATAATGGATTTAGGGTATGGAATGAGACATACATACACACACACACATTTATGTATACATACATTCAAGTATGTATAACTACTTGAAATTTTTTTTGCATGATTCTACATATCTCTTACAAAAATTAGGGTTTTTTTCTTTTCTTTTCTAATGGTATGGAAAGTAGGATAAAGAGAAAATCAATTTGTATTCATTAAAAAATGTAGAGAGATGGGGATGCTACAGTTATGAAATGTTTCAATGATTAAGTAGTTACATTATTAATTTTATTTAACTGTTTTACTTTGTTATGAGTCCTCACATGACATGGTAATAATCTGCAAATGTTTGTAATGTTAAAACAAACATATTAATAAAAGTGGGAAAAAATTAAAAGTAAAGTTGGAATGTGGAAACATTGTAACAGTGAAGAAAGCACTGGATAGAAGAAGTGGGTTCTAATTAGCCAAGAAAGCAAATTCCTTTACTTCTTTGGTTTACAAATAAGGAGCTAAAATGAGGTATTGGACCAGTTAATATTTTACACAAAATCTCAGAAAGAAAATGGATTGTAGATCATCTGATCCAACCATAACTTTTAGTCCAAATCTTTAACCTATAGACTGAGAAAACAACCTATAAAAATTCTCAACAAGTGGTAATGTAATTTTTTCTTGAAAAGCTCAAGAAAACCCTTCCCTTCTGAGGTAATCTATTTCACTACTGCATCCTTTACATATTAGGAAGTCTCCTTATATCCATTCTAAATCCATCTTCTATATCTTTAGTCAATATTCCTAGATCTGAGATAAGGTGACAATAGTCTAAACCCTTTTATCCATGGCATCCCAACTACTTAAAAACCACTATTATGTCCTTTCTAGTTCTTCTGTACTTCTGATCTGTATCAACCACCCACTCCTTCCACATTCAGACCAATAAACTCCTGTGACTCCCTATTACCTCTAAAATCAAATGTTAAATGCCTTTTGTATTTGAAGCTTTTAACAATTTGGCCTCTTTGTATTTTTCCAATCTTTTTACACTTTGCTCCTTTCCATATCCTTTACAATTCATCTATGCTTGCTTATTCTTTATTCCACACTCAGAATACTCCCATCTTCCAACTCTGTCCTGTGGATTACAAATTCATATTCTCTCTCTCTCTCTCTCTCTCTCTCTCTCTCTCTCTCTCTCTCTCTCCCCTTCCCCTCCTCTCCCACCCCCACATAAATGGTAGGTAATCTCAACGGGAAGGTACTAGTGAGGTAAGGCAGGCAGTATCAACAAAAGCTTCCTGCAGAAGGGGAAACTTGATTTCAGTCTTGAAGAAAACTAGGCTTTGGGGATAGCTCATACTGGCAAGTTTTCAGACTCTTGCTACTAGATCAAATAAATTAGGAAAAAGGATTCGGTATATCTAAGGTAAACTTGGATGAATCATATACTCATAGTTTCAGATCTAGAAAAGATTTTAGATCATCCAGTTCAACCCCTTCATTTTATAGATGAGGAATCAGGTTAAGTGATTTGCTCAATGTTAAAAAACTGAATTTGAACCCAAAATTCCTGGCTCCCAATTAAGTGATTTTTCCAATGCACCACTATCCTAATACTTTTAAAGTTTAGTTTATTTGGTTATAGCTTTATGCCAAAAAAGTGAATTAAGCATAAAAATATGTCACATATGTGACTCTCTTCAGCAATGAGATAATTCAAACCAATTCTAATTGTTCAGTGATGAAGAGAATTACCTACACCCAGAGAGAGGACCATAGGAACTGAGTGTGGACCACAATATAGCATTCTCACTTTCTCTGTTGTTATTTCTTTGCATTTTGTTTTCTCGGGTTTTTTTTTTCCTTCTTGATCCAATTTTTCTTGTGCAGCAAGATAACTGTATAAATATGTACACATATATTGGATTTAACATATATTTTAACATATTTAATATGTATTGGATTCCCTGACATCTAGGAGAGGAGGTGGGGGGAAGGAGGGGATAATTTGGAACAGATCAATGTTGGTCAGTGTTGAAAAATTACCCATGCACATGTTTTGTAATTAAAAAGCTTTAATAAAATAATGATAATAATAATAATAAAAAGAAAGAAAGAAAAAAATATGCCACATGTTGGCCAAAATCCTTCAGAGGTCTAAATATGATCAATCATTAATTAAGAGTTACAATGTATGGTAAATAATCAGAATGTTGGCCATTTTGATTGTCTTCCAATTTCCTTATTCCTCTCTGTCTACCAATCTTCCTATGTGTGTCAATTTCTCTTTCCTTCCATTTCTCTCTCTCCTCTTCAGTTTTTTCATCAATGTATTCATATTTTTGCATCTATCTTCCCCTTCCTCCATGTTTCTCTTTTCCCTTTTGTCCATGTTTGTTTCTTTTTTTCTATCTTTATTTATGTGTCTCACTTCCCCCCCCCTTCTCTGTATGTCTACCTCATATTCTCTAATCTCTCTCTATTCTCAGAATCAATAAGATCTATGATTAAATATTACTTTTGATATTCACATCCTGTGTGAATAAATTCATCACTTAAATTCTATGTCTAAATCAGTTCTCAAGGCACATTCTGTGTTGTTTGTGTGATCCCAGACACATGAAATCATAGATCTTCTGCTTAATCTATAATTTCATCTGTTACCCATCAATATGCCCATAATTACTTGAACGTGAGGTTCCTTGTCCCAACTAGAGAATGTAAGAGAAGGTAAATAAGTTAGTAGGAAATAAAAATACTGACTGGCACCTTTCTGTTCTTCTCTAGTTAGACTCTGGAATCCACTTTACCTAAGAAAGGGAAGGTGGCAATTTTGTGGCAACATTCTCACCAGGTGACTAGGCTCCATCCAAATGTGCACGTCTCCTTTATTCTTTGCTGTCTGATGGACTTTATTCATACCAGATGCAGATAAAGATGTGTGAATACATGGACTAAAGAAAGTCTAGAATTAGAAGCAAATGCCAAGCTGTGCACCCTGTCTGTGAAGGGTTTCACCTTCTACACCTTCAAAGTTATTTGGGAAATTAAAGGAAGCTGAGTTTGCCAATTCTTTTTTTGAAATTCAATTCTTGGCATAGACTTGCCTTTTTCTCCTTTTGTGCCTCTTCTTCCTGGGGGTCCTGATTGACCTTTCACTCCTTGTGGTCCAGGAGGGCCAATGCTACAATGTATGACTTGACGGGGGAGAAGAAATATGAAATGTTTATAAATCTTTCAAGAAATAAAGATAGAGAAATCACTTTCTCTGCCACTTTGTCTTCCAATTTCTCTATTCCTCTCTGTCTGCCAATCTTCCTGTGTGTGTATCAATTCTTCTTTCCTTCCATTTCTCTCTCTCCTCTTCTATCTTTGCATCAATCTATTTATATTTCTCCATTAAGCTTCCTCTTTCTCTCTGTTTCTCTTTTCCTTTTTGTCTGTTTCTTTTTTTCTGTCTTTATTTGTGTCTCACCTTTCCCCTCTCTCTTCTGTCTATGTCTATCTCATTTTCTCTATTTACCTGTCTCTATATTCTCTCTCCATCTATCTGTCTTTATTCATCTATCCATCTGTTTTGATTGTTCTATCTTACTTCATTTGTTTGTCTCTTTTTTCTCCACCTTTCTGTTTGCCTTTCCCTTTCTCTGAATCTTTTGCACCTTGCATCTGTCCCTCTCTTTCTCCATCTGTCTGTCTTGCCCTGTTTTCCTCTTAATCCATCTGCTTTTTTTCATTTGTCTCCCTCTTTCTCTGCCTCACTTTTCTCTGACTATATGCCTCTCTCTTTTTCTTTCTTTCTTCTAGCTATTTCTTGTTCTGTCATTTCCTTTCTTTCTTTGTCTCTTTCTTATCTGTCTCTTTTTTCAAATTTCATTCTCTGTTCATCTGCCTCTTTCTGTTTGTTTCTCTGTCCCTCTATGCAATCTGACCATGTCTTAGAAACTGAAAAGAACTGAAAATCAAGGTTCAGCAAATATTTTACTTTTCTTCAATTGTTAATCATTGCTTTAAGAGAAAAATATAAAGTAGAACATTGAAGATTCTATTTTTGTCATTGTATCAAATAATAGATATGAAATATCAAAACTTTTAATGGTCATTTTCTTAACTAAGCATCATCAAAATCAAATTTAGATTATAGATTCAAGCTGCCTCTCTGACTTTAAAATAGGAGTAACAAAAGCAAAATGTTTCATAAGATTGTTGAAATCATGCAAACATATATAATGTATTTTATAAAGAATTTTACCAATATAAAGAACTATGTAAATATTAAATAACATATAAATTGTACCATCTGATCCAGGTTGACCCTGCTGCCCTGGGACTCCTGGTATTCCTGGGTGTCCTGGAGTCCCTGGTCTTCCTGCAGGAGAATCACCTCTTCCAGGATTTCCAGCTTCACCTTGAAGGCCTTGCAAACCTGGCAACCCTGGAGGCCCAGGAGGTCCTGTCATTCCTGCAAATGAAATCAAGAATTAGGCAACATATACATTTTACTTAGAGCATGCTATCTGAGACAATTATACTATATAAAATTTGTGAAATAAATGTCTATTGAGTAACAATTTAAAATCAAACACATCATGACCTTTTTGTAATAAAAAAGTATATTTTTATTTTATATGAAAATATTTTGGAAAAATTATTCCATTATTTTTGAGAGCAAAATAAAAATGCAATGACTTCATTCAAACAAACGTGAAAGGAAGTAAAAGGATGAAATTCATGGATAAACTTTTCTCTACTTTTTCTCCAACTTTGGAATTACTGAGGGGTAGACAAGATAGAGATTAATTTAGGATGTGAAATAACCTAGAAGGGAGAAGCATAATGTAATAGAAAGAGGGCCAGCTTGGAAGTTAAGAATACTTGGTTTCAAGTTCTGCCTTTGGCACACATTAGCTTTGTGATCCTGGACAAAACATTCTTCTACCTCAGCTAACTCTTCAAGACTTTAAATTACAAAATTGCAGGGGCAACTAGGTGGTGCAGTGGATATAGTACGAGCCCTCAAGTCAGAAAGACCTGGGTTCAAATCTGGCCTCAGACACTTCCTAGCTGTATCATCCTGGGCAAGTCACTTAACCCCAATTGCCTCAAAAAAAAAAAAAATTACAAAATTGCCATGTGCTTCAATGCAGGAAATTTTAACACTCCCGAATTTCCTTCACAGAGGAAATCATGGCTCTGGGCTAAAGGAAAAATCCTGTGGAAATAGAAGTACATAATGAAAGTAGTCAAACATTTAAAATATCTTTTTTTAAATTTTTGTAATATTGGTAAATACCTGAACAAGCAGATCAATAGACAACAACAACAACAATATTAATAACTAGCATTTATATAGCACTTTGGGGTTTGCAAAGCACTTAACAAATCTCATTTTAAGCTTGCAATCACCCTGGGAGGTAGATGCTATTCTTATTTTCATTTTACAGATGAAGAAACCTTCCAGAGAATGATTAAAAGATTTGTCCAGAGTCATTCATCTAATAAATGTCTAAAGCTGGATTCGAACTCAGGATTTCCTGAGTATAGTTATAAGTGAATATGTTAATTAGACTACCCTATCCAAAAGAATTGGAATTGTACTTGGACAGAAAGAATGTTGGTTGGCAGAAATGGTGTGGTGAGCATTTCAGTTAGGGGGCATGACAGGAGAAGGAAGTGATAAGGTATATTAGCTAGAAAGGAAGAGATGAATGGAAGAGAAAGCTGGAACTGTAGATTAGGGAAAGATTGTGAAGTGCCTTGAATGCCATACTAAGGCTTTAAACAATAGGGAGTCTTGGAAGGTTTGGGGGAGAAAATGTATAATCAAAGAATAAGTATCATCTAAATTCATATTTCAACTACACTTCAAGAGATACAAGAATTCTATGTAGTCTATAAAGAATTGGCCTTGTAGTCAGGGAGGTTCAAGTCTGATAGCCTAGCTGTGTGTTTCTCTCAGACTATAAATTGCAAGTTAATGCTAGCCTGGATTGGTAGAAGGAAATTTCCTCACCTGGGAGTTCCCTATACCAATAAAATCACAGGTCCACTCTCTATCTTAAATTTAATTTTAATTAAAATGAATTAATTTACATTTTAATTAGATTGAAATAATGCTGCCTTATTTCAAATTGTGCTACTGTGTGTCCTTAAAGAAGCTCCCCTTTGATTGATTCTCTTTCAATAATCTATATAGCCATTTCTTTTATGTCATTGACAATCCTTTTAGCAAACTGAATCATGAGCAGCCCAGCCTCAGTGCCCAAGGTCTAGCTAGAATTCTGTCCGTCAGTATTTCCTGTTATCCACAAAGGGAGGAGCTACTAGTTAATTTGAGCAGGAGCTGAATGTGATATCAGGATCAAGTTCACAGAAAATATTGATGTTAGCTAAAAAGTACTTTAAATTTGGCAAATAGGATATTATCTGAAATTTCTCTCCTGAACAACTATTTGCTTGAGATTCTTTTTTTAAAGTTACTCCTGTCTATTCTTTAAACATGACCATGGACCCTTGGAGAAGACTCAAATGAATACTCAGACTCTAAGTAAAAAGATGGATTTCTGGATAATTTAGAGTCAACCTCCTATACGTAATCTCATGCCTCTTAAGAGCCTATAGAAATATGGATTCTGTGCTTGAAGGGGCCATAAAGATCATAAAAACCTCTCTAATTTTTCTTTCCAATTAAATAAATGAGCAAGCAAGCCCTGAAATCAAGATAATTTAAGTGATTTGTCTAAGATCACAGAGTAGTAAAAAGCATGGCAATTTTTAACTCAGTTCTTGGGATTTCACATCCAGCAGTCTTACTCCACAAAAATACTATGCTGCTACCTTGCCATATGATAAGCACAAAACACTTAATACTTGTGGTTTTTCAAGTGTGATCCAAGCACCCGTGACACTCTTTCCAGGGGTCCATAAGGTAATGACTATTTTCACAATAATTTTTCAGATGTTAGATGCCTATTAAAAATATTCCTCTCTTTTCCAACTACCTATCTATATCAGGCCAAATTTTCTTCAGATATGTCAACCAAAAGCAGATAAGAAAGTCCAGCTACCTTCTACAAAGCCAGACACAAAAGTGATTTCAAAAAAAAGTATATATAAATATATATATACATGTATATATAAACAATATCAAAACAAAGTTATATATACATATATAAAGCAATATCATTCTTTTCACTATTTTTTTTGTTTTGGAAAATATTGCCATTTTTCATTAAAATGTTTTTTATGTTAACATATAATGAGTTGAATATTGTGATTTTAAATATTTTAAAATTTTAATATTTTTAACTTTTTTTTTTTTTTGCTGAGGCAATTGGGGTTAAGTGACTTGCCCAGGTCACACAGCTAGGAAGTATTAAGTGGCTGAGACCAGATCTGAACTCAGGTCCTCCTGAATTCAGGGCTGGTGCTCTATCTACTATACCACCTACCTGCCCCCAATATTTTTAACTTCTAACAGTAAATATGGAAAGATATACTCCACCTAAACAAAAACACTCAGTAATTTTTTAAGAGTGTAAATCCTAAGACCAAAAAACTTGAAAACTGCTTGTGTACACAATGTTTTATTGTCTTGAATATAACGTTGTAGATTACAGATCATTGATTACAGTAATCCCTTACTTATTTAGACTTGTCCTTTGGTGGAATAGCTCAAATTACCAAGCTAACAACATTTTAACAGATATGGAGTCCCTTATTTAAAGGATACATGGCAAAGTTGGCTCCTAACATGGTTTTGAGCAATTTCAGCATTGACTATTAGCAAAATTGTGAATTGTTACTCAACCTCCTTTCTTTATTCAGAAGACCTTCTATCTTGATCTCTCCAAATCTAACATTTCCTTCCTTTTCTGTATCTCAGCTTTCTTTTCAGGTAATTTTCAGCTAAATCTCACTTACGAATTGTTAGCTAAAAGAAATTTGAAGTATGAACCTTTAGAGAGGTGTTATGCCTTTAAAATAGTCTTAACTATAGAAGCTAGGTGGCACAATGGATAGAATGCTGGGTTGAGTTCTCCAACCATAATTCTGTAGCAAGCTTGACAAGTACATCTTTTCTCTGCTGTGACTTTGGGACTGCTCTTCTTCTATGTAACTGAAAACTTGGAAAACTTGGAAAACTGCATCTAAAAATTTGTCCATTTTCATCCCAGATGCATTCTGTGCACTCAGCATCTCCTGGGAAAAATAAATTTTTAGAGGAAAGGGGTGGATTCCTACCTATTCTGACATCCCCTGGTCTGCCAGAGGGTCCTGCTGGACCAGGCAACCCCATTGACCCCTTTTCTCCATAGTGTCCTGGGAATCCTGGGTCCCCTGGAGGTCCTGTTAAAGAACATGGAAAATAGGTCATGCTAAGGAAACAAAGTTAAGATTTTTATCATTCTGAAATTTGTGCTGCTTTATCATCTTTCCCAAGATGAAAATGCAATATCTTAGATTCAAATTAGATTCATAATCTACTTTTTTAATGAGCAGTTTGGATTTTTGAAGCTCAGAACTTTCATTTATTACATATATATCTACCTTTGGTTAGATCATTGTCTGTTCACTAATAGATGGACAATCCAAGTGTAGCACTATTACTCACAGATTATTAAAAGTAGGCTTCCAGTCTGTTATATAGATACTTTATAGGAAAATACAGAGAAGAATCATACAGGATAAGGAGTTTTATGGCCTTTGGCCTGCACCATTGCCTGGAGGACTCATATCAAGCTCACTGAAATAGTGAATAAAAGATATATTTATTTTGGCCACTTCTCCTTGAAGCCATTATCTTGGTGAAACAAAATCAGGGCTATTTTTTTGAGAGGTTTATAATTAATAAATGTAACAAATTATTTATGTTGTATTTAAGTAATAATAATTTATAGTTATATAATAATTTATATAGGTCTATGGCATGATAAATCCCTAGAATTATTCATTTGTGTCTCTCTATAAGTAATTATAGACTCAGCAAATATACATATGGTTAGCGAGCCATAATATCAATAAGGATGATTCCTTTCCTATAGTATATTCCTAATATTATTTAAAGAGTAATGGAAGGCAACACAAACCTTTGCAAGAAACAGGTGGAGTTATCAAAACACCTGGTGGTCCTGGCTTTCCACGTTCTCCAGGATCTCCCTGAAATCATTCATTCATTCACTTTTATTAGAATTATTAATACTTTTCTCATACTTCCAGGTATCAAATATGTTTTAGAGGGCAACAAGGACTTTCAAATTAAAAGATAAAGATGATATGACAGCAACAGAAATAAATAACCTGGTAGAACTTAAGGAATAACAAAAAATTATTTTTAATGGGACTATAATTGCATCAGTTTAGAGAATTCCCCCTGGAAGAAGATCCTTTCACTGATACAACTTACATCTCATCTGTATTTTACAGTCTTAGTGAGCTGCTTGGCGCACTGGGAGACTGTGACGTCCAGAGTCACATAACTAGTATATATCAAAAGCAGAATTTGAACGTAAGTCTAGCCCTCAGTCTATTATATGCCCTTGTTGGTCTGCTTTATTATCCTGCTTTAGCCCTAATGGAAGAGAACTACTTCAAAGTTTTGAGTTATACACACCTAGAGGTTTAGGAGCTTTCAGCTCATTAGGTCTATTTGGTAAAACATTTGGTAAATGCTCTGGTAGAAGTCCAGGGCATTAAATTATAATCCAAAAATCCAGGATTAATGTTTAACAATAACCTTATAGTTTATTCATTGAATAAAAAGACCAGGCTATATAAAATGTCCTCTGATACTAACAATTGCCATACTTCTTTTTTCTTAACCACTGCAACTGAGCCTAGTCAGGGAGAACTGAAGGGAATTTGCTTTGAAAGAAGGGCATTGATCACAATCATATGACTTTTTCTGGGTTATCTATCACCAATTATGTGACCTTAGGTAAATTAATTAAGGTTTCTAAGTCATAGTTTCCTCATCCATGGAATAAGTGAACTCCTTTCCTCTAAGCCAAATGATTAGTATCAACAATCCATTCCAACTCAAAGATGCCATGTTGCCTTCATTTTAATTTTCACTTAGATAATTGAACCAGTCAGTCAGTTAGACAACATGTTTCATTTGTTATTTATTGGATAAATAACAATCTGTCAGTCAGTTAGACAACATGTTTCATTTGTTATTTATTGGATAAATAACAATCTATGCTAAATGCTAGGGAGAGTCAGAAAGGAAATAACTAGTGAGGCTGCCTGGATTAGGGGACAAGGAGCCTACCTCAGAGTCAGAAGCCCTGAATTCATATTCTGCCTCTGACACATACTGGCAAGTCATTGAATATCTCAGTGACCCAGACAGGTCTCTAAGATTATAAACTGCAGAATGGTTGTCAGTCTGCATTGGTAGAGAGAATTTCTTCTTCAGTAGTTCCCTATGCCAGTGAAATCACAAATCTAGACCACAGAAATAAGTTAAATATCATTTCTCAGTCTTTAACAGGAACATTACAAAAGAAAGTTCTTTAAAATACATTAATAAATGAGGAAATCTATTTTACTTTTCACAAACTATATTTCTGAAATATTTCTTTACACATTCACTCAAAGGCACTGTAGGAGTCGGAAAATTAAGTGTCTCAGCCCATTAGAAATCCTTAGTTTATTACCTTAGTGCCAAAAACTCCAAGCTGCCCACGGACACCACTTTCTCCAAGTTCTCCCTAAAAACAACCATGGACAGGTCTTCTTTGTAAAATCTGATTTAATAACAAGATAGTTTGTTTAAATTTATGTTTGATGTCAGGGTGTGCTATCCATTTAATGAACATGCTGTACCATTTTGCAATTTAAGGTTATAGTTCCCATTGACTTGACAGTTCTAGCATTTATATCCATAAACAAAGCATGCATATCTTACATGAAAATGTCCTCTCTCTTAATTACATGCACATTTATTGGTGGTATAATGTTGATCTTCAAGTAAGAGGACATAAAGCTATACATTGGGAATAATGTTGAATTCCATTTTATAGAAATTGTTTGCTATCTTAATATGTTTACCTTTACTCCTGGAAAACCTGGAAGTCCATGGGAACCAGGGCCACCCTTGGAGATTCAAGCACACACATGGACACATACATACATACATACACATATAGATATACACATCAAAAAAGAATAAGAAATAAATGTAAGTGAACCAATTATCTTTTCCTATTTCACAATAGAGTTATAATTATTAGTGTTTAATTTATGTGCTTATATTTGCCAAGGTAGCTTGAAAGATACTAAATAGATATAAAATTGATTCTGTTTCTGCATACCATTTGTGTTGAACTCCAATTAAGCTATTCTCAATAACCACCCAAATGTCAGTCCTTTATAATGGATGCCATTATTCAAAGCACCCCAACCGTGTGTTCCACTTGATTTTTGTCAATTTAATAATAATTACACTCAAGTATCTTGGAAACAGATGCTTTATAATTTGCCTAGAAAGAGGCTGGCATCCTTTAGGTAGGGGCAATGCAAATCACCATGGCACCAGAGCCTCATTATGTTCCCTTCTTAAATTTAGAGTGAAGGGACAACCCAATTCCTATGCCAACTGAAGCTTGGCCTTGATACTGACAGTATCAATGGAGATGCTAATTAGTGACTGGTGTGATGATCTTTTTGGCTTTTTGCCTCACCTTTTTCTAGCTATTCCCCTAAGATTGACATTCCATTTTACCCAACAGGCTTAAAGTAACAATTCCAAGTTATTATTAGGTTGGCACTAAAGTGGCCATGAAATGACCAGTAATCCCCAGTATTTCTTTTAATCATTCACTCTTCTTTGTCTATTTTCTAAGCAGAAGCATTGGGATTGATTTTTCAGTAAATGTTGAATATTTTGCAACTTTTCTTATCAAAGTACTATTGCTCTTGTTTCATAAATTTCCCTGTTTTGAGCAACCTAAACATTCCTTATAATTAGTCTTAAAGCTTCTATAAAATGTGAAAGAGAAATATTCCATAGGTAAACTAGAAAGATTAACAATTTGTTCTGACTCATCAGGAAAAGATAGAAAGAAAAATTACACTTAAAAACTGTAAACAATATTAAATATCTGTCAATCTACCTGCCAAAACAAATTTAGGGACTATATGCACATAATTCCAAAACACTTTTCACACAAATAAAGACAGATCTAAACAACTGGAGAAATATTAATAGCTCATGTGTAGGCTGAGCCAATATAATAAAAAAGACAATTCTACCTAAGTTAATTTACTTATTCAGTGCCAAACTAGCAAAGAATTATTTTATAATATTAGAAAAAATAATAACAAAATTCAAAAATATATATAGCACCTTTTTGTGGTTACAAAGAACTGGAAATCAAGGGTATACCTATCAATTGAGGAATAGTCAAAATAATTTGTAGTATATGATTTTGATAGAAAACTATTTATGCTATAAGAAATGAAAAGCAAGATAGTTTCAGGAAAAACCCAGGGAGACCTATATGAACTGATGCAAAGTGAAGTGAACACAACCAGAAGTACATTGTAAATAGTAATAGCCAAATTGTAATGACCAACTGTGAAAGACTTGGCTACTCTGATCAAGACAATGATCTAAGAGGATTCCAAAGGTTCCATAATGAAAATGCTATCTATGTCCAGAAAGAAAACTGATGAACTCTGTTGAAGCATACTTTTTTTAGACTTTATTTTTCTTGGGTATTTTGTATGTTTTCTTTTATTACCTGGCTAATATGGAGATTTGTTTTGCATGTCTTACATGTATAATCAATATCAGATTGCTTGCCTTCTCAAGTAGGGGAAAGAGATGGGAAAGAAGGAGAAAATTAGGAAATTAATTTTTTAAATGAATGTTGAAATTTTTTTTTACATATAATTGGAAAATATTTGATGAAATCAATAAAAATATTTTAATTAACTTTAAATAATTCTTACCTGAGGTCCTGGGAATCCAGAAGTACCCTTTTCACCCTTCACTCCAATACCAGGTTCACCCTTTACATGGTTACATTTTGGAGATACACACAAAAAATAAAGATGAAATTATCAATTGTCAGCAACATGAAAAAGAGACAAGGTATCTCTGGCAAAAAACATCTCAAAGATGACTTAGACAATAACTAGAAAAAGGAGAATCTATGTGATTATAGCAATCATTCTACTGAAATTCTTAATGTATAAAGGAATGAGAAATACCAGAGTAAAAAAAAATTACATAATAATAATAATTAAAAATAAAAGATTACCTACCTTAACTCCATATGGCCCAGAGGGACCAATGACTCCAGGCATTCCTTTCATGCCCTAAAAATATAACAGTTAATTTCTGGCTTACTCTTACTATTTAAAGATTAAATTTCAGCTCATTTGACAAAGTAGCATACAACCTCCTTGGAGGAAGGTATTGCTCTATTTTCATGAATTTCCAATACCTCAAACATTACCTAGGATGAACTGAACTGGACTAAAGTGAACTTTAAAAATATGTTCTTTTATAAGTTCCATTTTTTTTCTTTTACTTCTAACTCTGATTCACATACAAAATGCATAGGACACTTAGAAAAGTAGTAGTAACAATGAAGCTGGTACTGTTGTATCAAAGAATATTAAGGAGAAAATACATGATCTATCTAAACATGGCAACTGATGGACAGCTAGACATACAGACCCTACAAATGGAATGACCTTTTTTGAAGAAAAGAACATAATTTTACAGAGTACTTGAAACAGCAACACATTTTGAAAATAAAGTTGCAACAACAAATCCAAGGGTGAATTTTTGCTGGGTTTTTTTTCTACAGTCACAAAATGTGGATAGAATACTTTAACTTAGGTTATTATTTACAGTCCCACGAACTGGAAATACTATTAATGTGAATAAGGCATTATGGAAGAGCAATTAAAGAAAAAATTATTTATTTGTTTGTTTCAATGGTATAAATAGTAAGGGAACTCTAGGCTTCAACATACATACCTTTTCTCCTTTAATAAGACATGAACCAGGAGGTTCAACGAGTAAGGTTGGTCCTGGAGAACCCTGAAGACCAACTTCACCCTATAAAAGTCAAACAATACCAAGACAATAAGAATATTGAATTATCCAGAGATGAAAGATTAGATTAATCTGTAAGTCATGGGACAACATTAAAATTTAGAATTGTAGTTTATGGAATTAACTGGAAATAAGTATCAGTTTTCATCAGAAATATTATTTTCAATAATATTCTTTAAACTCTGTTAACTATACTGAGTAGGAACAAAAAAGGGCTATCTTTTAGCTATAACAAAGATGATTATAAAGCCATTTCTTACATATAGCGACATGCATTTTGAGATGGCTTTCCAATAGTGATAACTAAAAGATTTATGTTTCTTGAGCCATAATATCTGTGTGTGTATCTCTATCTGTCTCTGTCTCTATGTCTGTGTTCCTTCCTTTTCTTCCTCCCTTCTCTCTCCTCTCCTCTTTTCTTCTCTCTCTCTCTCTCTCTCTCTCTCTCTCTCTCTCTCTCTCTCTCTCTCTCTCTCTCTCTTCCTCTCTCTAACTTAGGCTTTCCCAGACTCTAAGTGCAGAATCCTAATCAATAATGGAAATCTGCTGTTTATAATCTGAGCTTGTTCATCAGGGGCTCACCATATTGGTGCTGACCTTAACATAGAAACATAATTGGCTTAGTCCACCCTCATGTAGCTCAGAACTCAAGAGCGCGAGAGAACTGCCAGTCTCAGCCTTCTTCATACAAGGTATGCAAAACCTCCCTCAGGGAGCTGCATTTTTTTTTTACTTTTATAAAAGATTAAGGACTTTCAGTCTTCTTTCATAGCATCATTGTGTATATTCTGATTACAGATTCTATGCAGATTTTATGTATTTTTCTTATGTATATTCTATGTAAAACCTAGTGCTAATGGTATTACAAATATATTACATTTCCTCATTTCTCCCTCCTTCTACCTAGTAACTCAGAAAATCAAAGATTTACACAACCACAGTTAGTACAACAGAAAAAATATTTAAATGAATTTTAATTAACAACACTGCCCCTTCCCCTCATGTAGTTAACATTTTTAAATATGGAAAGATGACATTGGTCTCACTGGGTTAACTTGCTGGCAGTTTTCCTTGCTGCTAGGAAAGATGGGGTGAAGGCTGTTTCATGAAGGTCCCCTCTCAACTCTACCATCCCCATTTTGCAGCTGAGGAATCTTGAATGTTGTTCCATAAACTTGCTCCCTAACCAACGTGCTTCAAACCTTTGTCAGAAGGAGTGTGTGTCTCAGGGTGAGTGCCCATCAGTATTACCATGTTATGCTCTTCTTTATGGGTGGGACCCAATTACCTCAAATTAGAACATAAATCAATTTATAATAAACAGCATGTCAAACTGGGGACTTGCTATAAGAACATGGAAGTTTTCTTTGCAACTTTAAAATCTAATTGCTGATAAGGATGGATATTCGTCAATAATATTTATTCCCTTGTTATTAAGTTGAAGTTTAGCATGGGAGTTAGCCTAAAGCTTAAATTTATTTTGCAAATAATCTTAATCACTATGGCCAAAGATCAGATATCACCATCATCATCACTAATATTTAAAGTATACATTCCCGGGAGATAAGGGCTATCAGAATCTCCATTATACAGCTGAGGAAACTGAGTGTGGGAAAGTAAATTTAAGTAAATTGCTCATGATCACATATCTGGTATGTATCTGAGGCAGAGAATGAGCCTGGGGATTCTTGACTTTTAACCACTGAACCACTTAGCTATAAATTAAAGAAAGTAGAATGTTTAGACCTAGCTTAAACAGTAGTGTTGTCTGTGCTTCATTCTTGAAGAGCACCATTACCTTAAGTAGATGAAGCCATGACATGCAAGTGAATTAAATTTAAATGAGAGGAATCTGTGCAAAGTCACCAGCCTCATTTTCTCCTCTGGAGCCATCTGGGTCTAATGGCAAAACACAGATCAGGAGGACTGGAGATGGCCCTGGATGCATTGGGAAATCTTAACCTTTTTAAACTAAGGTCCTTAACAGGCCACAAATGGTTGTTCCCCAGGTGGCTCCTGAATGCAGACTAATCTTACCGGATCTCCAACTTGACCTTTTACTCCAACACCTGGATTACCCTAAGGAAAAAAAAAAGAATGAAGTTAACATTTTCATAAAAATTTTAATGAAAATTTTGTACCTAATCATCGAGTTCATTAGAGTTTATTTAAAAGTTTTTGTACCAATAAAGTTCAGCAGCAAGAGATACAAAAAGAAATTCCATTCAAAATAACCGTTGATAGTATAAAATATTTGGGAATCTATCTGCCAAGGGAAAGTCAGGAACTATATGAACTAAACTACAAAACACTTTCCACACAAATAAAATCAGACCTAGTCAATTGGAAAAACATAAAATACTCATGGGTAGGCCGAGTGAATATAATAAAAATGACAATACTACCCAAACTAATTTACTTATTTAGTGCCATACCAATCAAACTCCCAGAAAATTATCTTACAGATATAGAAAAAATAGTAGCAAAATTCATTTGGAAGAACAAAAGATCAAGAGTTTCAAGAGAATTAATGAAAAAAAAGGCTGATGATGGTGGACTTGCTGTACCCTAAAACTATATTATAAAGCAGCAGTCATCAAAACCATTTGGTACTGGCTAAGAAATAGAGTAGTCGATCAGTGGCATAGGATAGAATCACAAGACAAACTAGGCAATAACTATAGCAATATAGTCTTTGATAAACCCAAAGACCCCAGCTTCTGGGATAAGTACTCACTATCTGACAAAAACTGCTGGGAAAATTGGAAACTAGTGTGGACGAAATTAGGGCTTGACCCACATCTAACACCACATACCAAGATAAGATCTAAATGGGTTCATGATCTAGATATAAAGAGTGATATTATAAGTAAATTAGAGGAACATAATATAGTTTATCTCTCAGACCTATGGAGATGGAATAAATTTATGTCCAAAGAAGAACTGGAACTCCTAATTGAACACCAGATAGATAACTTTGACTATATTAAGTTAAAAAGTTTTTGTACAAACAAAACCAATTCAGTCAAGATTAGGAGGGAAGCAATAAATTGGGAAATCATCTTTACATTTAAGGGTTCTGATAAAGGTCTCATCTCTAAAATATATAGAGAATTGTCTCATATTTATAAGAATTCAAGCTATTCTCCAATCAATAAATGGTCAAAGGATATGAACAGACAATTTTCAGAGGATGAAATTAAAACTA
The DNA here is from genome assembly GCA_023553655.1 of Myrmecobius fasciatus. Classification (NCBI taxonomy): domain Eukaryota; kingdom Metazoa; phylum Chordata; class Mammalia; order Dasyuromorphia; family Myrmecobiidae; genus Myrmecobius; species Myrmecobius fasciatus. The sequence goes on from JAJPUD010000514.1 coordinate 123,529, forward strand.
TTTGTAGTCATATGAAAAGGTGCTCCAAATCACTATTGATCAGAGAAATGCAAATTAAGACAACCCTGAGGTACCACTACACACCTGTCAGATTGGCTAAAATGACAGGAAAAGTTAATGATGAATGTTGGAGGGGATGTGGGAAGGCTGGGACACTGATGCATTGTTGGTGGAGCTGTGAACGGATACAGCCATTCTGGAGAGCAATTTGGAACTATGCTCAAAAAGTTATCAAACTGTGCATACCCTTTGACCCAGCAGTGTTTCTACTGGGCCTATATCCCAAAGAAATCATAAAGGAAGGAAAGGTCCCCACATGTGCAAGAATGTTTGTGGCAGCCCTTTTTGTAGTGGCTAGAAACTGGAAACTGAATGGATGCCCATCAATTGGAGAGTGGCTGAATAAATTATGGTATATGAATGTTATGGAATATTATTGTTCTGTAAGAAACAACCAACAAGATGATTTCAGAGAGGCCTGGAGAGACTTGCATGAACTGATGCTGAGTGAGATGAGCAGAACCAGGAGATCATTATACACGGCAACAAGAATACTATATGATGATCAATTTTGATGGACATGGCTCTTTTCCACAGTGAAATGTCTCAAACCAGTTCCAATTATTCACTGAAGAAAGCCATATACACCCAGAGAAAGGGATGTGAAATGTGGACCACAACCTAACATTTTCATGCTCTCGATTGATGTTTGCTTACATTGTGTTTCCTTTATCTGATATTTCTTTCTTGTAGATATGATTTTTCTTGCACAACAATGATAAGTGTGGAAATATGTATACATATATTCAATTTGTCAAGTCTTTTATCATAATTAACATGTAGTGGAGATCCTGCCACCTAGGGGAGGGGTAGGGAGTAGGGGGGAAAAATTTGTAACAGAAAGCTTTGTAAGGGTTAATGTTGAAGAATTACCCATACATATGTTTTGCAAATAAAAAAAAATAAAATTAAAAAAAAAACTTTTTGAGATGTCCACTAGCAGGGAAAAATCCAAAAGGTTTAAAATAACATGAATAGTTAGTTACACTTATGAATTTGGGCTCTACTCAGAAATTCTTTGACATATATTCTTACCTGATCACCTGGCCTCCCAGGGTGGCCTGGAGGTCCCTAAAAAGACAACCACAGACAATAAGTCAGCTCATCTAGAACTCTGAGGCATTCTATTTGGTCTTCCTATCTGATGACTTAAACAGCCCATTAATTTCAATTCAATAATGTAAAAATATAAATTTGTTATTTCTGATATGTGAAGATAATGATCCTGACTGCCAGAAAAAAAATGGTTTTTCAATAATGATGATGGATTTGTATTGACTGGATGACAATTTCACTCAATGCCCTCTAAACCCAACAGTGTTGTGTTGTTGTTAATAACAATAACAATTATAGTGCAGCAACAAGTCATATTTATATACTTTTTTTATATTATGCTTTTTTAAAACATCAACCCTTAGTGCAAATAGTATTGCTCCCAATGACAAATGGGAAAAATGAGATTCCCAAAAGGGTAGTCACTGGTCCTTGATCATGTGGCCCATAAATAATGAAGACAAACAGTGCTTAAGCCCATATGATTTTAAGATTATTCTTCTATTATCATATACAAGCTTTTTATTTTACTGATTGGTTATTTATTTATTTATTTTTTATTTTCAACTAGACAAACATCAGCAAACATGAATATCAACAATGACATAACATCTGATTAGAGTTGAAATTACAGTTAAGTACTATGGTATAGATTTTGACAAAGAAATAAATTGCATTATGGGGGGAAAAAAGAAAGAACTTTACCATTAATGTGTCACTTACTCTAGAACCTGGTAAACCCGGAAATCCTATTTCACCCATCAATCCATTTGCCCCTCGAGGTCCCTATGCGTGAAAAAACAAAACAAAACAAAACAAAAAACAAAAACCAATGCATTTGTTTCCTCACATCTCTGTTTTATCACAAAGTCTGAATGTAATTCTAAATTTAAAAATACCCTTTATCTCTTAAAAAAATAAAGAAAAAAACAACCCTTATTGTCTTTATTTTCTGTCAGCAACAACCCCACAATAATAGTGTGAAATTCTATTGGCTTCCAATTTCACTAAACCTCAGGATATGGCTCAGAAATATACACACTCAGGATTTAGTAAATTCTGATACAGTAGTCCTTTATCCAGAAATGTCCTCAATGGTTACATTGTAAGTCTCTATAATTGGGAGATTTAAAAAAAAAATTTAAAAAAAAAAGCAATATGAAGTCACTGTTTAAAAGCAACTTCTCAATAACATTAACATAATTCCATGTATTTAATTCTTAAATGTTTAATACATTTTTTAAAAAGAATAATATTTACTTGGTTCTTTTTCTTCTCATATTTTTCTCCTCTGGAGGGTTATGCTTGTAATTTTATTGATATAGAGATCATTCTCATCCATAATACATTGTATTAAAGAGTTATACATAACCCTGAGAGGATAAAATACTTGCTCATGTCACATAGTTAGAATGTAGGAGAGGCAAGACTTGAATCAATTCAAATACTAACAATGGTCCTTAGTATATATTATGCTGACTCTACATTATTTCATGTATTTAAAAAAGTATTAATTATAGATAAATAAATACACAACTTTGAACTTGACTCTGGGGACCTGGTCCATTACTATATAGCTCATCTTCTGTACCCTAATATTTACATAAACATATTTAATACATACACATACACATATATGCACATAAATATGTGTGTATATATAATAGAGATATATATAATATACTTACATGTGTATATAGATGTAGATATATGAAATAAGAATAAGGACTAAACCTCTGTTTTCACTAGTGTTGGGAGCTCTTGGAGAGAACTGCCTAAAACAGTGGTATCAAACTCAAATAGACATGGGATCCTTAAGCCATAAGGATTTCTGTGGGCACAGGTTGACTTAGAAAACTATAATTAGCATTATTAATACTTGGCTGTATTTTTATTTATTTTGTTAAATATTTCCCAATTATATTTTAATCTAGTTTGGGCCTTGCTCAAGAGTGTTGTGAGTCAAATAGAGCCTATGGGTCACATGTCTGACACTTCTGACCTATAACACTGAGAGACTGATTTTACACATTGCCTCAACTTACCAAGGGTCATCCAGCCATTATGTCTCAGAGAGTGAACTAGAACACTAGATTCAAGGCTAATTATTCCACACATTTTCTTATAAATGATAAATACTAGCACATTGGAATGAAAGTTCATGTTAGCATCATATGAAAGTACTTTATAGGCCATCTAGTACCCAGCTTCTTAAACTGTGGGTCATGATCCCCTATGAGGTCTAGTAAATGAATATAGGAGTCACAAAATTATAATTTATTATCAGTGTTTTATTTGCATAATATCTATTTTATATACCTATATGTCCAGGGTCACAAAAAAATTTTTTTCAGGAGAAAAGAGGTCATGAGTGGAAAAAGTTTAAGAAGTTCTAATCAAGTCCAATCCCCTCATTTTACAAAAAAAGGAAACAGAGTCACAGAAAAATTAAATGATTTGCTTACAATCACATAGATAACAAATGTCAAAGCCGAAACTCAAAACCAGGTTTCCTGAATCCTATTTGCCCCCCAATTTCCTACTTTCTTTCCCAATTTCTCCTACTGACTCTCAGTCTGGGGAAGGCAAGGAGAAAGGACTATTTGTTCTGGGCAATTTGCACACTTCAGATGATTTAATGGTCTGAAATATAATCATTCTTTCTTTGAAGATATGATTTAATATTTATTTTAAGGACACTCTAAGTTATCTACTTGCTTATATGCACACAAAAGGTATTTCTTCTGGGTGATCAATGACAAAAATCAAGTCATCCTTCCATGATTGGTAAAAGATTTATATACATCTGAGAAGGTAGTCTTGCTTAAAAAGCCATATCAGAAGTGAATCATTAGAAGGGCAACCTGTCCCTTCTTTCAACTTCAATAATCACTTATAAATAGAGGTGACTGTGAGATTACAATACTTCAGGAAGTGAAGGTGGATATAGAAATAACACATCGATCGATTCTTGGTAGCAATGTTTGAATAATTCAAAATAAGGTAACCAAAATTATTTTTTACCAGGATTCACAATGTTGTGGGGTTATGTAGTTTTTATTTGTCCAGAAGATGTACTTTATATTTAAAGTAGGTTAAAATTATCCTGAATGCACCAAGCCAAATGTCAAATGCTCTTGGGGAAGCCGGCCCAAGGTGAATTGAATGTCAGGACAAATTTAGCCTGGGATTAAAATTTTCCTTTGGAAAATCTACAAAGCAGGTAATCCTTAAAGTGATAAAGAGATTTCACACATTGATCACGAAGGACCTGGAAATATATAACCCATAGAGAGACTTACAGGTAAACCTGGAGGTCCTGGATTACCTCGATCTCCCTGTAACATGAAATCATTTCATTAGCAAAATATATAAAACTGAATACATGTATTCTTATCAATATAATGATTCAAGATGATTTTGAAGGGTTTATGATGAAACATGCTGTCCCTTTCCAGAGAAACTGATGGAGTCTTATAGCAGTTCAAAGCACACTTTTTTTTCCCTTGTTTTTTTTTTCTTTTACAACATGACAAACATGAAAATATGTTTTGTATTACTGCACATGCATCATCTATTTCAAGTTACTTGTCTTCTCAATATGGAGAGATAAAATTTGAAACTCAAAAAATTTTAAAAGAAATGTTAATTATTTTACATGTAAATGGGAAAAATATTAAATTTTTAAAAATGAAGGTATGGATATACTAGCATAGTAATTGGCACATAGAATGGAGCTTACTAGTGCTTAGAAATTTGTTGATTGATCTACTATGCTTTTTGTAGAATCACTCCTTGCTAAGAATTCTAGGCTGCTTTATTTTTTAATGTTAATATTGGCTTAATGTTGAGGTTCTTGAAATTTTTTTAAGGATAAATGCTTGCCACTCTTGCCAACTTAAGAACAGTATCTTGCATATAGTAGATGTTTAATACTTACACATCAAACTTAACTTGTTTTTTTGTTTTTTTTCTAAACTTAAACTTTTTTCTAAACTTTTTTTCTAAACCAATAAGATCATTTCCATAACTCAAAAGAGGATTCTCTGTGAAACTATGAAATCTCATTTCATACCACTTCTTTTTAAAATATATATAATAAATCCTACATTTTACTTTGAAAACTGCCCTTCTTGTCCATGATGTCTCCTGAATTTCCTTCTCTTTTTTTCTATTCATGTCTCAGGGAAGCTCTCCATTCTTGCTGCTTTTGTACACAAAGCTTTCCGGGCTTCCCATGTCTCTGGCCAATCTCTGGTTATAGTGGGATGGAGCCCTGTACTGCCTCTGGCTTTGCTGGAATTCCATTTCCTAATCACTGTAGTTTCTTGCTAATTAAATTATCACTTGCAATTACCTACTTTCAGGTACATATTATTTGATAGCAAAAAAGCAAATATTTTTAAAATAGCACATGAGTCATAGTAACTAACAGTCACTGTTTTGGTAGTTACTTTAGAGCATTACTCTTGTTCCTGCAAATATAGGAGGATATCTTTATAATATGAAAAAAAAATATATATATATATACCTGCATGAGCATGTGTTAACAACAAATACAATCACTTGCTATGTCCCTACTTAGCATTTCTGATCTCCTTAGAACATGATGGTCTAAATCATCAAAGTACAGAAAGTTATAATGATTTCCTTAAATAATTAGGATTAATCATACATGTTACCACTTTTGATAGTTCAACAACTACTGGAATACTCACCGGGAGGCCTTTAATAGCACCTGAAATATACACTGAATTCCCTTTTTCTCCTGCTAGCCCCGGTAGACCCTGAAAATCAAATATTTGTTTAGGAGGAAAAGTACAAAATCATTAAGTATATTATAATTCGTGCTCATTATTTTGTTGTTGAATCCCTTCAGTCATATCTGACTTTGTGACCTCATTTGGGGTTTTCTTGGCAAAGATATTGGAGTACTTTCTCATTTCCTTCTTGAGATCATTTTACAGATTTTACAGATGAGGTGCCTAAGGTCACATAGCTAGAAAGTGTCTGAGGCTGAATTTGAGCTCAAAAGAGTCCTTCCTGATTGCAGGCCCAACACTCTATCCACTGTGCCATCAAGCTGCCCAGTCACTGTCGATTATAAATGTTGGACTAGAAATTTCAAATACAATATCTTATTGATTTTTTTATTCCCTTCATTGTCTTATTAGTTTTAACTGTAATTTATACAGTGTTTCTGAAACACATATTTGATATCCATCAGAAATTTGGACTAACTCCTAAGAATTATTAGTAGGGAAGAAAAAATAAATTATTGGTATTAATAACTATGAATTAATTAAGTAAACTAAATTGTATTTATTTCTAAATAATAAAATATATGCACAAGAGGAACCTCTCTTTCATTGATCATGCAATAACATGCCAGGGATGGGATTTTTTTTTAAATTACTAATTTTAGAGAATAGGAATAAATTAGAATTGGAAAGGATCTCAGAGACTCTGAGTCCAACCCCCTAATTCTACAGATGAGGAAACTTAGATCCCAAAGTGTTAGAAGATTTGTGCAGAGTCACCTAGACATTAATTAATGTGAGTGAGATTCAAATTCAGTTCTTCCTAACTCCAAACTCAGTATTCTATTCCTTAGACCACGTAACTGTATATGATTTCACTTTTTGTATACAAGATTCAAAGGATTGAATGGTAAATTTTATTCCTCTAATGCTTACTATCACTTTATGCCCTGGGCTTCAGTTTCCCAAGTCTGTCAAATGAGAGATTGGACTAAATTGCCTCCCAGGTGCTTTCAAGATCTATATCTATAGTATATATAGAAAGTTGTAAGGAAGAGTGAGAAGTCTGGCAATAAATAGGGTGAATGCTAGTCTTGCTCTGGGCACTGAAAAAAAAAAAAAAAACAAGCAACTTTAATTTTGAAAGCTTCATTTGAATTCTTTGCTTGGCTTGGCTCTATTGAAGGCCGGGGACAAAATCAGAAGTCAGACATACCTCTGAAGCAAAAAAGGCTTACTAGAAACAACTTGAGCCTATGAAAATTAATCAGACAAAAAAAAGTCACAAGAAATCAGATTATAAGACTGAAGTGCCTCTAGACATTATAACAAAGAAGAAGAAAAAAGGAAGAAAGGTCAGAAAAATGAGTGTATTCCTTGGTGGGCCTCCTTAGCACTAAAATGAGATAGCAAAGGGACCCTAGTTCAAGCCCCAGATGTTTGGGGAAGAATAAGTTCATGAAAAACTGGGATCTTGGATTTTACTGATAATGATCTAGTTCAATGACTCTTAGTGAACCCAATGAAAAGGAAGTTATTTGTTGCATGCTTAAGATGCCTGTTCCAGCAACTAAGTGACTCACAACTTGGGGTATTGTTTACTTTGGTAGTTTTCAACCTGGAAATTTTTATATCCATTAGAGGGGATAAAGGAGTCTTTCATCATTATGAGGAATTATTTATTCAGTGTCACATGAGTACGTGCAGGTTAGAGCAGTGAGACATACCCCACTGCCTTAAAGGGTTTGAGGTCAGTGACATGTCACATAAATGCACAGGGATCACAGGATGCTAGAACTGGAAGAGATCAGAGAGATCATTTATTCCATTCCTCCCATTATACAAATCAGAAAACTGGGCCCCAGAGAGGTAACAGGACTGGCTTAAGGTCACATACTTTAATCAGAAAGTAAGCAGAAGCAGGGCCAGAATTTCAATGTATGGAGTAGTGGACAGAAACAGTGGGCCTGGAGTCAGGAAGACCCATCTGTGTGACCCTGGGCAAACCACTTTACTCTGTCCACCTCAGTTTTCTCATTTGTAAAAAGAGATCACTAGACTCAGCAACTAAAATCAATAATACTTTTTTGATCCAAAAATGTCAAAATCTATTTTCTTTGCACTATACTACATTCTCTCTTAATAAAAGATGTATGTACAACTGCAGCAATGCTGGAGCAAGTGCATAGCATTCACATTATTCATGTTTCAAGAGATGTAATTGAGCCCAAGTATTTTTTCCTTAAGTTTAAAAATTTTATTTGAATTAGGAAGATTTCATTATGAAAATGTAATGGCAAACTACAGCTCCCCACTTATATACATAACAGAGACTTTAATCATTACCAGTGATGGATGGATGGGTAGATAGATAGATAGATGATAGATAGATAGACATATATATGTGTGTATATATGTATTTATACACACTCATCATATACATGCATGCATATACATATATAATCACTCTTGTTTTATTAATAACTTTTCACTTCAGAATTCCTTAGAGGGTTTCTGCATACAACATAAGGCAAGGACTTTCGAGTTGCAGACTATGGTCTACCTATAAGGCTTGCTCTTAAAAGATATACTTATTTCTAATCTCATATGCAAGTAATGTCTTACAGCTGGACCTTCTGGTCCTGTTGCTCCTCTCTCTCCTGGAAACCCTGGATCTCCTCTTGAACCATTGCGGCCATCAACGCCAGGTTTGCCTCTTGATCCTGGAGGTCCTGGATAGCCCTGAGGGAAAAAAATTAATTCATCTATATATGGTACTTTTATAAATTGCAAACATATTGCTGGATGTCCAAATAGGAGATTGTCAATTGTTCAAGAAATCTCTCTTCTTTATTAAGTATCATTATCAAATGATAACTTTAAGTATGGAGTCACAGTTTTTGATATGGCACCTGGTGCCACATCAAGTGATACAGTGATTTCACATTTTGGAAACATCATTTAACTTGTTTGAAAACCTTGGGATCCAAATGCATCATTTTTGTTCTCCCAGTTATCACATTTCCTTATTCAATGGGATGGACAAAATTTGTAAGTCCTTAATTATATTTTTCCTGCACATGTGGATATGAAGATAAGCAAGACATTTCTTTAGGTTTAATGCAAATTTATATGTATGGCTTAAATGAGTTTCTTTTTCATGATAATTTTTCAAGGGTTACTTACAGGTATGCCATCCAAACCTGGGAAACCAGGTACTCCTGTTGGGCCCTAAAAAATATCAGAAAGCACCATCAACATAAAAGATACTTCATGATTAGACATTAATTATTAAGTTTATTTAATAAGAACAGTAATATGTGGGTTAAAGAAAAAACTTTAGTTGTACTATTTACTTGGATTTTTATTCTGAGATAAAGTTTCCAATGCTTTTGCAAATATTTAAAATGCCATTTAGATGGCCAGTAGCAAATATTACATTTTTAATTTAAAAAAAAAAGTCTAACCTTATCTCCTTGATTTCCCACTGGTCCAGGAAATCCACTTTCTCCTTTCATTCCTTTCTCTCCTGGTAACCCAATGGGTCCAGGAGGTCCTAAGTCTCCAATGGGGCCTTGAGGACCTAGATGTCCAGGTTGGCCCTGAAAAAAAGAGAAGATAAGGTTCTTAAGTAGTATGCTCTAGTCTTAAAAAATGTGTCCCCTGGGCTTGTATCATTCTGCAGAGAATCTTAAGTAAAGGAATATCTCAGCTTAAAAGGAATATAAATGATAAATTTCATGCAAAGTCCTTACAAACAGTTACTCTCTATTTTATAGTCTGAAGCTTCTCCTCTTCCTTCCCTAAGTCCTGCTGCAATTAATTCTCAATGCTGTATTCCAATGACCCTATTTTTAAAGGTTATGGAAGCAGTAAGATACAAGATCTGGAAGGTCTGGAATGTCTTACCCAAGCTGGAAAGGCTTTGGATACTGGCCTGATGATAGATTTGTATTCTTGCCATCTGAAGCATCTTCTAAAGTTTGGAAAGATTCATCCCCAGAAGGCTGATCACACATACACACATGTGCATATATATAGATATAAATACACATATGTGTAAATATATATCAGTATGTATATACACACATACATATATAAAATACACACATATATGTATATATATGTATATATATAAAACACATCAAGGCACAGATTAAGGTTATAAATTGTGATATTGGAAGAATCATACATCTTGATAATAACCCACCCAAGAAGTATCAAATTAAATAATCCCCTCTTATCATTTCTGTTCTTTAATGAAATATTAAATTAAGATCTTCTCTTTAGAGTATCACAGGACTAAAGGAAAAGGCTCTTTCTCTATAACAAGTAAAGCAAAATAAGACAAATAGCCTGGATGAATCTCTTTAATTCATATGTCATGGTACTATGCAATTAGAGTGGGGTAGGGGAAAGAGAAGTAGGCAGTGTTTATTTTTCTTTCTTAGCTTCCTTTGCCTGATTCTTCATTTAGATCAGACTCAGTTTCATATACACCTAGAGGGACAAAAATCACACTCTGTGTGACTTTTAGGCAAGTCAATTCAATTTTCTGGGAATGTTTCATCCTCTGTAAAAATGAAGTGGTATGTCTCTCACAACTCTGAACTTATGAACAATGAGCTGTAGACCACATGGTTCAAAGAGACAGGTCTTTGTCTTAATTCTCTTCCTGGGTCTGAAATGAAACAAGTCTTTTTAACAGCTCTGGCACAGAAGAAAGAAAAATTCTCTATGTCTTCTTAGACATAAGAGCATTAAATTCCATAGCCATTGTGATTCTATAGATCACTGAACTTATAAGTATCTTATAGCGAATAGGTATAATGGATAAAAGAGATACAAAAAGACTTTTGTTCAGACACACTCTTACCATAGACTAACAGTCTAAGGAACAGAATTCCTGGTTATGTATAGGCCTATAACACTCTGGCTCTGCTTCCATTTCAGATTTGGGGTGTCCACTTGAAAGGACTTACTTTCTAATAAATCCACAAAAGGAGCATTGAGAAGGTCAGTCTCAATAAATATTTATTAAATATATACTATATGCCAAGCACTGATCAAGTAGTTATTACAAACTACATCTCTCTATTTGCTCTCATCCAAAAAAGTTCAATCAGGAAAACAGTGAGCATTTAGAAGCATTAAGAGAAAAACATTTTGTTTTTCCCTGGCTATTTGGTTTCGGTGAATATCCCCAAAGATCTGATATCTCTAAACAAAAGTGGTTTTGATAACCTTGGGCTTCTCTCCCAGTTTTTATGGCTTTTTGAAAAGTATTTTCTTTCCTACTGGAGATCTCTAACTAAATTTCCCAAATCCAGGTTTGATCTTGTATGTTTATGTTTTCCTCCTTTTTGAGCCAAATTTTCATATAACAGAACCATGAAAAATGAGGAGGAAAATGAAGGCAGGACTTTGTGAAGATTAGAACTTGTTTGGTAAATTAAAACATATAGATTTCAGCTAGGCATGATGGTACATGTTATTTTTGCTAGAGGCTGGTATTTGACTTCTGGAGTTCTCAGCTGCAGCTGGGCTGAAGTTGGTCAAGCATCTAAACTAAGTCCAGCCTTAATGTGGTGAGTCCCTAGAATTGAGGGGGGAGAAAGAAAGGGGTCTATCAAATCTAAGAAAGAGTAAATTCATCCAGATTGGTTGAGAAAGACAGAAAGACCTACTATTAACCAACAACTACAGTAGCACTAACAAAAATAACCATCTCTTCAAGTCTGTATTTAAAAAAAAAAAGAAAATCTATAGCACCTGAGTATGGACAATAGGATTACGATCCAATTACACTCAAGAAGAAAAGGTTAGCATGACAGAACATTGGACTTTGGAGAAAGATGTGGATCCAAATCCTGTCTTATATACTTATTATATCAGGGCTTTTTAAACTTTTTCCACTCGTGACATTCAGTAGGAAAAGACATTCATGGAATCCAGGATTCACCATAGATTTGACAGTTGATACAATTTCAGCATGCCATGCAAAGTCATAGGATTGTTTCTTTTTATTTCAATTTGAAGACTTAAAATGACTGGGGGCTTTGTGGACACCAAATGTCTACCACATTTGGCTATCACAACATTACCATTTCAGGTCAACCATTTAAATAAAGAATGAAGGAAATCATGCTCAATATGGAAATAGAATGCTAGCTATGTCTTGCCATCAAATATCAAAAAATTCCTTATCAGTTGTCTAAGTCAAAAAATTATCCTGATCAGTGTCAAGAAGATGACTATTATATAATCATATTCTGAAGAAAGAGGGAGGTGGGAGGGAGAGAGAAAGTGGGGAGAGACATGGACAGACAGACACAGAGATAGAGACAGAGACTAAGAAACAGAAAGACACAGTGACAGAGTATCTAAAAAGTTAGGGTCTTTATTTAAATTCAATATAAGATCAATGGACTGGTAAAATCTTTACATAAAACATCCTGAAATCAACCTTTTGAATGTCTATTTATCTTGTTGCTCCAAAAAACACAAGAGTGCTAGTATCACCTTGGAAAGGACAAAAAATTAATGGAGTTGCAATAATATGGCTTCAGACAAAGTTCTCTATTTTTTCTTTGATTGCCAAACACTTTCTCCCTTAGGAGGTAAATCAGCAACAAAGACAAATTATTAAAATAAATAAGTTTGGGGGTTTTGGTGTAGCTGGGTTTCTAAAGCATAGTGTCTGACACATAATATGTGCTTAATAAATGCTTTCTTCTACTGACTTGGGTGAGTACAGCACAAGTTTTGATGGGTTTTATCTCAAGTGGAAATGTTCTGAGTATGGGCCTAGAAACAGGCCAGGCATCTGCTGCCCAAGAACCAGCCTAATTAAATAAATATAGATTTGCATTAGCAGAAAGTTGGCTATCACAACACAAGGGCTTTTTTGACTATAACAGTTTATAAAGGCCATCAGCACTAAGGCAAAAAAGGAAATTTAATATGCAATATTTTGTCAGTAAAGCCTACTGATTTTTAAAATTTGAGACACACATACACATATACTTCCCCTTTCATATCACTGACAGCATCCTGGTGTAGATCCCACAGCTGCTTTTATTCTAATCAATAACTTCCTCCTTCCTTGATTCCATCATCTTCCCTCTCCAATCCACTTCACATACCTCATCACAAAGCTAATCTTCCTTCAATATTATTTTCATCTCATTTTCTTCCACCAGCACCATCAAAATCACAGCATTAATATAGCACTTAATAGGTACCAGGCATTGTCTAACTACTTTACAAATCCTATTCATTTGATCCTCACAACAATCTTGGAAGGTAGGTGCTATTATCATTCTCATTTTACAGATGAATTCCATATCTCCTTCTTCCCTACTGCATTAAGGTTAACTTACCTCCAGTTTTCAAAGCCCTTCAGATTACAATCCCTCACCACTCTTGGGCCTTATTTGCCACAGCTATCTGCTGAACATACACTATCTGCTCTAAGTCTTTCCTTCATTCCCACCTTTAGGCATTTCCTAAGGTCTCTTCCTCCACCTGGAATAGTATCTTTTCACTATTTTGCCTGTCCACATTCTACACATTTTTTTAGGCCCAGTCCAAGTCTTTCTATGCAACTATAGCCTTCTTTAACTTTCAATTTTCATGTCACTTCCCTTCTTCCTTTCTTCCTTCTTCCCTCTCTTCCTTCCTTCCTTCCTCCCTCCCTCCCTCCTTCCCTTTTTCCCTCCCTCCCTTCCTTCCTTTCTTCCCTTCCTTCTTTCCTTCCTTCCTTTCCTTCTTTCCTTCCTTCCTTTCCTTCTTTCCTTCCTTCCTTCCCTCCTTTCCCCTTCCCTTTCATTTTCTTCTTTTCCTTTTCATTCCCTTCCCTTCTCCACTAAGACTACAGCACTCATAGGCCTCACCTTTTGGCCTGCTCCATTTCCATCTTGATCCAGATAGCCCCTTGTTGGGTATCCTGGTGATTTCATATTGATGCTACGTAGTGCAGATGCCCAAATGACATAGCCACAGTAGTTCAGAAAGCTGGAGTTCAAGAGATGGGCTGGATTTAGGCTGCACCATCATCCCCCCATCTCCCCTCACTGACTCACCTCTCTTCTGGACATCCATAACACTTCTGGCCACATAACTAATCACTTAATTAAATCCAGTGGATTGGACTGTTAAGAGCACAAGATTTGGAACCAGAGGACCTTCCTTCAAAATATCATTCACATTTATGGGATTCTGGACAAATTGCATCCCTTCTTGGGGCTTTGGCTTATAAAAGGAGGGTTGGGTTATATAGTTTATGTGATCTCTCACAGCCCTAAATGCTAAATTCCTAGAGCATGCCATCTTATGTTAATTTTTTTGGTTGGAAGTGATTTTTAATAATGATATATATATCATCTCCTTAAGGATAAAAACTGTCTCTTTTATATATTTATATATTGCACAACATCATAGGCTTTCTATAAATATTAGTTAACTGGGGAATTGATTGAGAGATGTCATAAAAACATACTAGTAATTCCAAGGCTTTTGGGGGGGATAGAAGGGATAAAGATGGCTTGATTGTGACTAAATCAGAGGGCCACTGGGTGTCACTGTTATTTCACCAAACACCAAAAGGGCTGAAATTTAGCTAGATTTAAAGTCAGTTAGTCTTTGAATATTCAGCCTCTACTATAGATAGAGATCTATGCTAGATGTTAGGGGCTGTGGGAAAAAAGGAAACCAGGTGCAGTAGGTAGAGTACTGGGTCTGGAGTTAGAAGACCTGAATTCAAAACTGGCCTTAGATGCTTACTTGCTGTGTAGCTCTGATAAAAACCCTTAACCTCTGCCTGCCTCAGTCTTCTCTATTGTAAAATGGGGATAATAATATCATCTACCTCCCAGGGTCATTCTAAGGATCAAATAAGATAATAATTGTAAAGCCTTTAGCATAGTGCCTGTCACTTACTAGCTGTATGTGATCCTGGGCAAGTCACTTCACACTGTTTGCATCAATTTCTTCATCTGTGAAATGAGCTGGAAAAGGAAATGGCAGGCCATTCCAGTATCTTTGCCAAGAAAACCTCAAATGAGGTCACAAAGAGTTGGACACAGCTAAAAATGACTGAACAACAAAATTGTTATTGTTGTTATTAAGTTCCCTACAGTAATAAAATCAATCATTGATTCTGATCCAAAAACTAAAACAAAAGTTTCAAAATATAAGAGAAATGAATGTATCAGTTCTCAAAGACTTTCTACTATAAAAAGGGAGACAAGTCAAATCCTTGGAAAGTCTCCTTGATATATTTTCCCGTTCCTGAACCTACAAGTGAAGGTGACTTGGCCTTTGTTAAGAATCTGGATGGCCTGGAGTGGTGGCCTGGGGGTAGCTGGGGCTGATGGATTGCATGAGCTCTAGTAGGGCTGATTAGGTGACCGCTTTAAATATAAGACAATACATGTCAATATGGTTAGCCCTCAGGCAGTGGAGAACTAATTAGTTGTTTGAGAAGGGGAAAATTAGCTCAGGTGGGAAAGACAGATCAGGTGATCAGTCTTGGGACTCCATCCCTGAGTGACCACTGTACTTCCAGCCTGGTCAAGAAAAGGAAATCTAATCTCAAAAAAGAAAAAAAAAAAAAAGTAGCTGGATGACTATTTGTTAGAAATACTACTAGAAAAGGTTTTGCAAGCATGAGTATTGAAAATTATCTTTGCATGCACTTTGAAAGCAAAAAAAAAACTATTATTAAAAAAATACTGTTAGAAGTGATTCCTGGTTAAATAGAAATTGAATTAGACTGCTCCTAAGGTCCTTTCCAATTCTGAGATTCTGTGGCAGCTTGATTCATCAAATCATTTCAACGTTGGTTAAGTGACTATGATGATAAAGTCAGGTCTACTCATTCTACCTTGGCTAGAAATCCCCACTAGTCACTAAGATGACATGTGAAAATCTGTAACCTAGACTACATAAAAGTTCCTGAGTAACTGTATTTAGAATACATATAACTTCAGTTCAAAGGTCCAATTTCTGTGCCTGGGCATTAATCACAGCCCAAAACCTAATTTTCCCATTGAACTGAGATTAT
Source organism: Myrmecobius fasciatus (assembly GCA_023553655.1). Taxonomy (NCBI): domain Eukaryota; kingdom Metazoa; phylum Chordata; class Mammalia; order Dasyuromorphia; family Myrmecobiidae; genus Myrmecobius; species Myrmecobius fasciatus. The sequence goes on from JAJPUD010000514.1 coordinate 139,468, forward strand.
TTACTTAACAAAAAACTCAAGGAAGGGCAAGGAAGAATTTGAAGCAGTTCTCTTTCCATCTAAAAACTCCACACTTCTGCAGGCATATAACACTTTTGAATGCTATGTTTTCCTTCCTTCATTATTTCTTTACTAATTAAATACCTACTATGTTCAGAGAACATCATACCAATCAGCAGAGAGACACAAAGTCTAGATGAAATGCAATGTCTGCCCTGATGGAGTTCACAGGCTGGTAGGAAGATTAAATAGAATCACAAATAATTATAAAATAGTGTAATATCCAAGAAAGGTATATATCAGCCTGCTATATAAATTAAAAGAGAGAAAGCTGAAGGGAATTACTTTTCTGATGCAAGAAATGATTGCTGTTGCATATCTCTTCCTTTCTCAGGTTCTCAACTAATGGCTTCTTATGCATTCACTCAAGAGTTTGGTAATTGGCTAACTAACTGGTTTAGTATTGTTGTTAATTATTTATTGTAGTTATAAATTGTTAATTGTAGTTAATTGTTAATAGTTGATCAATGAAATCAATTATCAACTCAAAAATAAATAATGTTTATTGAGTAAATACTTTGTCCAAAGCACCATAGGATAGTCTAGCACATAAGACCTAGCTAAGGCAGTGCCCCAAGGTGTATGTGGTTTGAGGGGAAAGATTAAGACATGAAACATAAGAAAATGACTAAGATAAGAGTCAGTCTATGAGAAAAACCAAATAAATGAATGGCACTAATGTCTATAGGAACTCAGAGAGAGAGAGAGATTCTGCTAAATACTGGACAACTTGGCCAAAATTTTATCACAGAAAAACTAATTGTTTCTTACTAATATGTAGTTAGAACCTTTTTTTAAAAACTATTATTATTATTTTTTTTAGATTTTTAAAAACATGTTTGCTTGACCTTGGAGCTAGGATGACCAACTTAATCCAATTTTCTTCAGGAAATTTATTTGATCTGTCTTAATTCTAGGACTTCCCCACTGGCCTTACTTCCTCTTCATTGTCCCTATAGCTTCTTTGCATATAGTTATTTTCAAGATGTCTATACCCATTTTAGATTATGAGCTTTTTTCTTTTCTTTTTTTTTCTTTTTGCTGAGGCAATTGGGGTTAAGTGGCTTGCCTAGGGTCACACAGTTAGGAAATGTTGTGTCTGAAATCAGATTTGAACTCAGGTCCTCCTAACTTCAGGGCTGGTGCTCTATCCACTATGCCACCTAGCTGCCCCAGATTGTGAGCTTTTCAAGAGCCTTTCTTTGTATCCCTAGGGCTTAACACAGTGCCTGATATGTAGTAATAGGTGCTTCATAAATGTCTATTAACTGAATGATCAGGGAAACTCTTGGACATAAGGAGGACTTTGATGAGAAGATGTCTAAAATGAGTTGAGAAGAGAAAAATGAGCCTTTCAAGCAGAAGAAAATGTCTGGAGTGAAGTCACAGATATGGAAATGGGTAAGATGTATTCAGGAAAAAGTGAGTGAATCAATACAGAGAAGATAGGGGAGGGATACATTGTGGAGAATTTCACATGCCAAACTGAAAAAATTAGCTTTTAGCCATATAGTCAGGAGAGAAGCCCCACAGGGAACAGAACTAACACACAAGATGATCAAATGAATATTCAAAGAAATCTTGCTAAGCTAGAGCAGCAGGTAAAATTTAATGATATAAAGGTAATTAGGGATAACATAGATTAAAATCTTATTAGAGAGGATAAAGGCAGTATGGCTAGTCAGCAATTTATCCAAAAAAGTTAGAAGTAAGGGATGGGAGAAAGGTTTAGTGAACTTTGAGCTTCAAATGAGTGAAACAGGACAGTGAAAAAAGAGCTAATATGAACTTAGGGACAAGGATTGTACCTATGAGAGGTAACTCCCTTGGACCAGTGAAGGTTAGTATCTTCTCTACAATTTTAAATCTTAAAGAATTTCCTAAAGCACCGAGAGATTAGATGTCTTATCCAGGGTTCCCCAACCAATGTTGAATTTAATTTAGTGAATTGAATTGTCACAGAATCTCAGAATTGGAAAGTATCTGCCTCTAGCAGACATTGAACTCTGATATATGACTTCAAGACTTTCCCCACTAAGTTATGCTAATCCTTGAACATCCCTTGCTCATCTTAGGCTAAGTTAAAAGAGAACAGAATAATATATATATACATACATATATATATATATATATATATATATTTCAGAAGCAGTGAAACATTGAAATATGTATGTATGTATGTATGTATGTATGTATGTATACAGAAGAGAGCAGAAGGGAATTCAAAAGAGAACACTGAAAGTGAGGCAATGTTGGAACCACCAGTAAAATTTAATATACATCCCAAAACCCTGAGTTGTAGAGAACAGAAATGTACTATGTTGGGGGGCAACTAGGTGGTGCAGTGGATAGAGCACCAGCCCTGAAGTCAGGAGGACCTGAGTTCAAATCTGGTCTCAGACACTTAACACATCCTAGCTGTGTGACTCTGGGCAAATCACTTAACCCCAATTTCCTCGGCAAAAAGCAATGTTAATGTTAATGTTTGTTATATTAGTAAAATTCATAATAATAAAAAAATTAAGAGACATAATGTCAGGAATAAGGAGGTAACTATCCCACTACATTCTGCCCCAGTCAAACCACATTGGAAGAATCTATTCTGAACATCACATTTTAGTGAGGTTATCTCTAATCTGAAGAATGTCTACAGGAGGGCAACTACCATGATAAGAATAATTTAAAATTCACACTATTTGAAAACTGGTTGAAGGAACTGGGGACATTTAGACTGAAGGAGATGCCATCAGGGAGGATTGACAACTGTCTTCAAATATTTGAAGTGCTATTAGATGAAAGAAAAATTACTTATTCCACTTGGCCCCAAAGCTTAGAACTAGGAGAAATGGGTTGTTACTATGCAAAGGGAGATTTATTTTTGATGTAACAAAAAACTTTCTAACAGTTGTTGTTATTCAGTTATGTCTAACTCTTTATGACCCCATTTGGGGTATTCTTGGCAGAGAAATGAGTGGTTTTCCATTTCTTTCTCCAGTTTATTTTACAGATGAGAAAACTAAGGTAAACAAGGTAAAGTGGCTTGCCCATGGTCACACAGCTGGTAACTGTCTAAGACCAGATTTAAATTCAGGAAGATGAGTCTACTTGACTCCAAGCCCAGCACATCCCACATGTCCCACCTATCTATGCTTTTAACAATTAGAACTCTCCAAACATGAAAGAGGCCATCCTCAGGTGGGAGTGATTGTACCTCAACTTATAGCTTTAAGCTAGATTTATTATAAAGGGAATCCTTTGTCAAACCAGATGGTTCTTTTCAAACCTTCCTACTGAGAAATTTGATAGTTCTGTGATTTTGTGTCTCTCCTAGATCTTTTTACTTGCAACCTTAATTCAGGTTAAATTCCAAACTCATGCTATAGCCAAAAAACATAATGAGTACGAGTCTCTCACCTCATATCTAGATATTAGGGCTTTTGTATCTTACATATCAATTATACTTTTTTTGGAAGGGTTTTTGACAAATGTGATTTCATTTAATCTTTCCAAAAATCCCATGAGTTAGGCAGAGTAAGTTTTAAGATCTCTATTTGGCTGATAAGGAAACAGATTTTAAGTGGTTGACTCACTGCAGATCATTAGACTAGCAAGTTATAGAGCCAGACCTAAAAACCCTGTTTCTACATTGCCTTGCTTGTCTCTGTCCCCTTCTGAACCTCTTCTGCTCTCTTCTGGGTATTTTTGGGTCTGGTTCTCCTCCCACTATACAGTCAAAGTAGCTTGATCTCAGTTCAGAACAGCCTGTCTGATTTGAGAGTAAATAATGAAAAAAGTCAAGAAATACTCCTGCCAAACCAGTGGGCCGTGGTACAGTAAAATTAACCCGTAAAGACCCTCATTCTTTCTCAGTGCCTACTACATGTAAGATCCTATGGAGTACAAAGTAACAGAAGACACAATTCTTCTCTTCAAGGGTGCCTTTTCCCAAGTCCTAACCCCATAACCTTTACTGAATTTTAGTTTTTTAATAGTCACATACATTCCATACAAGACTGACAGGAAAGTCAGATTTCAAAAGAGTAGGCGAGGACTGACTCAAAGAATTGTTCAGAGCTTTTTAGAACACGCCTTCCTGTAAGACTGTGGAATATTTTTGTTATAAATTGTTTCAGTCAAGTTGAAAAACAGGGAGATTAGCCACCTCCATGGAATTCCAGAGCCTAATCTCAAAAATCAACATTCATTGAGTTTTTAAAAAGATTTTGTAATGAAAAGATTACTAAAGAAAGAAGAGGAAGAGGAAAAGTGAAGAAGAGGAGGAAGAGAATAAAATTTTTTCCAAAATATTTTTCTCCATTTCTGTTCATTTCCCTCTTTCTCCCTTTAACCTGTGTTGTGAATCAGAATCTTCAGTTTAGGATGAACAAAAGAGCCTTTAGGAAAATAACTGAAAATGCCCAGCTTGAGTGGATGATGGTATAATATAGAGAGAAATGTAAAACACTGTAGCCTTATTGAAATTTTTAATTCGATTTTACATGAAATCATATTCCAAACTTTTTTCTTTAAAGGCAGAAATAGATCTATTGATGAAAGTAAGGCTATATATGGGTGCCTTACAATAAGAAATTGTTTTTCTCTTTTCAGAAACCTTTCCTCCATTTTCTCTGATCACTATTCTTTACTGAAAATTAGATTAAGAACACATGATTTGCTCTTAGGTATAAGACAATCATTTATATTATAGTTTGCCCAATAAAACATTTTTTGATGAATTTATATTCCTTTATGGCAAACCACTTCATAAAATGCTTGTTGACTTGACTTATAAGATGCTCACTGTAACTAACCAGATTATTTGGCTTATCAGGCCTGCATGTATAGCATTCTCATTATAATGGAAAATGTTCTTCAAGATGTTTTGAACTCTGATTTTTGAAAGTTATAATAATAAAAGTTATATATTTCCCAAAGTGACCAGGAATTTGAGATCACTTGGTTATCAATTTTGATGTTTCCAAATGACATTTATTTTATCCAAGCTAACTGTTCAATCACTCACCTGAGATCCTTTTTCAGGAAAACACTGACAGAATGAACAATCTTGTCCTCCACAAGGACCAGAGTACTTTTTTCCACCCTGAAAGTTAAATTTTAAAAAAAGTCACTTAGCAATAAGACACAATTTACTTTGGAATAAAAGGACATGAAACTACTCAGTTCAACTCACTCAAAATTTAGTCAATTTTCCTTTTTATTATTCAGTCCATGAAGTCCCAACACTGCATCATTCATATATACTTAATTTAACCCAACTAGCATATATTAAGCACTTATGCAGTATTCCACAATGCTAAGCACTGGGCATAGAAAGATAGAAACAAAGAAGTCTTGCCTTCAAGGAACTTATATTCAATTCAATGTATATATATTTAAGTAAATTGCAATTTGTTCTCTAGTGGGAAAGAAAATAAGGATAAACTACATGTGGGAAATGATGCTTAGACTGAACCAACCATGAAAGAGGCAAAAGATTCACTGAACCAATCATGAAAGGGACAAGAGATTCTAAGAAGAAGAAATGCATTCCACAAGTGGAGGTTAGCTTATACAAAGGCACAGAGATGGAAAATGAAATGATAATAATAATAATAATGATAAATAATAGCAGCTACCATTTAAATAGCACCTTTAGATTTGCAAAGTTCCTTATAAACATTAACTCGTTTGATCCTTACAATAACTTTGGGAGGTAAGTACTATTACTATCCCCATTTTATAGATGAAGAAACTGAGGCAAATAGAGATTAAGTCATTAAGTTTGTAAGTGTCTCTGGGCAGATTTGAATACCCATTTTATTAGATCCCAATTCCATCAATCACTCTATACACAATGTCAATGTGTGACAAAAGCAAGTAATTCAGTTTGGGTGGAATATATAGTATGTGAGAAATAATAATATTTAATAAGTCTGCAGCCAAATTGTAATGGACATGAAATGAAATGCCAACAGGTAATTGGGAGCTACTGGAATTTATTGATTAGGAGAATGACATGGTCAATTTGTAATGTAAGAAAATAATTTCTTCTTCTGTGTAGAAAGGGATAAATGAGAGAAGGGAATGACTTGAGAAAGGAATTAATATAATAATCCAGGAAAGAGGAAATGAACAGAGTCCTAAAGACATTTAGTTTAGGGCAAGGAAAGGTTGTAATTAAATGGAAAATATCTCCCAGAAAAGGTTGTTGAAGTCACCTTGTCATCAAATGCATAACTGGGGTTCATCCTACTTGTAGCCATATATGTGATACTATGATTTGAAAGGCATAGGGAAAACTCTTCCTGTTCCCAATTTTCCATCAAAATCTTTCTTCTACCTGCCTACCACTGATGCCTCATTTCTATTACATTATAAATTCATTCTTTGGTTCTAAGACCTACTCCATGTCAAGATTCAAATGCTACTCAAAGTTAAATTATCAGTCTGTAATACTTTAGTGTGAATAAGTTTATTACCACCTTTCCAATGTGACATCTAACCAAAGGTATAACTATCAAGACAGAAATCTATAGCATTGCATTGTAAGGGTAGATAAGATATATATTTTTTAAAAAGATCCATGTTCTTAAATAGAAGGTTCTGTGCTTTCATCAAAGGTCTCATCTGCTATCTCTACTTGAGGAATTAAATAGTCTTCTTTCCCTTAAATTTCCACCTTAAGACTACAGTTGTGTTATAAATGGATACTCTCTTCCACAGTGAGTTCTCAGAATATCACAAGTTCAGTCAACCATTAAGAGTAACAAGCCTTACCTTGAGCCATTAAGAGTATAAGACTTAATTTGCTATTTTGAGAGAAGTGTCAGGGAAATCATATGTATGTAAGTAAATTACAGATAGATCTCATAGTTCTAGAATTCAGCCTTGTCCAGCCTAAACAACATCTGTTCCGATTTTCCTTCAATTACCCCTAAAACAGTCAAGTTCTCATTAGGTACTAAAGGAAGCAATGTAGCTTTGGTGCCCAGTTCTCCAGTCAGAACTCTGGATCAAACTAAAACTACTTCCCCTAAAACAGTGTGAGGCCCACCCTGGGTCCCATTTCCCTTCCATTCACCTACCCTTCCCCACCCCACTTCCACACATGACTTTAAGATGCTCAGGGCAACTAGATGGTAATGCCAGGTCTGAAGTTAAGAAGACTAATTTTCCTAAGTACAAATCAGAAATTTACCAGTTGCACGACTGTGGGCAAATCACTTAACCCTGCATGCCTCAGTTTCCTCATCTGTAAATGAGCTGGAGAAGGAAATGCAGAATCTTTGCCAAGAAAACCCCAAATGGGATCACAAAGTTTCAGACACAACTGAACAACAAAAGACTTTACACAATTTCTTTCATAACTTAATTCTTCTTCCATAATTTGGCACCTATTCACCATTTTTCTATTTCCTTTCTACCCAAAACAAAAAGCATTAGATAACTTATGACCCAAAGGAAATAACATTCATTTGAAAAGATGAACTTATTCATCTCAGAAGCCTGATATGGGAGGAACTAGACAAATGTCTTGAGCTAGAAGATAATGGAAAGGATAGCAAAAAACCCCCAGAACACAAAATTCCGTGCCTTAACCATCCTGAGAGGACTAGTCCTGAACCAAATATGTGGTGCAAAACAAGACTTCTTGACCTCTTTATTTTTTAAGGTTCTTTTTTCAAAACTTAAGACTGTGTTAAAGTATTATGAGAAGAATTCTAAACTTGGAGTAGGGAGAAGAGGAAGTAAGAAAGAAGTCCAAAGACCTAAAAAGATGAGAATTTTAATCCTTCCTCTGCCAACGAACCATCAAGCCATGCTTTTTTGAAAATTTTACTGCGCTTGTAGAGCGAAAGAGTATCTGATTTGTTATCAAAGTCTCTGCCACTTTTTAACTATTCAATATTAGGTAAATTATTTTACCCCTTCACAATCACCCTCACTCTGTTTTCCTGAAAAAGGCTCTTAAGTAAGATGACTGAACAATCAGTTTGGATAAAGTGCCATTTGGAATTGATAAATGGGGGGTGAAAGGTGAGACTAGATGATTTCTTACCTCTAAAACAATTATATTATGATATCTGTGCTTGAGTTTACTCATCTAAAATAGGAAGGATTTAAAACAGACTACCTCTAACTTCCCTTCCAGCAATGCCATCCCTTAATTTCTGTTAATTGGCCATCACCAGCTCCCAAAAATTGAATAATGTCAAAAATCATTCCTCCACCTGGATACACATACACACACATTATATATATGCATACACATACACATATGTATATATATACACCATTTCTCCATTTCTTTTCTTTTTTCTTTTTTTAAGACAATTGGGACTAAGTGACTTGCCCAGAGTCGCATAACTAGCAAGTATCTGAAGTTACATTTGCACTAAGGTTCTCCTGATTGCAAAGTGGGTACTCTATCCACTGTTATCACTCAGCTGCCCCACACATCTCTATTTCAATGTCACTATCCATACTTCTTTTAATGGGAAAAAAATGTGGTTGAAGAAAATGAAATATTTTTCCAATTTAAATATAGTAATGCTACATATTTAAACAAACTCGTACATAAGTACATAAGTTAAAGTGTTTCCACAATTAGATAATTTAAATAAAAAATACATTTGAAACTTTCAAAAAATCAAGAGTCCCAAGTTTATTGTTATCTTAAAACATAGAAAAGCCAGTAGAAACTCATGATAAGATTTTTTTAAAAAAAAAAATGCTTCCAGTCAAAGCATGACTGCAAACAAGCACATAGGTAACCTGAGCACCTGGGTCATTTGAGGCTGGGATAACATTACTATGATCTCTAACAGGATAATCGATATACATAAACTTTGATCATACTGGCAAAGGCATTTCTTTTTTACTTCCTATGTCAATGAAAGGTTTTTGGCAAATGATTCTTTTGCTACATTTCAAGGAAGTGGCCCCTTAAAAGGTTGATAGTGTATACTTTTGAATGTTTACAAGAGACTACTGAAACAAAATAACAGATGATGATAAGATCTTAAATAGGCCAAATTGTAAGAATAAAACAAATTCCAAGAAAAGAGCTACTTTTCTAAAATAGATAATGTATACACATATGTATGTATTTATTATATTATTTACTTATCTGTTTCTATGATTCCATCAGTATGAAGAGCCACCTATCAATGTGGAAACTTCCTTAACAAATACAGTTTAAGAAATGGTTCATAATTAACAATCTTAGGGAATTTCAAAGAGACACTGAGAGGTGGATGACTTATTCAAGATCACATTGCCAAGATGTAACAGAGGCAATAGTTGAACTCAGCTCTTCCTGTTTCCCAAATCAAACTTCTAACCAATACTCTCCATTACCTTTCATGATATATAGTTTAGAAACAACAAAGCTATTAAGTTAGTTTTACTACATCACATTGAAAAGAGAAGAAAGGGGGAGTAAATTTTTATTTTTAGGCAGAGGCTTCCTTATTATTTTGTAAAATTCACAAAAAAAAATGGATGCATGGAATCAAAAGCCTAAGAATAATCTCTAATCAATGTACTTACCCCGTAAACTTGTTGTATAGAAAAAAGAATAATTACAAGCAACCTGATAAAAAGAAAAATCCAGTTTAGTTTAAATTGTTCACTAAGATACAAAACAAAATAGAAATGAATAATGAAAGTGAATTAAGAAGACCCCTCTCCTCATCTCTAATAAATTAATTGTGACTAGTTGGAGAAGAAGGAGCAAACTGAGAGCTGGTCCTCAGTCACTCCCTAGCCCCATCTTCTTTCCTATTTTCAATCAACCAGAAACGACTTCTTCTACTTTTGCTCCGGGTTTAACATTTTGTTAGGTGCTGTAGAACACATAAAGTAAAGGATATGGTTCCTATACTAAAGGAGTTTAAGATTGTGTTTGGAAAAGCAGACAAACAAATGTGAAAAAACTAGGGATACCTAAGTGCTGTTATATGAATCAGCCTTATTAAGTACTGCAACAGTGAGGGCTGATGTGGCCAGAGAAAGCTTCAGGCAGGTGGGTTGAGAATAATTTAGGCTAGGTTTTGAAAATTAATTAAAAAAAAGAAAGGGGTCATAGAACATTCCGGATAAGGGAGAAAAAAAAACATAGTGAAAGAGTATTGCTTAAAAGTTCAGGGAAGGGACGGGGTGAGACTTGGTTTATTAAATGACAAAATTAGTGTAAATTTTAAATAGAACTTCAAAAAAAGCAGAACTTCATACATTTCTTGTTATAAAATATTACTGCAATATAAGAAAAGATGATTGAAGATTTCTAAGAAGAATGAGAAGACATATAAACTGATACAGAGTGAAATTAGTAGAACCAGAAAAACAATATATACAATGATTAAGCAAAGTACACAGAAAAGGAAAAAAAGAAGAGAATCTGAATGTTTAAATGGAGGGAAACCATCACTTTTTCTGTTGGCAGAGGTGGGTAATTTCTCTGTACTAACAGGAGTATGATATTTTGATTACTTTTGCTAGACTGTGCTCTCCCCCGCTTTGTCTTTTTAGCTTTTGTTTTCCTTTTACAAGGGATGGCTTGTTTGGTAGAAGTGGGGAGCAAAGGATATATTGAAAATAAAGATCATATAAAATAAATAAGGCCAAAAAAAGATTTTAAAATAGCACACCTTTATATATGTTTTATCATTAACAAAATGTTTTCACTCCTATAATCTCACTTCACCTCACCAAAACCTTTGAGGTAGTCTTAAGTATTATTCCTATTTTAGATGTAAAGAAACTGAGGTACAGACTTATAAGGGATCTGAGAAATAATTTAGTTTGACCCTTTTTTTTTTCACAAAGTAGTTGAGAGGTCCAGAGTTTGCCCAAAGTCCCCAACATAGTAAATGGCATCGTTGGGATTTGAAATCATGCTAGCTCATTATAAAAAGGAAACTTCACCATCAAACCTTAAGTGACCTATTCAAGGACATCTCCCCCTTTTTTGCCCATTTATTTTTTTTCTCTTTCCTCCAAAGTCTTTAGTCTTTAGTGAAAATTCTTTCCTCCCTCTCTTAATGCAATAGTTGCTGATAAGCTCAATTTAAATATATGAAGGCAAAGGAGTATTTAAGGCATGCATCTATCTGAAACTCTTGACTCATATGCTGAAAAACTAGGGATCTAGTACAGGACCATAATTTTCTGTTGATGATTTTTTTTAATGTATCTTTGTAGGGAGTTTTTTCTTATTCTATAATAATTTCACACCGGGCTAATTTGGAATACATGAAAATTCACAAAAGAACTTCATTAGCATTGGCCATCTATCAGCATAAATAATAAATAAATAAAGCATAAATACAGAGGCGTACACAGAAAAGGTAATATTTCCATATTTAAGAGAGTGAACTTCGAACACAGATTTATAAATTACTATTCTGTTTAGGCTCAACCATAGCTAATTATCAAATGTGTATCCTTTTGTATACAGGTAGTTTTCATATATTTTAGCTTATTCTTTCCTCACAAATACTCTATGAGATGGGATGGCACTTATTATCCCCCTTCTACTGGTGAAAAATGAGGTCTCTGAAGGGAAATAATTTACTGAAGTCACACAGTTAGCAGAGACAGAATTAGAAACACGTCTTCTCATCATCCTAATATCATTTTCATTAAACCAAAATGCTTCTAAATAACCAGTTCCTACTGCAGTGTAAAATTAAAAGTAATGAAATTCTAATTCTCCATAAAAATAACAATGTGAACTTTTCATCAGATTTCCCCCCATAATTAGTCCAAATAAGTAAGGTTCCAAACTGGACTTATTCTGCATAGGTATAAGAAGCAAAAGTAAGGACTAATAGAACCAATGGACATTACTAGGGGACAAATTTTGAGTAAATATAAGGGAGGGAAGAAGCAATAAGTATTTAGATAGTGTCTACTATATCTTAGACACTATGCTAAACACTTTACCTGCATTATTTCTTTTGATCCTCAACAAACCTGGGAGGTAGATACTATTATTATCTTTATTTTACAGTTGAGGGAACTAAAGCAAATGAGGTTAAGTGACATCCCCAGGGTCACATAAGTAGTAAGCATCTGAGATTGGGTTTGAATTCAGGTCATCCTGACTCCACTCAGCACTTTGTCTACTGAATTACCTTTTGTCTGTGTATATCCCAGAATCTAGCACAGAATCTAGTATATATTCCTTGTCTGTCTTTTTTTTAATTTCATTTTTTCTTATTTTGTATTTAGTTTTAAATAAATAATTATTTTTTTAAAATATAGGATTAGTAGATACCTAATAAATATTTCTTGATTAACTGATGAACTGAGTCCCATCAATGTTTTAAAAGGAAAAAAAAAATCTAGATAGCCTTTTGTTAGTCCTCTTGCAAAAAGAATTTATATACTGATTAGAAAGTTCAACTTAATGACATTTAAAGTCTTTTCTAAGTTAGATGTACTTAGTTATGTCAAAGGAATTTCTTCACCCTCTTCTCCAGCAAAACTGTGTGATTTACCTGGTTTTCATATGTTATTATACATATTTAAGTTTGATTAATATTATAGTATATTATATTATATACATAGAATATTATAATATAATACAGCATTGTTAGCTAATGGTTTTAAATTTAATTTGTCAGATTAGGTCTCATACCAGCTAGATGAAATGTATTGTCTTAACTTTATCTAAGAGGGAAGTTCAGCACTGAAGACATATACAAATTTTTCTGTAGTCATAGGAAATTCAGACAGATTTGCAATTTAAACTCCAATTTTAACATATGTACTTTGAAAATTTTGAAGGATTAAATATATATATATACACACACACATACATACACATAAATTTACACACATATACATATACATATAGTCCTTATATATGTGTATGTATGCATATAAAACAAATGTTAATATCATTAATATTATTATTGCATTTCTTGATGATTTTGTCTACTGAGTTATGCTATATTATAACTAATGACAGCAATGCTTTTTAATTAATAGTTAAAAGAAAAGAAAAAGGTTTGCTCAGGATTTAAATGATAAAAAGCCTTTTACCACAGTGTGAATAAAGTAGGCATTAGGTTACCATAAGCTTATAAGATTCATATTTACAAAAGCAAAAAGCATGCAAATAACAATTGTCTACATAATGCCCAGGTTTCAGAGTGCAATATATGAAAATAAATGGGCACAGCCATGACACTTACCAAGGACCCATTACAAACTGTTTAAGCCATCTGAAAGAACACTTTATTAATGCCATTCGCACTAATGGCTTCTCATTCAGGTCTTCACTTCCTATAAAGGTCCTCAGTCAGTCTTTCTTTCCATTTGCATGAATCTTGTCTCTAAGCGATAACCTATGTAGTCCTGCTTTGAGATCTGTATATATTAAGAAGAGAAATTCCCTTAAAACAGTATGTTTGTTGTTGATTATTCATTATTTCATTTTTCATGTTATAATGAACAAAAGCTCTTTCCAAGGACAGATTCAACAAATAGCCTTCTTGAAGAATTACTTTACTCTGTGAGATATTTAAATTAAATAAAAATTATTGGGAGAAAACATACTCAAATTTAATTTGCTTTTTTCCCCCCAACATGCAATCACCAGAACTAGAAAAAAATCTAGTTCAACCCTCTCACTTTACAGGTGGAGCAACTAAGGCCCAGAGAAGTAAAAATAACTTGCCCAATGTTATACAAACAATTAGTAGTAACATTTTATTAAGTTTTATACACATATATATACACACATATATACACATGTATGTGTGTATGAATATATGTATATGTACACATATGCATCTGTTTTGTATGTATGAACATATGTGTACTTAGATGTATGTGTGTATATGCCTATATACACACTTTTTAAAAAATTCTAGGGATATGGATACCCAGTATTACAAATATCACATACATCAATCCAGTATTTTAGTTTGCCAACTTTTTTATGTGAAATTCTCCTGGCTTTTTATACATTCTTGTTGCCTAGGAATAATTTTCTTTCCTTTTGGAAAGCAGCAGTCATGTCTTAAATATCTACCAAGTTCTAGGTGGTGGAAATATAAGGAAATAAATTAAACAGTCTCACCCTTTGGGGATGATACCATGAATTCATATCAGGGCTTTTGACCAAGTTCACAGGAGACAATGATTATAGTGACTTCGAAGGAAGCACTTGTTTGTCCTTGTTCTTGAAGAGGAACAATGACATCAGAAAGATAAAATTGCTACAGAAAGGATAAGCTGATATGGACCCCCAATTCACCCTTTCCTCCCACCTCAGAGGAGAAAATGAATTTGCTGGTAGTAGATGGGAGAGTTGAGAGAGTAGACATTTGAGAGTTGAGAAAGCAGAAGAAAATGGGAAGACAGAAGAGGTAGATGAGGTTGCAAGCCAAAGACTACAGAAGCATATAAGTAGGCAGCAGCTGAGAGAAATCTTAAAAACCTTTCAGATTATGGCAGAAATCTATAGCTCCAGAGCATTAAGCCAAGAGGGTTGGGGGAGGAGCAGAAGGGACAGAGACAGAGGAGAGAGAGAAAGAGACAGAGGAGGAGAGGGAGAGGAAGAAGGGGAGGGGAGAAAGGGATGAGAAAGGGGGGAGGGAGAGGAGGAGAAGGAGAAAGGAAAAGGGGAGGGGGGAGAGGGAAAAGGGGAATTGGGAGAAGGGGAGGGAGGGAGGGAAGAAGGGGAGGAAGGGGAGAAAAAAGGAAAAGAAGAGGGAAAGAAGAAGAGATGAAAAGAAGGAGAAGAAGAGGTAGGGGAAGAGGTAGGGGAGAGGGAGAGGAAGCGTGAGAAAGGGAGTTAGAAGATGAGGGGAAGTGAGAAGGGAAAGAGGAGGGAACAGGAGAGGGGGAGGAGAGAGGGAAGGAAAGAGGGAGAGATCAAGGATCTTTATTCTAGGAAGACAGAAGATTTGTTTCAGATTAAATCTGAAGGCTTGGAAGCTAATTTAGGAGAGCAACTCACACATATAGAGTAATAGAACGGGGAGGAAGCACTAGCATATTTGTAGATGAGGAAAGGCATCCTGTAGGGGGTAGCACTAGGGCTAAGCTTTAAAAGAAAGGAGAGAGTCTAAGAAGATGAGATGAGATGAGGAAATGCATACCAAGTGTAGGGCACAGTCAATTGTTACCATGTAGGGAACAAAAAGGCTAGTTTGGCTGGATTGGTGACTACATAAAGGAGAGTGAGCTATAATTAAACTGGAAAGATTAATTCAGGTACTATATATTTTATTAGAGTAGAAAAATACATACATATTATTAAACACTGCATATATAATATACTTACATCTATGTATATATGATAATATGGGAATAGGAATATGAATGTGAAAGTATATTCTTTAAAAAACTAAATTCAAAGTCTCATCCTTCAGTTTAAATGATTGAAAAAAGTAAACATTTGGAAACTTTGTCCCTCAAGGGAACAGCATGAAACTGAAATAGATTTTGATGATGAAGTTGCAGAAAGCTATTTTTAAATTTCTGGATAAAATCTTGGTAAACTAGCTCAATGTTGTATTGATGAGAGACTAGTTTGCCAAATAAGTGGCAGAACAACATTCTAGGAGATAGTTTCCAAATGAACTTGACCAGAAATCAAGTTGTTTGGCAAACTTCTGTTGGAATCAAGCAGACAGATTACTGATCTTTTTCCATCCACAAACATTTGATTATAAACATTTTTTTTTGTTTCAAATAGGATTAAACCAATAAAACCTGAAGAATCAATGGTTTTATATGTATTTAATATGTTGGAAGTGAAAAAATATTTTAAGTACTTCTAGTTTTGTTCACTGCCTTAAATGGAAAGGTGACATTGTACATTCAATAAGAGAAATTGATGATAGCTGATGGTTCTAATTTTAACAAAATGATGCAATTAATGGTGGTTAACAAAAATAGACTTATGGCTCAAACCTAAATCTGAAAAGGATGAAGCCCCATTATTGCTATGGGGTGTCTAATAGTTAGCCATAGTATCTAATTGCTGTTTTTGCTATCCATACTGGCATGTGGGAAGATCCAAGAATCCTGAGTGGATGAGCCAAGAAAAATGAGAACAATTTCCTAAAAGTTTTCTCCTATCATCACCCTCCAATAAACCAAATATATGTTATACATATATATGTATATATACATACACACATATATACACATTTATCTGTATATATCTAAATAAATTTCTATATTTATCTATTTGCCTGTTACTGTATACTCAGCATGGCTGATATGAATATTTGGCTTCAAAATGAACTTTGGAGAAGTGATGGAAAAGGAGGTCAAAGACTTATGTCATATTTCTATCTCTTCCTAAGGATCTTCTGGAAAATAAGAATTCTTAAGTTCCCTTAAGTTTTAAGTCTCATGAACCTCTGGCCTCTTCCAATTCTCCATCTCTTCCATCAATTATCCAGACTTTCCCTTTCTTGGTTTGCTAATTCCTAGTGAATTAAGTTACTTCCAACTGATGCCAACATTCCCTTCTCTCTTCCCTCAACCCCAAATTAGATATGCCTAATTCTGGACTGAAACAGCTTGGTAGCAAAATAGAATTGTGGACCTGGGGTTAAGAACACATAAGTTCAAATCCCAACTCACACATTTACTATTATATTATGATTGGTCACACGCAAATTTCTGAGTCTCAGTTTCTTCATTTGTAAAATGTGGATGACAAAGAACCCATGTCATGGGGTCATTTTAAGAATCAAAACAAGTTTATATGTACAGAGCACTTTGCAAACCTTAAAGTGCTACACAAATGTTAGCTATTAATACTGGAGAAAGGGACACATATATTCTAAAGAACCTTTAATCAATGGAGTATAGTTGGACTTGAAGTTAAGACTTGAGTTCAAAGCTTACCTTCAAAGTATATATGTCCCATGGTGAATTATTTAACCTCTCTGACTCACTTTTCCTGTCTCATTGTAAAGTTCAAATGAGATAATGTCCAAAAAGTGCTTTGCAAACCCTCTAGTGCCATGTAACCTAAACTATCATTATTATTATTATTATTATTATTATTATTTCAAGTCATTATAATCCTCTGTTTGCCTCAATTTCCTCATCTGTAAAATAGGGATATTAGCACTCACTTATCAGGATGGTTTCAAGGATCAAATGAGATGATAATTATAAAGTATTTAGTACAGTTCTTAACATATAATATGCACTATATAAGTGTTAGTTATTGTTGAATATTATCCTGATGGATGATTTGTTTCCCTTATATCTAATTGTCTATCTGCCTAAACAAGGCCACCCTGCTCCTAGATCTCTGTGGTACATGAAATCATTGAGTCTATAGTAGTTGACTGTTGGTATCTCTCATGGGAACAACTACTATAATGAAGTGAAATCATCAATAGAAATATTTTTCCCCATCAAAATAATATTAAGTGGCACTAATGATTCACTTAAGTTCTCTTTTTTTTCCCCCAACAATAACCTTTTTCTTTCAAGAGAAAAAGCTCAGGTAAATGACTAAATGTTCTTTTCACTTTTATTTTTTGAGAGAAAAAACATTTTAGGATCTCCCTTTGAGCAATTTCATTTCCTTAGGAAGTCTGAGAAGTAGCCTGAATGCCTGTTTGCAGACCCCTGCCTACTTTATCCTACTCCATCTAAGTTAGCAATTCTGAATTCAGCCTTGGCCAAGAAGCTTGTATTGGCTGCTTCATCTGGGTGGGTGGGCCCCCAATGAGATAGCTGCTTTATCAGCTCAGGGAACAGTCTAATCATTTCCCCTCTTTCTTTTCAAAGTCACATTTCACTGTTTTTCATTTCTAGATATGACTTCTCCTATGACTACAGCTTCCAGGTATTTTCATTGTGCCCAATTCTCACGAGCATTTCAATGTTAATAGGATCAATAAATTAACTAACACTTACTAATCACCTACTAAGTACCAGGTTTTGTGCTAAGGATTTCCTTTCTTCAAGTCTTTGCCATGTTTCTGTTTGCACAAATAATAAATACAGGGTATTTTTATGAGGGAGAAAACTACCTTCAGGGAAATCTGCTTCTGATAGAAGCTGGTACATTTAACTGAATCTTGAAGGTAATCAGAGATCTAGAAAGGAAAAAGGAAAGAGGGAAAAGATGCCAGATTGCCAGGGCCAGGACCTGAAGAAAAGAGACAGATAGTCTTGCATGAAGAAGAATAGAGCTGCATTATAGAGTGCATAGGGAGGGAAGAAGCATTTATAAAGTGCTTACTATGTACTAGACACTGTACAAATATTTTCTCATTTGATCATCATAATTCTGAGAGGTAGGTATTATTATTTTCCTTTTACAGATGAGGAAACTGAGGCAAACAAAGATAAAGTGATTTGCCTGAGATCACAAAGCTAATATCTGATTTCAGATTTGCACTCAATCTTCCTAACTTCAGAACCAGTCTTCCATATACTCACCACCTCATTTTCTGGGGAAGAAGGAAGAGTAATATATAAAAAAGACTGGAAAGGTAGGAAGGGGTGAGATTGTAAACAAGTTTAAATACTAACCATAAGAGTTTGCAGAGATAATTGGGAACCACTGGAATTTCTTGAGTGGAAGGATGATATGACATGATAATGGCCAAGTAGAAGATAGAATAGGGAGAGAAGTATGGAGGCAAGTAAGCCAGATAAGAAGCTTTTGCCATTATCCAGGCAAAAAGTTACGAAGGCTTGAATTAGAATGGTAGCTGTGGGACCAGAGAGAAAAGGACCTGTTCCAGAGACACTACAAAGATAGAAATGGCAAAATTTGGCAACTGATTGGATCCCTGGAGATCAAGGATTACACTGAAGTTGTGACTATGGCTGAGCAGGATGGTTGTATGCCCTTCCCAGCAATATGGAAGTTTGGAAGAGAAAGGAAAAAGAAGTTCTGTTTTAGACTTGATGAGTTTGGAAATGCCTATGGCATATCCAGTGTGAATTGTCCAAGTGATAGTTTATGTTTTGGAACTAGAGTTAGAGCTGGAAGAGATTCAACTTTGAGCTAAGTAGGTTTTCCAGCAAATATTTTAATTGGTTGGTATTGTTGTTTTTTTAAGTGCCATCAACACCTTCTATGAGCAAGTAATTTTATCCTAACTTTAAAAAAAAATTCAATATATTATAGAAGTCAGATACAATTAATGGAAAAATCAGAATATTTGGCATTACTTTTCCTTTTCTAGAGGTAGCTAAGTGATTCAATGCAGAGAATTGGGCCTGGAGTCTTATTAGCTGTGTGATCCTAGGAAAGTGACTTTACCTCTCCGTGCCTCAATTTCTTCATCTGTAAAATTGGGCACCTACCTCCCAAGGTTATTATAAGGATTAAATGAGATATTTGTAAAACATTTGACATCTCATAAATGATTAATAAATGTACCTTTTTTTTCCTTAAACTTACTCCCTAAAATACATTTAAAAATGGACAGCACATGTAATATTTTTCCTTAGCAGAAATAAACATCAAAATAAAGCAGTTGAGTGGAGCAAAAGGAAACCTTCAAAGTTTTTTAGTTAGCAATATATAAGATATATATGTATATAGATGCACAGTATACACAAAACCATATATAATATGTAAATGAATACATATGTACACATATAAGTATACTCACATATGTATGCTGTGAAATAACCAAAAATAAAGAATGGATTAGGAAATAATGTAAAAAAGATTTTTCAAAGTGTTCCTTTAAATAGAAATGTGTATAGATAGATAAATAGATAGATAGATAGATGCATATATGAAACACTTTCAACCATATATGTGTGTACATGTGTGCATATATACAGAAATTTCAAGACATTCATAAGACATTTCAGATTGGAGCAGTCTAATTTCCTGACTTTATAAAGACAGCATGGAAATCATCAAATTCTGACAGCAATTGACTACCTTTGTGACTTTGGGCCAATGAGGAGATCATACTAGATGTCCTCTAGCCTTCTTTCTGGTTCCAAATCTATGATCCCACAACCCTATGAATTAAGGAACAGAGCATTTAAGTGACTAACCCAATATCTCACCACTGATAAGTAACAAGGCCAGGATTGAAATTCAGTATAATCACAATTTAGACCAGAATATTTCTCAGGTGCTTAATCAGTTTCTGAAATATTGCTCAAGTTCTCTTCACGGTGAGCAGTTATATGGTACAATTTGCAATACCTTTTCTTTTTTATTTCAAACTTATTATTTATTTTTAATATTCATTAACATTTTTGAACTCCTGATTCTTTCCCTCCTGCCACCTCTCTCCCACTCATTGATAAGACAAGAAATGTGATGTCAATTTTACATATGAAATCATGCAAAAACATTTTTCCTCATTAGCCATATTATAAGAAAATAAGTAAAAAAAATTATTGAAATAACTTTTCAATAGCATCTCTTTATCCCAAAATGATAAACTCCTTAGATGGTCTTTAGCAACCTTCACTCAATGCTGAATAAATGTTTGTTAGTTCAGGACCAATTGAGTTACAGGTCATTTTTTTTTATGGTGAAATGGAATTGATTCATAAGATCTGAGTCCTAGCTTCCCTTCCTAACTGTGTGATTTCAAAAAGGTCATTTAAATTCTCTGAGCCTAAGTTTCTTCCTTTGTAAAATGGTGCTAGGATTGCACTCTGATCTCTTGAGTTTTTTGCACTTCTAAGTCTATGGTCCTCTGTGTACTGTTTATAGGTGGCCCACCATCCAATTTTGATACTTCAGAGTCTCTGGCATAGCATCAGCTAAAGAAGGCCCAGAGGCATTATGTGTTTAAGGTCATATGAGCAAGTAGCAGAGTCAGAATTTGATCCTAAGCTCTCTGTCTCAAAATCAAATTCTTTCCACTAATCTTCATAACTTCTGTTTTATGCTTTATTTGATGGTGATTATCAAAGTTACCTCTGTGGTTCTGTCAAGAAATTCTGCTTGTTCATTACACACACACACACACACACACACACACACCAACAATACACATATGTGAGTATACATATATGTGTACATGTGTATTCATTTATATATTATATATGGATTTGTGTGTACTGTGCATCTATATACATATATATCTCATATATTGCTAACTAAAAAACTTTGAAGGTTTCCTTTTGCTCCACTCAACTGCTTTTTAAATCATCAACTAAGAGTGTAATTTTGTTTTCTCTATACCTTTTAGTTAATTGTGTGACACCAGAATGTGCTACAGAAAACCATTTATGGTCCTTTCAATTTCTATTTTCATCAAGGACAACTTCAGTTTGTAATGTAGACCATGTCATGAAGATTAAAAGCACACTGATTGGTATTTACTGAGAAATCTGTCTCTTTCTCTCTCATATTAATATCATCCATGGGATTTCTATTTGTTTGGTATTATTTCCTCTATCAAATAAACTGAAAATTTATTTGCCTATCATCTCAAAATTGTACACATATTACTGTATTAATTAGAAATTTCTTTGAATTAATATTTTGCATAAGCAAAAGCCAGATGGGATAGTATTTGGGTAAAGGAGTATGTTTTTTAAATTTAATGAGGAGGATCAGCCCTACCCACCTTGACCCTTTTCTTCCTTAAGGAGTCCTCTAACATCATTATCTGGCTGACAGCAACTTTGCTTTTCAATTTCCCCATCCTGGGGAGCCAATGTAAGCTAACATGGATGCAGGAATCTCTAGGCTGCCTTATCCAAGTAGTTTTCTTACTTTGGAGACATTGCCCCCATTCTGAAATACCCAAACTCCAAATGGAATATAGCTACCTTTAGATTACAGAAGGATATAGGTACAAAATAAAGTTAATCTAAATAATTCCAAGGTAATAATTCACTGTCTATTAATACTGAGATTGGACAGGCATTCAAATTTATGGAACAGTAGGATGAATTCATTGATACATTTTCAGGGAAAGTATTTCTGAGAGGAAAGTCCAAGGCTCAAATTCTGCAGTATCAGAAAAATTGAATATTAATGTTAGTACTATATTAAGAAAAAAAGTACAGCTTAATATGTTAAATATTTTATCTTAGGGACAAGTATTTTTGGCATTAATTAATGTAAATGCTATATAAAGGCTATATAAAATATTAAGTCTACAGAATTCTTGCCCATCTGTTAGAGATTTGTATTTTTTCTTTGTATTTTTTAACTGTCCACAAATGACTTATTATTGGCAGGAGTTCAACTCCAAACGCATTGACCTTACTTTTAATTTGGAATAACCCTTTTGTGATACTATTACCAAAATAATCTCTGAAGTGAGCCTCAGTACATGAAAATAAATATTGGTTTCAAAAAAGATCAACTGAAAATCCTCATTTAATTTTGGTTGTGAATGATTAGAGGTTTGTGGAGAGGGCTTCAGAATTAGTTTTCCCTCTTGATCTTTCAACAGGATGATCCAAAGGCTTCCTTCACTTAGAAGCAGCATGAGAAAAAGTATTTACTTTGGAATAGGAAAGTCTGGCTTTGAACCCCTACTCTGTGACTATGAGATTTGGCAGAAGTCATTTTCCATACTGGCTCTTGTTTTATTTCTTTGTAAAAGGAGAGGGTCATGCTAGATAAATTATAAGACAAAAACTAAATCTTAGTTCTTCTCTACAGGACTGTCTCTACTTCCCTCCAGAACATTTGGATACATTTCATCTAGGTTAAGATGAAACTCAAGGGCAACCTTGAATGGAGAAAGGAGAGATATTTATGAAAGATATTGAGAATGAATTGGTTATAGACTGGTTATATGTATATGAGAAGAAGCTCAAGAATGCTGCTCCCCTATAGATGGTCTCCTGGAAGAGTTCCTGTCACCATAGTACCTTCATGAAGTGGAAAAATTGCACCGACTTCAACCATCCCTACCATCATTGGGGCACAGAATAGATGCCTTGCTTCCAAACCTGTTCCAGGGACATGGAATAAGATTCAGTTTTCATGTAAAACTGTACTTTTAAATTATGTCAGCTGACAATCTATTAAGAGATATTTAACTTTTTTATATTAGACTTTACAATGTATGTGCCAGAGGTCATCAAGGTGGGTATTCCATTAACAAAACAAAATGAAATAAAGAAGGGGCAATATTCATAGTACAAATATGAGAACATGCAGATTCCCCTGAAAGCACTCTGGTCTGACTAAATGACCTTCACATAATTCCTTACATATGATGCTCTGTTTGGATTCTTGCTTTGGCACAGGCTGTCCTCCAAACCTGGAATGTCCTTGCTTCTTACCTCTGCCTCATGGAATCCCTGGTACTCCTTCCTAGATGGGGTCTTTCCTGGTCTCCCCAGATGTAAATACATTCTCTCCCCTACTCCTGAATTTATACTGTATGTAAATATATTTGATATGTGCTAATATCTGCATATGTTGGTTCTCTCAGCATAATGTATTATATCATATATTCTACATATATAATATATGCACATTTATATAATATTGTGTTAATATATATATATTTTATATAATATAATGTAATATGTTATATAAATGACAATATATACTATATGGCATATGTAATATTTATATTATATATGATGATATGTAAGCTTCTCTTGATATACTATATAGTGTATAAGACAAACTATATAGTATATATTTATAATAATATATAGTTTATATAGCATAATGTGATATATTATATTATACATTAAATAATATATATAATATTTCTAGTATATATGTAATGATTTATAACATAAATTATATATTATATAATATAATAAATATAAAGTTGAGGTCAAGGATTACTTTTTGTCTTTATATATCTAGTTTCTAGCACATTGTAGAAGCTTAATAAATATTGGTTGATTGATCAAGTTGGCTACCATTAGATGACTTTACAAAACAAATAGAATGTCACAATTACAAGTAAAGTGTTCTCTCCCATACTACCAATATTAGAAATTAGTATTTTTCATACATAGTGATACAATAGAAATAAAATAGAACATTTTCTCCCACCCCCACCTCCAACAAAGTTTTACTCTTCCTGCCTGTTCATGATGTAAGAATTTAGAACAGCCTAAGTTCTGGCTGATTCCATTCAATTTATAAAGGCTGTGACTCTAGACCCAAGGACAGATTGTATGTCTGTTTTCTAAGAATCAGGCTACTTACTTTAGAGAAGCTGATCATCATATTGGTCAGAGAAGAATAAATTTTTAGCATTAGCAAATCACAAAGATGTTTTACAA
This sequence comes from Myrmecobius fasciatus, assembly GCA_023553655.1. NCBI lineage: Eukaryota > Metazoa > Chordata > Mammalia > Dasyuromorphia > Myrmecobiidae > Myrmecobius > Myrmecobius fasciatus. The sequence goes on from JAJPUD010000514.1 coordinate 163,735, forward strand.
AGTGATTGTGAGCCTACCATAATCTACCCACTAATGAAATTATGTATTGCTGATGTACTAGAGTATTGAAATGGGGACCAGAAAACCTGAGTCTGAGCCCCAGATCTACCAACTAATTAGCTGGGTGATTCTGAACAAGTCACAAGGTCACTATGAACTTTATTTGTAAAAATAAATAAATAAGACAGTATCTAACTGGATGGCTTCTAAGTTTCCTCAAACATTAGCATTTTGCATTTGTCAAAATTAAAGAGTAGAAAAAAGTAAAGAGCAAATGAAAATTTTGCTACAAAATTATCAAATTCAAGAGAAATTTAATATCATCCCATTTATATAATCATGTGCTGGAATTATAAAAAACATCTAAATAAGTTTAGCTATATTTAATCATTTTGATAATGATTAAAATCCAATGCTGTAAATGCTTTTCATTTGTCATCCATTAACTAGACTCAGTTAATCAGCATGCATTGCAGTTCACTGAGAAAAGTGCTGGAGATGGAGGCAGAGAATACTGAATCAAGTCCTTGACGAATATGTGATCCAAGTCTCTTCACTCTTCTGTATCTCAGTTCTTCCCTCATAATGAGGACTAGATGGCCTCCAAAGTACCTTCTACTCACTAAAATAAACCCAATACCTTTACATATTACAGCATAATTTAAAAAAAAATGTTTGCTAGTGATTAAACTGAAGCATTATGAGATCTTGAAGTATTTCTGGATTTTAGGATGTGTGTATGGGTGTGTGTGTGTGTGTGTGTGTGTGTGTGTGTGTGTGTGATTTCAGTGTAACAGGGTTTCCATTAAAACATACAGGCAACTCATATTTAATTTAGATACTTAGAGAGTTTCATTAGAGGTGCATTGAGTGGTTAAACTCAGGATCACATAGTCAGTATGAGTCAAGTTTTCTTGACTCAAAACTCACCCTTCATATTAACCATTGTGCTTCTCTAGCTAATCATTGTTGTTGAATCATTTACAATTGGATTGATTCTTCAGGATCCTATTTGATCTTAATCTTGGCAAAGATACTGAAATGGTATGCTATTTCCTTCTCTAGCTCATTTTATAGATGAGGAAACTGAAGCAAACAGGATTAAATAACTTGCCAAAGTTCACATAGTAAGTATCTAAGGGCAGATTTGAACTCATGAAGATGGGTCTTCCTGATTACAAGCCCAGTGCCCTATCCAGCACACTACCTAGCTGTCTAGTAGCAGGATTTTAAAGTTTAACTATGTTTTATTGTATTGATTTGAATCTTTTGAAAAGGATAACCATTGGACTAGACCCAACTATGCTAGAACAAGTATGTGATGTTATTAATCACTGGCTGCTGTATGATGTCATATGTCCTACTGAATCTTAGATTTCATTCTAATACAGCCAAGTAATGCACATTAGGAGTTCAACATTGGAGGGAATGTGGGAAAACTGGGACACTAATGTATTGTTGATGGAGTTGTGAAATGATCTAACCATTCTGGAGAGCAATTTGAAACTATGCCCAAAGGACTATAAAACTATGCATACCCTTTGATCCAGCAATGCCATTATTAGTTCTGTATCCCAAAGAAATCATAAAAGAGGGAAAAGGACCCACATATATAAAAAATTTTGTAGCAGCTCTTTTTGTAGTAACAAAGAACTGGAAAATGAGCAGATGTCCATTAATCAGAGAATGGCTGAATAAACAATAGCATGTGAAAGTAATGGTATTGTTCTAAAAAAAATTGATGAACAGGCTCATTTTAGAAAGGTGTAGAAAGATGTACATGAACTGATGCTGAGTGAAATAAGCAAAACCAGGAAAAGCATTGTACACAGCAAGTTTGTGTGATGATCAACTATGAGACTTTGTTCTTCTCAGCAGTTCAGTGATCCAAAGCAATCCAAATAAACTTTGGATGGAAAATGCCATCCTGAGAGAGAACTATAGAGACTGAAGTTAAATGAACACATTTTCCTTTTTCTTCTTTTTTTCTCTCGTGGTTTTCCCTTTTTGTTCTGATTTTTCTCTCCCAACATGATTCATAAGGAAATATGTAAAAAAAAATCAGTGTACAATATAATAAAAAATGTTTCTTTTACATGTAAATAGAGAAAATAACTTTTTAAAAAGAATTAAAGTTCTTCCATGGAATAATCTTCATACATGAAATACCAAATTATTTTCTAATGAATAAAATGCTATTCTGCAGAGCAGTACTGCCTTCAAAAATGTTATTAGTTCACTAATCTATGAAAAGAGCTGGATTTCAAGGAAAAATTATGTGACTTTATTTCTTTATAGTGAGTCCATTAGAGCCAGACTCCTTAAACTTTCTCTACTCATGATTCCTTTTGACCCAAGAAATTTTTAAAAGACCCTACATATATAATTATATAAAACAGGTATACAAAACATTTACTGATAATAAATCATAATTTTGTCACCTCCATATTCAGTTATGAGACCCTATATGGGAGTCACAAAATCACAGTTTAAGCAGCTGGGCATTACAGCACATAACAGATTAGACTGTGAGTTTGTAAATTTTAAAAAGAGTGTGTGTATAGAAATTCCAGTGTGTGGTATATAAAAATTGTCACAAATATTTATTTACAAATAACCACTTTGTACTTTGTTAATTTGTGTCAAATGCTACACCCAAATGAGATGTTTTTCTGCTCTTTTCAAATAAAAATTTTTTGCCTCTACTTCATCTGCTTGCTCAAACTCATACAACTAAACCAAAATAGAAAAATCAAAATTAGCAAGATTTTGGTCAATCAACCACCCTATAGAGTAGAACCATATGATCAGAAAAGCTGTGTGGTGATAAAATAGAAAATGTATTCCTTGATTTCTAGAGTATAAGGAATGATTTTATGATCAGAGAGATGCTGATGGAGACAGATGACTGCAGTTAGGAATAAAATGACAGGGTCATGTGTACTTGATTAAAGTAGACAGGCTTAAAAGATGCTGCTTCTCTATTTCCTATATCATCCACATGGTAGAATTACTAGCCAGTAGCATAACCTCAGTTATTCATATTTTTACAATATAATCTTAAAGCTATATAATGCTAGATTTCAATTTAAAATCCTTTTTAATTTCTGGTCTCTCTGTAATAAATAAGACTTACAGTAGTTCCAACTTCCTGCTCCAAATAGAATCACAAAGTCAATTTTGATCTAAGTATCCCTGCCTCTGGCATAGTTAAGTCTCAGCCTAAATTTGGAAAACCTCCAGAATGCATCATTCATAAAAACAAAGTCCATTCCATGGAACTTTAAGGCAGTTTTCCCCCCCAGGAAGTAACACCACTATCCATTTTAATGGCAGTTCACTTAAGAGTATCAGAATACTATCCAATTTCTTGAAGACAACACCTGCTGTCCTATCTCATAGGAAAGGCAGGAAAAGTCACACACTGGAGACTGTATCCCAAAATAAACTCTAGAAATAGGCACAGTCATTGCACTTCTACAATTTACTTCTGTGGTCTGTTTCTAGCAGCCCTGGAATGTTTCAATTTCCTGATAAAGGAGTTTGTGCTCAATTTTTGTTGTTTAGTCCTGTCTGATTTTTCATGACCCTATTTGGGGTTTTCCTGGCAAAGAGTTTGTCATTTCCTTCTCCAACTCATTACAAATGAGGAAACTGAGGCAAACAGAATTGTGACTTGCTAAGAGTCACCCAGCTAGTAAGTGTCAGAGGTCAGGTTTGAATTTAGGAAAATGAGTCTTCCTGACTTGAATCCCAGTGCTTTATCCACGGTACACCTAGTTGCCCCTATGTTCAAAAGATGTCTCCTTTTCTCTAATTCTATAAATGATACTGACAAGATCCCTACCACTTTGCATACAACTTCTTGAAATATGCAAATAAGATGAAAGATGGACAAATGCAGCTCACTGTATTCAGGCTCTGGGAAATTTTCTGATGCAATTAAGAAAAATGACTTGGTAAAAGTCTTAAGTTCATGTTAAACTGCCTGCTGGGGTCTAGTACTTCACACCTGTTTAATAAATCCTTGTCGACTGATAGACTTATCCAGCATAGTCAGAGAATGGATTGTGAAGATTAATAATTTGGTTACCATCTATCACTTGCACATTCACTAAAAATTTCTTGAAAAGCATTTGCACATTTTTCAAAATATATATATTTTTTCATATATTCTGATCCTAATGGAAAGCAATGATGATGTCTTTCCCAAAGTAAATTGCTGGCCACATACCTCTGACTTGATGTTGAAATTCAACCCTTGAGGAAGTTAGCAAATAAAAATTGTGCTCTACAAACTGTTCCCACCTAAAGTTGCAGACATACTAAATGGATGCTGTAAATGCATCCCAAGCCTCAATTTGGCCCAATTCTTGAGGGAGACCCTGTAGCAAGACTGGAGATTTTGTTTTCCACCTAGCATTTCCGCAGATAAGATTCGGCATGAAAAGCTACCTCAAAGCCACAAAGAAAGGGATGAGTTCTCTTTCCACTCAGCTATCTCCTGCTCTTGGCATTTCACAAGGTGCCAGGGCTCCGGAGAATGTGTGCCAAAAGGAGGTCAGAGGCTGAGCCAACTCCGGATCCCTCTGCCAGATCGGTAACTCTACCCCCAAAAGAAATCAACATACAAACCAGGAGAAGGCATTCAGTGGAAGCCTGACGGATTGGCACTAGAATCACAAAAAAAGACAACCTGTCATTCCCTTCCTCCCCCCCCAACTTAGCATTACCCCAAGTGCTCCTGCGCCCTTAGATGGCTTTCCCCCTCCACCATTTCCTCTACAGGTGTCCCCACCCCCGAGCTGCAGCGCCCCCAAACCCTGGAGACTGCCAAGCGGACTGGCATTTCTCTGGCTGGGAAAACCCCAGCTCTGAGCTATACCTCCAGCTGATGCCCGCTGCTCCCGGAGCTGCCCTACCGCTTCCGCCGCCACAGCCTCAGAGGTCCTGCGCATATCTCCTACCTCCACCTCGCCCCTAAATTGGGTGTGGATTTCCTGCTCCCCTTAAAACACATTCATGCCAAGCTCCTGTCACCAGGGCTGGGGGGATAACGAGGACAGGGAAGGGAAGCTGAAAAGAAGGCGAGAAAGACCAAACGGAGCAAAAAACCAGCCGGGCACCAACTCGCAAACGGCGCGCCTCCCCCGGCCAATGCGCCCGCGGCCCCGATGACCACTCCCTCCACCCCACCCGTCGCAGCCACCTCCCCCCTAAAACAGCCCCCACCCCCGCCCTGCTAGGCCCCAACGGGTGATAGCCTCAGACTTTGGGCTACCCAAAACCAGGGGACCATAACCTTCCCTAGTCCGCTACTGCTTTCCCAAATTCTGTTCTCTTTTGGCCCCCGGGAGGGCAGCGGTTGCCCACCCACCCTTGCTAGCCTTTCGGGCGGGAGCTGTGCCCCGGGCGGGGGCAGCCCCAGAAGAGGTTGAGGGCGGGATCTGTGCCGCGCTTCTTCCCACCCAGGACGGCTGCCCAAGGCCTCAGAAGGGACCGAGGAGGTGGGGAGGGGACTGGACAGTGAGGCTGGGTCTCTGCCAGACCGGGGAGAGGGCGCACTCAGTCCCCGCCTTGCTAACTCACAAGCACGATCAGCCCAATTTCTTCAGCCCGAGGTCCCCCAAACTGAGCTAAGAACGAGGGCGGGGTGCGAAGGGATGGGGAGCCGATCCTGAGAAGCGGCGAGAGGGTGCATGGTACTGGGGCGCTGAGTGTCGTTGGCGCAAACATGAGCCCCGGGGGCGCGTCCGGGAGGGTGCTGCCAATGTTGCTGCTGACTAGGCTGCTGTTGCTGCTACTTCTTGTGGCGGCTCCCGCTATGGGCAAGGTGAGTCAGGGGCACTGTGGCTGCTATTCTCAGTCCCTGAGCCCCCTACGCCCCCTTTTCGCTCCACTCCGAGGGCAGATGGACTCACTGGAGAAATCCGGTATCATCTGGACTGGGCGGGGGAGGAACTTCCCGGTTTCGGGTAGCTTTGGTGCTGTGTGGGAATGGAGCTGTCCAGCTTGGGGTCGTGTGGTGGGTAAAAGCAGTAGAGGACAATTGTACGTAAAAGCAGAACTTTCTCTGTTCCCTGTTCATTGACAAAGGATTGATAGAAAGACCCTCATTGTTTTAAAACTGGTGGAGAAGCTCCTCTCCCTTAAGCAGAAAATATACAGGGAAAGGAAGTAGTTTATTGGTGAAAAGAAAGTGCTTTTGTGGATCAAAAATAAAATTGTTTTGAATGGCTCCAGCTACTAAATTGAGTTTAAAGTAAGCAAGGTGTTCTGGTGAAGAGGGATCAGGACTGGGAATCAAGCAAGCTGACTTTCGGTCCCAGTTCTGCAAGGAATTCATTTCCACAAATATTTTTTGCAATCCCTCCAATGTGCAAGACATTTAACAGAGATGAAAAATGACAATCCTTGCCCTCAGGAAGTTTACAAGATAATCAGGGGGACTTGACATAAATGTGTGCATAAAAGGATTAAAATGTGAGAGGATTAAAGGAAAGCTTTACAAAATTGACAAAGCATTTCAATGTTTACAAAGTGCTTCTCTTACGATATAAATAATAGTCCCCTTTTACAGATGAAGGAAACTGAGACCATACACACGATGAGGCTTCTTGTCCACCTTCACCAGCTAGTTAGCTGGAGGTCCAATAAAAACCCAGTTATTATTTCAAATCCCCCAGTCACATATCAGATTCACACCAGGTGAGAGAAAAATTTAATACGGGAGAGAAACCATTTCCAGCTAGTTGGGAGATAAGGAAAAACTTCAGGAATAAATAAGCTTTTCTGAGTTCATCTCAAAAGAAAGGGGGTGGGGAATATCAGTAATTATAAATCAGGAATTGAAAAGAGGATGTCTTTCAGGCATGAGCATGAATGCGTTTAGATGGGACTGTTCAGGAGGAGGTGGTGTCAGCAGTCTAGGCTGAATGGAATACAGCCTTTGAAGAAAAATATAAAATAAGGCTGAAGGGCTCAACAGAAGCAGATTAAAGAGCAGAGCGCATATAACAAGCACTTAATAATGTTTCTTGCATTTGTCTATCTGTCTCTAAAGGCTTGAACATGGGTGGTACTAGGTGAGTTGAGAGGAGATATGATAGTTATTATACATATTTTAACTTTTAGTTCCTGTTCCAAATTCTCTTTCTCTCAAGTTTTCTCCCATCCTTTGAGAATACAAAAAATAAAATACACATTATACATATGAATTCATGCAAAACATATGTCCATATTACCCATATTGCAAAAAGAAGGAAAGAAAATAAAAGAAAATATGCTCCAATTTGCACTCAGAGTCCATCAGTTTTCTCTCTGAAGGTAGATGCCATTTTTTTTTTTAATCTTAAATTCTTTGGATTGAATATATGGTCTCCTGGTTCTCCTCCCTTCGCATTGCATCAGCTCCTATAAGTCCTCCAAGTTTTTTTTTTTTTTCTGAAATCATTACCTTTATATGATAGCATAAAGGGAGAATTCATTGAAAATAGCAACTGTGCATGAATGTGAAGCTGAAGGAAAAGGAAGAATCCAAGATTAGGTGAATAGGATAATGGATAGTGGTATCATTAATAGAAATAAGTACATTGAAAAGGGGAATAGCTGTAAGGGAGAAAATGACAAGTTTAGTCTTGGATGTGTTGAGTTTGAGGTGCTGATGAGATATCCAGGTAGAGGTGCCCAGCAAACACTTGAACACAGTCAAACTGGAGCTCAAGAAAGAGATTAGCATTGAATAATTAGCAAGTGTAACATTAAGCACTCTCTGTGCCTCAGTTGTTTCCTCTGACAAATACAGGGATTAATACCTAGTTGTGAGAATTCAGAGGCCAGTGAAAAGATAAAAGCACTTTAAAGAAATAAGTATTATGTTAATTTGGGAATGATATCTAGATACATAAGATTTATATCTCTGAGGGTGAGCAGAGTACCTACCAATTACATTGAGTCAACTACTGGAAAGTTATAGACACCATAAAATTAATGCAACTCATTCAGAGTTTTGTTTATAAAATAATAATCTAAAGAGTTTTGGATCCTGTTATTGCTCTGTATATAGTAGGTACTTAATAAATGTTGACTGATTTGACTTTGTTGAATGATCATGCAAATGCTTTGAACACAAATAGACTTTGGTTACATAGAATTCAAGGGCTACACTCCCAGCTCCAGGAATAAGCCCATTAGAGCCCCTTTGACATCATGGAAAGATATAGGCATTCTCATCTATTGTGAATTATGTACTAGCCTTACTTTACATACTGAAATTTAGCTAAGACAATGACAAGAGACACACAGGAAGAATGTGCCAGTGAAATGCCTGGCCTATTTTTGACCTTGACGAATTATTCTGTCAAGGAGAGTAAATATATTTCTGGTAAAATTGCTTTGGAGTACCATCCAGGAACACAGAAGGAAGCTGTCTCTAAAATTGTATTTAAAGATTATCCTTAAGATAGTGGTACTCAACCTCTTTATCCTAATTTCCAGTTATACTGTAAAATGTTCTTGTTACTTTTTACTATTCTCATGTATTAATATGCTCTATTGAGTGGATGAATTTGCTTGATATTAGTCAGTTCATATTCATTCTGTTCCATTGTCTGAAATACATTATAACCAATTCAAAAGCAAAAGATTTTTTTCACTTCTTTGCACCTGCTCAATTAACTAGACTAGAAAGACATCTGAATAATAGCACTTGTCTTTTTCTGTGTTGTGAAAAGAGATAACAACATGAAGTCTTAACATTTCTCAAAGCAAGGTGGCTGCATTCCAACAGACACTAGATAACTGCTTGTCTGGGAAGCCGTAGAGTGAATTCATACTTGAGTAGGGTTTCAAATAGATAACTTCTAAGGTCCTGTGCAGTTCTTAAAATTCTCTAGAATTCTAGCGGTATTTCTCAAACATAGAATACTCAACACCAGACCACCCACACAATTCCTGCAAAGTTGCCAATACAGAGCACGACTACTCCTACCTTCTCTGTGCTTTAATCAACTGGATCTGGACTTGTCTATGTAAAACTTCTCCTAGGTTTCCATAGACATCATTGATGGGACATTTTTTTTTTTTAAATTTTATTTGCGTAACATATGTGTGGGTAATTCTTCAACAATAACCCTTACATAGCTTTCTGTTACAAATTTCCCCCCCAACTCCCCACCCCTCCCCTAGATGGCAGGATATCCACTACATGTTAATTATGTTAAAATATTGGCAAATCGAATATATGTATACATATTTCCAAACTTATCAATGTTGTGCAAGAAAAATGTTATCTACACAAAAGATATATCAGATAAAGGAAACACAATGTAAGCAAACATCAATCAAGGAGTATGAGAATGTTATGTTGTGGTCCACATTTCACATCCCTCTCTCTGGGTGTATATGGCTTTCTTCAGTGAACAATTGGAGGTGGTTTGAAACATTTCATTGTTGAAGAGAGCCATGTCCATCAGAATTGATCGTCACATAGTACTGTTGTTGCCGTGTATAATGATCTCCTGGTTCTGCTCATTTTACTCAGCATCAATTCATGTAAGTCTCTCCAAGCCTTTCTGAAATCATCTTGCTGGTCATTTCTTACAGAACAATAATATTCCATAACATTCATATACCATAATTTATCCAGCCATTCTCCAATTGAAGGGCATCTATTCAATTTCCAGTTTCTAGCCACTACAAAAAGGGCTGCCACAAACATTCTTGCACATGTGGGGCCCTTTCCTTCCTTTATGATTTCTTTGGGATATAAGCCCAATAGAAATGCTGCTGGGTCAAAGAGTATGCACAGTTTGATAACTTTTTGAGCATAGCTCCAAATTGTTCTCCAGAATGGCTGTATCCGTTCACAGCTCCACCAACAATGCATCAGTGTCCAAGCCCTCCCACATCCCCTCCAACATTCATCATTAACTTTTCCTGTCATTTTAGCCAATCTGACAGGTGTGAAGTGGTACCTCAGGGTTGTCTTGATTTGCATTTTTCTGATCAATAGTGATTTGGAGCACCTTTTCATATGACTACAAATAGTTTTAATTTCATCCTCTGAAAATTGTCTGTTCATATCCTTTGACCATTTATTGATTGGAGAATAGCTCGAATTCTTATAAATATGAGACAATTCTCTATATATTTTAGAGATGAGACCTTTATCAGAACCCTTAAATGTAAAGATGATTTCCCAATTTATTGCTTCCCTCCTAATCTTGTCTGCATTGATTTTGTTTGTACAAAAACTTTTTAACTTAATATAGTCAAAGTTATCTATCTGGTTTTCAATTAAGAGTTCCAGTTCCTCTTTGGACATAAATTTATTCCATCTCCATAGGTCTGAGAGGTAAACTATATTACATTCCTCTAATTTACTTATAGTATCACTCTTTATATCCAGATCATGAACCCATTTAGATCTTATCTTGGTATGTGGTGTTAGATGTGGGTCAAGCCCTAATTTCTTCCACACTAGTTTCCAGTTTTCCCAGCAGTTTTTGTCAAATAGTGAATACTTATCCCAAAAGCTGAGGTCTTTGGGTTTATCAAAAACCAAATTGCTATAGTTATTGCCTGGTTTGTCTTGTGATTCTATCCTATTCCACTGATCGACTACTCTATTTCTTAGCCAGTACCGAATGGTTTTGATGACCGCTGCTTTGTAATATAGTTTTAGATCTGGTACAGCAAGTCCACCATTGTCAGCCTTTTTTTTCATTAATCAGATGGGACATTTTTATAGTGTTCTCAAGGTTAGCAAAGTGTTTTATATACACTCTGCAGCTGGGGTTGGCTAGGAAATGTGTAGAGGGGAGATGGGAATTCTGTTACCTTGGGTGTCCAGGTGGGGTTAGAAACTTGGGCCCTGGTATTGTAAAAAATTTTTATATTTTACCTCATTACTCCAGATAAGGGAGGAGAATGGGGAAATGGGGGTGGGGGAGAGGTAGAAGGAGAGATGGCAAGTGAGCCTCACAAAAATTCAATAATGGCTGTACTTTGTCTAGCCTTACAGCTGAGACTTAACCTGGGAGTCTGTAAACCATAATGCAATTTTAATATCATTATTTTCTTTTGCATGTTTTTTTAAAAATTTTATCCACTTAAAAGTTCTATTCTTAGAAGGGGTCGATAGGCATCATCAGACTGCCAAAGGATGTTAAACTATGGCACAAAAAAAAGTTAAGAATCTTTATCATAGAGTGACCTCTTCCCATCTGATTTCTGGGACATGCAAATTATCTAACATAGTCCTTGTACATTGTAGGTACATATTAGGTATTTGTGGTTTTCCTTGAGAAAAGAAAGGGGCCAGTCCTGAGCAAAATTTCCAAGTAGCTGAAGTTCTTCTTGAATCTCCTCTCAAATTTGAATTCTTCCCTTGCCTTATCTTTCCTGTCCCCCAAATAACCTATTATTCTCTCATTACAGCTCTCAACTCTGGTGATAGATAGATAGATAGATAGATAGATAGATAGATAGATAGATAGATAGACAGACAGATAGATAGATGATAGAGAAATAAGATAGATATAAATATGTAGACATATCCATATCTTTATCATAATAATAATATTTATAACATATCTTACTTTATACATATAAAATCTTCTCTCATAACAATCCTGTGAAGTCAGTGATAGCATTATCCCCATTTTACAAAAAAAAGAAACTCTGGCAGATAGAGATTAAATGACTTGCTCAGGATCACATAGCTAATAAATATCTGGAGCTGCATTTGAATTCAAGTCCTCCTGATGCCAAGTTATCTAACCACTGAGCCACTTAGGGACATTTTAAGCCATTTTTAAGGCCCTTTCCTTAAATTATTAGACCTGAACAGGTTCTTTAAGAATGAATACTCCTACTCCCCCCCTTTGGAGCACCCACCTTAGGGCCCAATACAGATGATTAATGACTGATTTTATGAATCAACTAGGTGATGCAATAAATAGAACACTAGACCTGGAGTTATTAAGACTCATTTCCTGAATTCAAAGCTAGTCTCAGACATTTACTAGCCAGGAGACCCTGGACAAGTCATGTCACTCTTTTTGCCTCAGTTTCTTCATCTGTAAAATAAGTTAGAGAAGGAAATGGCAGCCCACTCCAGTATCTTTGCTAGAAAACCCAAATCAGGTCACAAAGAGCTGAATAGGATTGAACAACAGCAACACGCATAGATAGCATGTATGAGTATGGAACATATTAGGTAGCAGTTAAGTAGTACAGTTGTACTTGGATTCTGATCCTGATATTTATTAGCTATGTGACCTGTTCAAGCCACTTAAAACACTATCTGCCTCAGTTTCTTCATCTAAAAATGAGATTAATAACAAGACATCTCCCAGGCTTAGATAAAATGAGGTATGTGTCATGTACTTTGCAAATCTCACAGTACTATGTAAATGCTAGAGATTATTAATGATAATGATGATAATGTGATAGTGAAAATGATAGTAAACTGGCAGAATTTACTCTTGTTCCCATTCTAAAAACAGGGATTTTCTACAGTGTTAGCATGGGGCATTATTGGTAATTTAGACAGTATAATAGGGACTTTTATATACAGCTTAACCTGGGTTATATACAGTTAACAACACCTTGATTCCAGGTGATAACTTTCCCCAGGCATTTTTCAAGATAAAAGATATCCTCATTATTTATTCCAGCTTGTAGAGTAGGTATCTCAAGACCATGGAGACTGTGGTGACATCAGAATAGTTGGACTTATCTACAGGTGTGGGCTTAGACAAAACTGTGAAAATTCTCTTGGATTTCATTCTCTATTTCTATTATCATTGAATGCTTAGTATAATAGTAACTGCATATCATTAAATATGCACTCAACATAATTTGGTCTTGTTTTATTTGATTATAAGTCTAATTAAGCTTTGTAGTTGATTGCATAATTTGTGAAATCACCTGGGTTTCCTACCTTACCTATGTGACTCTTTCTGTCCCATCATGACTGAAATGTTTTCTCTACATCCTCACCTTGCTACTTAGAGTCCTTAGTTTCCTTCAACACTCAAGTGAAATGCCACATATTTCTTTCTGCCAGAGTTCTTTCCCAAGCCCCTCAGCTGCTAGAGTCTTCACCTACAAAGTTATTTTCATCTATTCTGTATGTATTTTGTATGTATGTATTTACTCACATGTTGCCCCTCTTAATTAGAAAGTAAATACCTTAGAAATAGAGACCCCTTTTTTTTTTCTTTTCCTCAAGTTCTGAAGACCTTAGCACAGTTGGCAAATAAATATGTGCTTAAGAAATGTTTGGTTGATTGAATAAATGTTGGCCCATTAAATGCTGGATGTTATTTTTATGATGGTGATTTAAAAAAGAATTCTACATATATTATCTCACTTGATCCTCCCCACAACCACATGTGGAGCTAGTACAAGTATTATAAATAGGCTTAAAAGAGCTAGACTCAGGTTCAAACTCAGATCCTTCTATCTCAGAATACAGTGTTTTTTCCAGATACCATCCTGCCTATTCATGCATTAATCTTGTCTTATTTTCTCTTATAGTTCTTGATATATACCTCCCTTTAAACTCCGTGTCTTATCAGATCTTTGCACCTCCTCCAGTACCTAACATGGCACTTTGTAGGCAGGGATTGAGATAGGGAAAAGAGCTGTGATTTTCGTAGTTTAAGGAATTCCAGGATGAGGATGAGGGTGAGGAATCTCCCTTTATGTAGATGGTTATCTCCTCTACAACTTGGAGTTTCAGAGAATTGCCTAGGGCACTAAGGGCTTAAATGGCTTGCCTAGTGTCACACAACCAGTCATACACAGATGGAAGGGCATGAATCCAGACTTTTTTGGCTTCAAGTTCTTTATCCACTAAGACGCCCTACACATAATAGGTGCTTAATAAATGTTCATTTAAACTGAATGTCATCTGTGATCTGCCTGAATTGGTTTACCTAGTCTGCAAGTGAGAAATAAAAATAGATCATGGGAATTTAGAGGTCAAAGAGACCTTCAAGATCATATAGTTCTTACCCTTTATTTTACAGATGGAGAAATTGAGGCTCAGAATTAGTCAGCAGTACAGATAACTACACTTTCATAGAAGCAGCATGTTATTTTTTTTTAAAAAAGCATGAATTTTGGAGTAGTAGAAAACATTCTAGTTTTTTTTTTCCCACTTACTTGCTATATGACTTTGAATAAGTTACTTTATTTCTCTGAGTCCATTATCTCTTCTACAGAATAGGAAATAACTGCCCCATGAACTTCACAGGAATGGTTTAGGATCAAGAGTTTAGGTGAAAGTTCTTTGAAAACTGGAAAGTATTACACTAACATCTGGGGCCATTTCAATTTAACTAATATTTATGAAGCTCTAAGTCTCTAGGGCCTGAACTAGACTTAGTCTAGGGAGACATTCAGAGAGAGAAAGAGAGACAGAAGAGACAGAGACAAACAGAGAGACAGAGACACAGAATCAGAGATTGAGAGACAGAAACAGAAACAGAGGTGGGGAAGAGATAGAAGAGAGAAACAGGGAGGGGAAGTGACATACAGAAATATAAAAAGAGAGAATGGCAGAGTAGCAGAGTTGGAGAGAGAGAGAGCGAAGAGCGATTGGGGGAGAGATGAACAGAGAGAGAAAGAAAGAAAGTGAGAGAGAAAAAGAGAGAGAGAAAAATATAGAGAGAGAAATAGAAAAGGAAAGAAAGAAAGAGAGAGAAATAGAAAAAGAGGGAAAGAAAGACAGAGAGAAAGAGAATCACTGACTGAGTAGATCGGAAAGGTCTCCTGTGGTAGGTACTACCTAAGCAGAGCTCTGAAGGAGGTTAGAATTGTACAAAGCAGAGACAGGGATAAAGAGTGTTGTAGATACACAGGACCATTTGGGCAAAAGTACAGAATTAGAAGATAGAATTCTGAAGAGAAGCACAAGTCCAAAGTTGTGGGAAATAATCTTTAGTCTAAAGGTAGAGATATTTTCCCATTCATTTAGTTCCTCCATTAACTGTGACATAATAGAAACTTCCTGACGTGTTTTAGGGAGTTTCTTCTTTTTCAAAAATATTATCCAGAACATTCTTTGCTGCTGGTATTTTCTAATAACATCATTTGAAAATGTCAGCAGAAAGGACATCCTCCTCCTCCCTGGTCCTTGTCCTCATGCAAAAATGATCAACTTGCTTAAATGAGGCTATTCCATCTAAATATTATTGTTGAAATTCTTCCACCTCTCTGCTTATAAGGCAGCTTACCAAAGGCTTTCACAAAAAAGCCCATTTAGGACAAAAACCATTTCTATGCATCTCATCTCCAAAAGGTTTTTCTTTTGCATCTAAAATAGAATGGTAAGAGGGATTGTGTTTAAATATGATAGGGGAGGGAGTAGCCTGCTCTTACTACACCGGTTCCAGTGCCATAAATATGTAAATAGATGTGTTTGACCAGAGGGCATATCCTAAGGATTCTCTGCTTAAGCCTACTGCTATGATACTTAGAAACAAGGTTGTGCCTCTTATTGTAGGGCTGGCCCTCTAGTAGTCAACCAACAGACATTATTAAGCATCTCCTACTATGTGCCAGTCATTATATGAATTAGTGGAGATATAAAGATAAAAGTGAAACATTCTCTTAGAGGAGACAAGGTATATGTATATAATTATGCCTTGTTTTATTGCACTTCCTAGATATTGCTTTTTTAAAAAATTAAATGAAGGTTTGTGGCAACTCAATGGCAAGCATCAGCACCATTTTTCCAAAAGCATGTGTTCACACTGTCTCTGAGTCACATTTTAGTAATTCTTGCAATTACCAAAACTTTCATTTTTGTTATATCTTTCATTATTGTTATATCTATTAGGGTGACTTTTGATCAATGGTATTAGATATTATTTATAGTAATTGTTTGGAAGAGCCATAAATTGTACCCATATAAAACTGAATATAATTGATAAATGTTATATGTGTTCTGACTCTTCCACCTATGGGCTCTTCCCCCATCTCTGTCCCTCTTTTTGGGCTTCCCTATTCCCTGAGTCACAACAGTATTTAAATTAAGCCAATTAATAATTCTAAAATGGTCTCTAAGCATTCAAATGAAAGTATCAATTGATGTGGCAGAATTAATTATTGTGTTATTGTAATAAATTGACAACCCTTTCTTGAGCAGCTATCACCCAGATCAATCAACAGCCATCAATTCGGAGGTAAGACCATCCACGCATTACAACTGGTTGAAAGCTCAGGTGATGGTTAGTATTTTGTAACAACAAAGTATTGTAATTAAAGTACATATGTTTTTAAAGACATGATGCTATTTTACTCTTAATAAACTATGGAATAGTTTAAACATGACTTTTAGATGTTCTGGAAAACTAAAAAATTTATGTAATTCTTTTTATTGTGTTATTTGCTTTATTGAGGTGGCCTGAGACAACACATAATATCTCTAATAAATAAGTACCTTCAATGTAAGTAGTAAGTAATTTCAAGGAGAAGGCACTAACAATTTTAGGAGTAGGGGTTGTAAATTAATAAAGAGGGAGTTCATTCCAGGTATGGCTGAGGGGACTGGGTAGGATGATTTGTTTGAAGACAGAGGCAAGGAATGGAATATTGTTAAGGATGAACGGGAAGGACACTGTTTTTAACCAAACAGTGTATGTGAAGGGAAGGCATATATAATAAACCTGGGAGGATAGATTGGAGTCCAGGGCTTTAAATACCAAACAGAAGAGTTTGTATTTGATGCTAAAGGTAATAAGGAATCACTGGAGTTTATTAGCAGAACTGCATCCCTAAATCCTTTCCTCCAAGAATGATCTTACTTAGCCTTCTAGTGAAACTGAAGCTAGTGGACACAACCTATTCACTCCCTATATCACCCTGTAGAATTGGCAAAGTCTACCTACACTTCCCATATTATGTGCATGGCCAATTGGTATACATCATTGACATTTTTTTTTTAAAACTGGACCTGAGATTTAATGATGTAGGGATCATCCAGCAAAGAACTCTCTCTGTGTAAATATCATTACCTTCTCTGTAATTTATAGTATTAGAAAGTTGTCTAAGATCCTGGGAGGAGAAAAAACTTGCCCGTTTTCACTTAGAATATATACCAAACTTTCTATTTGCTACATAACTGCTTTTTATCATTGCCAGATGTGATGGTAAATGCATCCCTGCTCCTTTAGTCTTGAGCAGTCCTATTATGAGGTCCAACACTGCCTTTGGGTTACCAGTAGCTCCATCTAGTCTATTGTTTCTCTGAGCCGACTTTCTAATCCCTGGAATGATCACAGATCAGTCTCAGTAGGAGCACCTGCACAGCTATTTAGAGTTAGTATTTGTTAATCTTATCTCTTTGTTCTCTGCAACATCACTTCCCAACCTTCCTCAACTACCAGTTAGTAGCTACTTTTTTCTTGTTTAATATCAAATATGCACATATAGTTATATATTCATATACATATATGCTAAATTTTATGTTCATATAATAGAACTAATATAGTTATAGATCATCGGCTTCATCTTCTGGAAAGTATAGCCTACTTGAGATAATTTAATGAACTTTATTGCTACATTGTGCAAAGCTTGGGGCTAAGGAATAGGATAATCAAAATTTACATGGTTCCTGCCCATGAGGAATGTATAATCTGCAATAGAAAATAAAGCACATTCACAAATAAATAGTATGGAATATGTTAAAAAAAAATGCAATTCCCACATGTAATAAGGTTTTAGAGTCTGAACAACTTCCTGTTCTTTGATTCATTGCTATCTATTTAATTTCATCCTTCTGACTCTAGAAATCCAGGGGGACCTCTGAATAATTCAACTCTCATTAATAAAATGATAATTATATTCTAATTAATTTGTTACTCTTGTTTTTCTATGATTAAATACATATTAAAACCTTCAGTTGTCACAGAAAATAGTCTTCCCAGATATCTTTACAATTTCTCATAAACTATAGAATTTTCTTTATAAAGTTTCCTTATAACACCAAGGTGAGGAGTGGCTAACATCATAACAAAAAAATAAAATTCTGTAAGGTTTGCAAAACTCTACATTTATAAAAAAAAATTATGTTATTTGATCTCCACAAAAATCCTGGGACTTAAGTGTTATTATATATATCCCTATTTTACAGTTGAGAAAATTGAGGCAACCTGAGATTAAGTGATTTGTACAATCACACAGTTAGTAAATAGCTGAGGCTACATCTGAATTCAGTTCTTCCTGACTCTAGGCCCAATTCTCTTCACCATAGTACCTAGTTTGACTCCTTCCTATCTGTCTTCCTCATAGATTCTTCCCAGAACTTTACTGATCATGGATAAAATACTTCTCCCTGACTACTTTACCATCAAAAATTTTTCAAGCAACCTCCAAATTTTCTACACAAATTTCTTTATATTTGCTTCCTTCCTGGCTCTTAAAGTTATAATAATAATAGATATAGTTTCTATGAGATATTCAAAATTTGAGTTAGATTTCTCCCCAAGACAAAAAAATTTCAGTCCCTTGAAAATCATCCAAAGGTACAATTTACCTTAATAGTTATCCCTTCCACAACGTGAAGTTCGGGGCACCATTCCTGAGATCTAGAAAATTCACACAAATTTTTTTTTCCTTTCTTCCCACCAGAGAAGTTTGATTTTTTTTTCCTTTTTCTTTTATGGGACATGTATAGAACTTACCTATATACATTCTAAGTTTCTAAACTTTTTCCGTGTCATCTCTTGGCCTTCATGTGTTGTCTGTGGCTTCCACAAAACTCCCCTCAAATTCCCATTTAATTTCTTATGCAAAACCACATTGGGGAAAGCCATGATGCAGAAAAGTCAACTGTATTATATTTCTATTTATATAATACACGTATCTAAATGCAAAGCAACATTTGTGAGGCTGACTTTAAATATAGAAACAACAGAGAACCAGCATAATAATGTAATAGTCAAATAGAATAAGATATATGCTAGTCATAATAACAATAAAAAGAAACAGACTGAATAGTTTTATATATAGAATAAATAAAATACTAGGAAAATAGGGATATCTAAAAGGGGGGAAAACATTATACATAATTTGGCAATGATTGCAATTGGCTAAAGGAATAACCACTTCTGCAATATCATGCACTAATCTGACCTTAAAGTTGGATATTCTGAATCCTGATTATTGATCTTTTTTGTATCTCTAAGTGGGTTAATAGTATGTGCTCACTACTCATATTTTTTTAATTTCAATACTTACCACAGGGTAAGTATTACCTACAGCTGGTGTTTTAAGTAAATAAGGTAATACTTCTTGATTTACACCCTTCCCCTTTATCTGACCTGGGCTCCTACTCCATTCTTGGGAAAGTAAATATATACTATATTTTAATACTGTATTATATAACACAATGCTTGCAACCATAGCTTTGATCTTATATAGTTTTCAAGTCAAGACCGGGGACTTCCCTCTACTAAAAACTTTATTGGTTACTTTGCCTACAACAATCTTGGAAATATTGTTATTTTGCTTAGTTCTCTCTCTTGATAGTTCCCAATATTCTTTATCCTCACAAGTATTCCAGGTAATGAAAGCATTTAAGCATATAGGACAGGTTTTTTAAGAAGCATGGAAAAGGGACAATGTATTCAAGCCCCATTGACAAGGGAATAATTATAGTCAAAAATCCAGGCCATCATACCAGCAACAAGGGGACAGGAAGGAAAGCTATTAACTAAGAGTAGCTGGAGCCGGTCCCAGGGTGTGACAAGGCTTGGTGGGAGTAAGTGAGCCATATTATGCAGCTGATTAGGGAGCTGACCAGAGGAGCCAAAAGGTGGGAGGCCAAAAGTTTTGTTTCAAAAGCAAATCAGTTTGATCCTGACTCTTTTTTTTTCCATTGTATAAACTAGAAAAGAATGAGAAGTCCTTTCAAATCAGTTCTAAGGTTCCATGCAACTCTAATACTCAATGATTCTATCCTATAAATACAGTACTATTGTCATGTTGAATTAAGTCAAGATTGGGATGACTGCAACACAAAAAAAAAATGTGATTGTTGAAGTGTTCAATTTTCCCAAAAGATATAACATAAAATAATAATTTGAAAATCTAGCTTTTCTGTACCCTGTAACTCTTGCCTCCTCTTGATAACTCATGCGCTTTGGGTAGTAAAAATCACATGTATCTGTTTACCTTTTGTTCCCTTCTGAAAAGAACCTGTGGGATAAAGATCTATTTTATTGATTGGATAATTTTTGTCTGGTTTATTGATATTTTTATCTCAGTGGGCATGTTTTGCTCTTAAATGCTTCATTTTTTGTGAAATATATTAAACTGCATTCATCTTAAATGCAAAACCAGATTTTTAAATGTAGTTAAATTTCATGACTGGAAACAGGCAGGGTTAATCTATTATACTTTTAAACTTTCTACTTCAATGCCAAAAGTCAAATGAGATAGTTATGTAGAATCAGAACTAAGAATTCATAGGTTGATTTAGAGAGAAGGTTGCTCCCAAAATATGTCAAAGAAAAAATAATTAGCCATTTGAGACAAAGTTAAAGAGTTATAAATTTAGTCAAACTGCCTAATTATTCCTTCCCTTATCCTTCCCAGTCTCCACATTCTTGGCTTTAATCTTTGCTTAGTTATCTCATTTGTCTTTTGACATTAAAATAGATATTTTTTAAAAATAAAGTCAATCAGCCAAGTTGCAAAAATAACCTTTTGACTAAATATAATGTAGAATTGCTTATTTATTAAAATTGTAGGTAGGTGGTTTGTGATGTTTTATCATATGCTCCATTGCAATCAGTCCAATTATTTAGGGTATAGTGCTAATGAGATCGAGGTTACAAGTTCAGTTTCTTCATGGAGTAGTTTCTTTCTGGTCCAGTTTGGTCTGTGTGTCAAACCCAAGGTATCTGCCCTCCCATAAATACATACTATTGGTCACAAGGGAAATCAAACTAAACAGCATGAATGGCTCAGGGCAGACCATCCCTGGTACCATGAGAGAATCAGCCCAAAGGGGAGGTCCTACTAATGGGTGGTCCAGTGGACCAGTGCAATAGAACACATTTTTTAAATTTGATTTACCCTGCAACTAGTACTAAAGGCAACTTGTCATGCTACGCAACATTCCCATTTTTGATGGGAATATTCCTAGTCAGAAAAAAAAAAATGCTACTCTTTCAGAATTTTCAGAAGGGAGGTGGAGTAAGAGTGGGATAAAGTGAAATTTGCTTTAAAATTCTCATTTTAGGGTTCACAAATGTAGTTGTTATATATTAAGGCAGAGGTGGCAAACTGCCTCACTTGTGCTGAACCAGATTAAAATGTAATTAAGAAATGTTTAATAAAATAAACAAAAATAAAATCCAATATAGATAGCATTAATTTGTGAGATTCTAAGTCAATATATGACTGGCAGGGATGCTTTAAATTTGAGTTTGACATCACTCTTTTAAGGGATATAATCTAATCTGTGGTATGTCTATATAATCTTACAGATTTATAGCAAGCTATGTAACAAGGAATGTCTATAATAATAGCTAACATTTATGTAGTAATTTAAGATTTGCAAAGCACTTTTTACAGACCTTGTGACAATATTCTCTTGCCTGTACCATGTTGTTACATTCTTCCCACATATATGGTACTAATAATTCCATGAAAGGAGGTAAGGAGAGTGGGAAGGTCCAGATCTCTTAGTTCTCGTTGGGTTCAGCTTTTACCTCTCCTGCTTCTCTAACTGGCCACAAGTGAGATCCTTTTATTTCTCCAAGAAGCAAGCTAATCAGAAAATTCCTTTCTCTTTCTATCTAATCAGTGTTACTCCTGAGACAACCTTCAAAGCTCTGATTATTCCAAGAAATTTTCCTTCACTAATTAGAAATTGTGGGCTCATGCTACCTAGGAAATCAAAATCTCCACCTTTTCCATATAGATTTCAGTTCAGGAACATTGTCCATGAGCTTCTGTCTTGAATCATAGGGATCAGCTTATGTATGCTGCTGCTGCTGTGAATTTGTAGAAAATCTATCATTTCCAAGAAAGTCCTTTATCAAGAACTTTTCTCTCAGGACACTTTATTAGGTTGTAACTTCAGTGGTTCAACCCTAAGGAAGCTAATGTTGATTCCTGAGGGGTGAGTGGAGAGAAATAGGTGTTCGCCAGTCCCAAACTATTCTAGACTGACCTCCAGAGAGAGCAAAAAGAAGGAAAAGTAGAAAGCTAAGGGAGTTCAGGCATCTCTTTTGTAGACTAGCAAAGAGGAATGGTTCCTTGACCAATAAATAGTCAGTCCATGCTCTCCTAAATTCTAGCCAGTCATCTTGGATGCAGCCCTAGTCTCTGAAACCTAATCAGGAGCCATCCTTAATCTTCTCAGCCAAGTGCCAAAAGACATAGCCCACATCCTGGATGGGGAAGTGTCCATCACTTGCCCTGAACAAACGGTTGACCTCTTGGTAAGAGCTGCTTAAAGAATTCCTCTTATTAATTAATGCCTGGAATTCTTTTCCTTCTCATCTCCACCTCCAGGCTTCCTTCAAATCTAGCTAAAATCCTGCCTTCTATAAGACTTTCCTAATCCCTCTTAATGCTAGCATTTTCCCTTTTTTTCTCATATTGTTCATAGGTACTTGTCTGCATGCTATCTCCCTTTTTTGGCCATTAATATCTTGAAAACAGGAGCTACCTTTTATCTTTCTTTGTATCCACTGTCTTTAACATAGTGCCTGGCACATATCAGGTACTTAAGAAGTATTTATTGACTAACACTATTATGTTCAAGGTACTGAGTTCAATTCTATGGAAATAATAAAACTGAATAAGAGGGCTGCTTCCATCAAGTAGGCTCCTGCCTATGTAGGTTGTTAGTAAATTAAACTAACATTATAGATTTTAATTGAATAGGAACTTAGATGACATTGAGTCTAACCCCCTCATTTACTAAAGCAACAAGATGGTAAAATAGATAGAGTATCAAAACTAGATTCTGTGATACCTAAATTCAAATTTTTCCTCAGATACTTATTAACTGGGCAAATCTGTTCTTTCTGGCCTCCTCACTATTAAATGGAGATAATTTTTAGCACCTAGTTATCCAGAGGATAAAGTGAGATAATGTTTGTGTTTTATACAAATAAAATGTTTTACATAAATAAGTTTACAAAACTTAGAGTACTATAAAACATTTATTTTTTAATAGATGAGAAAATAGGTCTACAGGTGAGGATACCTTGCCCATGGTCACAGAGGTAGGAAGTAACCAAGCAGGGATTTGAATATGAGTCATCCAACTCCTAATAAAATGTTCTGGCACATTTTTGTTATTATTTTTCAGTCATTCAGTTGTTTGACTCTTTCTGACCCCATCTGGGGTTTTCTTGATAAAGATATGGGAGGGATTGGCTATTTTCTATTCCAGTTTATTTCACAGATGAGGAAACTGAGGCAAATTAGATTAAGTGACTTGCCCAGGCTCACACAGTTAGTCAGAGTTTGGGGCTGGATTTTAACTCAGGTCCTCAACTCCAGGCTTGATTCTCTAATCAATGTATCACCTAGCTGTTTACCTGGCACATTATAGGGATTTAATGAATGTTTATTGATAGAGTAATCTACCAATAAAATTACAGGTCCCAAAATAATAAAAATGCCATTCCCTGCAGAAAAAAAAAAAACCTTAAATTTCTAAATAAGAGTAGAATCCCAGAGCTGGAAGACACATGAAAGACTAATTGGTAAATCTAGTCTTATTTTTTACAATCAAAAAAGGGAAACTTCTTTGTCCCAAGGGAAACAGATGAGGAGAAATCAAGTCTTGCCAACTTGAGGTCCCCAGTTCTTTCCATTATAATTTGGGTTAGAATTTTAGTAAGGTTAAGCCCTTTGACACATCTTGAATTTTTGGAATTTTGGAAAAGAGACCAGTATGTCCATTTTCACAGTCATAGAATTTAGATTGGAAGAGACCTTAGCAGTCATCTAGTTGAATGCTCTTATTTTACAAGAAACAAAATGAGAAATAATGAATGACTGAGGACCATTACATATCCAAGGATACAATTAGCTGACACAAGACTTCATCCCACATTCTCTGGTTCCAAATCCAGTATTCTTTCCTTCACACAAGAGGTGTTAAATGCATGGCCTTCAACATTCGTGAGGGCAGCCTTAAGCAGAACAAAATGTAATTGAGAAATAGTTATCAAAATCTGTAAGAACACAGTAAAATGGGCAACTGGTGGAGCACTGGCCCTAGAGTCAGGAGGATCTGAGTTCAATTCTGGCCTCAGATATTTACTTACTACGTAACCCCGGACAAGTCACTTAACCTGTAGAATATTGATTAATATTAATATTAATGCTATAGAATATTGATAATGTTAATATAGTCTATTCTTGTGGTAGTTATGTTCTAGAAAGTCACTGCGAACATTGAATTAGGCAAATACTGAACCATTGCTCCTAGGGAAAATATGGAATAAGTTCTTGCAAGCCTTTGATCACAACATCTACCTCAGCACTTTGCAGAGCAGCTTCATGTCCAGACTGGCCAATTTCCTCTTCCTTCTTCCTTAACAATGAATTCAGGGCCAGCAGCTCCATAACTCATGCCTGAACAAAGCTGATCTAACACATGTATTTTCTCCATAAGGCACATCAGTGCTTTCTTGCACTTAGAAATACTAGAAGCATTATGCTTGAGGGCCATTTTAAACAGCAAAATCAATAACAAAAAGCACAAAAATGTGAAAAATGCAGCGCTAAATAGACCGCAAAAAGGACACTTGTTTTTATGAAAGAGCTGAAACAAGAAGTCAGTGTTTGACCTTGTTTAACCTCAGCTGGGAACATGATCAACAGGCAACAATTTTTCTGCCGTTCTGCACATGTCCCTGAATGACCAAGAAAGTCGGTGAGTATTAATTTGGGGAGTGGCAAATACATTTGAACCTGTAGGCTAATTCAAAAAATATAGAATCTGGGAATGATGATCAACTGCATGGTCTCCTAATCCAATATGGGGCTGATAAATGGCCCAGTGGAAAGAGCATCTGATCTGGAGTCAGGAAGATTCATCTTCCTGAGTTCAATCTGACCTCAAATACTTAATAGCTGTGTGACCCCAGGGAAGTCATTTAACTCTGTTTGCCTCAGTTTCCTCATCTGTAAAATGATCTGGAGAAGGAAATGGCAAAACACTCCAGCATCTTTGCCTGGAAAACTCCAAATGGAACCACAAAGAAACTGACACAATTGAAATAATTCAACAAGAAGTCAATATACAGCTTTCAAGGATTTTTATGTACAGTTCAAATGATCCATGTTTCTCTATGAGTTGCTAAGCTACTCCCACTTAATGCCCTGTGCTTTCAAGCAGGGGTATTCTGGAACTAACTCTACTGACTGCTAATTCTTAAATTTTCAATATGATCATTTATACCTTGGAAATTAGCAAATGCTACAAATCAAGCATTTATTGTTTTATTGATTGTCTTAGACTTAAGAAAGTGATGGAGAAAATGTTAATAGTGCAGTTTAACCTAAAAGTGAGTCCTGAATACATTTTTCTCCCTAGAGCTGGTTGTTAAATATTGACTCCTTCCTACTTTCAGATATGTTTTTTCTCTTGCTCCCTCAAGCATTCCCCTAAATGCCAGAATATTTTCAATCATTAGTTTATTGATTACTTCAAAAAAATCATTGCTGTTTTGATAGCTAATTTTTGTGAAAGATCTCCTATGAAAGTGTCAATCAAGCCTAACCCTATTTGTATCATGGGGCAGCAAGATAACACAGTAGATATGTAATAGTTATGTGACCTCAGTCCAATCATTTAATCCTGTTTGCCTCAGTTTACTGGTCTGTAAAATGATCTAGAGAAGGAAATAGCAAAATATTTCAGTATCTTTTCTAGGATAAATATTTTCTTTTCTTCAGTATCTTTTCTAAGAAAATATAATATGATTTTAATAGGGTCATGAATAGTTGGAAATGATTGAACAATAACAAAAATTTGTAGCATGAAATATGAGATATGGTAAGGCCAAAAAGTGTAAAAATTTCCTACTTTCATAGGAAAGAATTTTGAATCAAAGGTTTGTTTGATACAAACCTTGTTTTCTCTATTAAATTAGTATAGAAGTTGGGGGAGATAATTTCATTTTTAATATTAAAATTTAGCATGTATTAGTGTTTGTAAATTGACAGAGATCTCTAAGACAAAGAATTTACTTACTAGGACATTTCATTCTAATTTGATCTATAAAGAAATATTAGAACATTTCAACCAGAGAAAAATGTAGTAGGGCTCTTTTCAGAGCTCAGAGATTGGCTCTCTTGAATTAGCCTTGACACAAAATATTCTCATGCAATGAAGGCCAGTGGGATATCCGGTTGGCTATTTTTAGAGCCCTTCTTCACCATGCCACAGAATCTCACAGCCAGAAAGGATCTTAAAGTTCACATCATCCAGTCTGTACCTAAGTAGCCACGCAACTTCGATGCAGTCTAAGTGGGGCAACTTCATCTGATTCCTGACAGCTATTTTGGGAGGTATCATATCTATTATTATTTTCATGTTTGGCAACAGCTCTTTTAAGTCTTCCTGGATCTATGGATAGATTTAAGAAAAATCACACATTTATTCCAATGTGATTGATTTTCTTTGTCATGCTGTGTTGTTTTTTTATTTATTTTATGTATTAAAAAAAACAAAAACAAAACAAACCCCACCTTATTATGAGAAAAGTACTGGAGACTTCATTAGATTGACGAAGACATCCATTACACAAAAAAAAAGTTAAAACCACTGTTAAGAATATTTAAGATGAAGGAATATAATGAAATTATTTCTAAAGTCACTTTTAGCCTTAAAATTCCATGATTCTATAGAAACATTGAATGATGGGCCAGGAATATAACTCCCTGCATTCTAGTTTTGAGGCATGGTCAAAACATACTTTCACAGTATACTTAAATGAAATAGAAGGAAAAAAATATATATATAGTTATATTCATATAAATGCATGTATATGGTTCAGTAATTTGTTTTGCATCAATATAGAAAGGGCAAAAATGTTTCCACTTTTAACTGGAAGCCAAAAATGTTTCATTTGGCATCAAACTGGAAGAATCATGTGATTTTGTACCAGTCTCTTGAGTAAATTTCAAGGCCACAAAATGTTGATGAAGTACCTGTTTCTTAGCTAAGCTTCACATCCACCATACAAATATCAGGAAATTTAACCAGTTAAAAAAAAAATCCTTGGAAGGAGAATATGTAAATACACTCTGCTCCAGTCACATATTGATATAGTTACAGAGAAATTGCTACAGCATATCCAGATATCGGAAACAGGATTGGAGGGAGTCAACAAATCGGTAATATCAGATTTCAAAGCCTAATAACTCGTCTTGAAGACAGATGCAGCTAAGACTTCACCTTGTCACCTAACTGTGAGAATCTCCAGGAAAATTCAATTTGAAGACTGCATACCTGGTCCCAAGGAGTCTCACCTCTCCTTGTGAAATTTCCTTTTAATTTTAATGGATGCTCTTCCTTCTCTCCCTCCCCCCATTATTTTAATAGCTATTTCTTGAGGAAAGGCATAACTTTTTCTTTTCTTTGTATACCTTATGCTTAGGGCAGTTCCTGGTACACAGTATGTGTTTAATAAATGCTTTTTGATTGAACAAATCCATAAATTTTATAAAGAGTGATATTTCCCAAGAGAAATCTCTAACAACCTATGGGAAATGGCCAGGATTAAGATAAGATAGTGGAGTAGTTAGGGTTTTAAACTTGAAGTTATGAGATGTGAATTCAAATCTTGCCCTTTCTATTTATTATTAATGGGAGTGTAGGTAAATCACAAATTCTGTGGACCTGTTTTTTACTTGGTAAAATGTGGGGATTGAATTCTATGACCTCTTAAGGACCCTTACATCTATTGACATATGGTCCTATGAGCTAGGAATTTCTAAGATAAAAACAAGTCTCATATAAAATTAAATATTTTTCTTATTGTGATATGACTCTTTAAGATGACAGAAAAATACTGGTCAGCTTCTATTTTCTTGCTGTTATTGAATTGTCTCAATCTAGTTTGATACTCTCTGATCCATTTGGGGTTTTCTTGGCCAAAATTCTAGAGTGGTTTGCCATTTTCTTCTGCAGCTCGTTTTTCAGTTTTTCACTTATTTTTAAATCACATTCAATTCTGCTTTGGTGTTTCTTATCAAAGATACTGGAGAGTGTAACTCACATTACAGATAGGAAACTGAGATAAACAGCTAATAAGTGCCTGAAGCCAGTTTTGAACCCACAAAGACTAGCTTTTATTGCAGGATAGCAAAAGAAATAAAAAATCCCTGCTTCAGAACAACATAAATCTAGCAGCATATTTATCATTACCATTCCTTGTTCATCTTTAAGGACATATTTTATTTATTTTTTATATTTTAAAATATTTTATTTTTTTCCAATTGCATATAAAAACAATTTTTAACATTCTTCAAAAACATTTCTCCTTCCCTCTTTTTCGTCCCCCCCCCTTCCCTGAGATGATAAGCAATTTGGTAGAAGTTATACATGTGCAATCATATAGAGCATATTTCCATATTGGTCATGTTGCATTTTTTTTTCACTTAATAGTATTTTATTTCCAGTTACATGTAAAGATTGTTTTCAACATTCATTTTTGTAATATTTTAGTTCCAATTTTTTACTTTCTCCCTTACCACCTCCCTCCCCAAGACAACAAACAATTTGATATAGGTTGTATGTATACACTCATTTTAAATGTATTTCCATATTAAAAGGACATATTTTAAAAGCAAGATATTGGGAATTTCTGGATTTAAGTAATCGCATTTTATAGGTGACTAGGTGTCCTTTCTGGTGTCAGATGTATGATGGCTAAGCTATCATTCAGAAGTAAAATGTTCTTGGTAAACAGATGGCAATTTAATTAATCACAAGAGGCTGTTCCTGCAGGGGTCAGTAGCCTGTGGTATTTTGGCCTGAGGCCAGACAAAGCCTTTGGAAATAAAGTGAAGTAGGCAAAGTTTGTCCCAGCTTGGCTTTTTCCTGTCTTCCCTACCATTTCCTTACACTTAAATTTTACTTTCTGTTTCTCAAAATATGGCACACACCTATCTCATGGCATTTGTCTGATTTAATCCTTACAAGGACTCTGGGAAGACAATTTGACACATATGATAATCTCCATTTTATAGGTGAAGAAACCAAAATCCACAGAAACTGGCAAGACGGCAAAGGCTATTTAATGGCAGAGAGGAGGCCAATGGGTGGTAGAGTGGATAAAGCACTGGCCCTGGAAAGGCCCGAGTGTTAATATCTATGTGGCCCTAGGTAAGATACTTAACCTCTGTGTCTCAGTTTCCTCATCTGTAAAATGGGAATGACAAAAATAATAATACCTATCTCCCAGATTGTTGTGAGAATAAAATAAAATGATATTGATAACATGCTTTACGTACTTTGAAATGCTATATAAATGTTAAAAAAAATTTCCTGATTTCCACTACTTTCCTTTGATGACTTTCATTCATTCAACATTTACTAAGCATCTTGTAGAGGTATGATGTTGCAGGGTTTTATCTCATTAGCTCCCCCACAGCCATCCTCTGAGTTAAGCAGGGTAAGAAACTGTCATAATTTTGATTATGTAGACACTCAGATAAATTAAATGACTCTACCCAAATCCTAGCTTTTGGAGAATAAAGCCTATAATCTCCTGCCTACTAGTAGGGGACAGGGATAAGGGGGAAGGGAATAAGCATTTCCATTGCACCTACAATGCTCAGGCAATGTGCTAAGTGATTTACAAATATTATAGTACTAATATAGTGTATTCTTTTCCATTAAACAATACTGTCTTTCCTATTGGTATCATATTTCCTCTTACTAGCCATCTAGTTTGCCCAGTTCTCAATAGAAAATGAAGTCAGATCTTCCTACATTATAGAGTTGGTCTTAGAGATGCAAAGATCTGAGCTCAGGTACCATTTCTTTTTTTATTATTATTAAAGCTTTTTATTTGCAAAACATATGTATGGGTAATTTTTTAACACTGACCCTTGCAAAGCTTTCTGTTACAAATTTCCTCCCCCTAGTCCCCACTCCTCCCTTAGATGGCAGGAAGTCCACTACATGTTAATTATGTTAAAATACTTGACAAATCGAATATGTGTGTACATATTTTTACAGTTATCTTGCTGTGCAAGAAAAGTAGGATTTACAAGAAAAAAAATCTGAGAAGAGAAACATAATGCAAGCAAACATTGAAAATGTTATGTTGTGGTCCACATTTCATATCCCTCTCTCTGGGTGTATATGGCTTTCTTCACTGAACAATTGGAAGTGGTTTAAAGCATTTCATTGTTGCAGAGAGCCATGCCCATCAGAATTGATCATCATATAGTCTTGTTGTTGCCATGAATAATGATCTCCTGGCTCTGCTGATTTCATTCAGCATCAGTTCATTCAAGTCTCTCCAGGCCTCTCTGAAATCATCCTGCTGGTCGTTTCTTATAGAACAATAATATTTCAGGTACCATTTCTGATCCTTACTGGCTGTGTGAGCCTGGGAAAGCCACTTACCTTTTCTGTGTTCTAGGCAGCTCTCTAAAGCTAAAAGTTGCTAAGGTGCCTACCTGCCTTGGTAGAGGTAGTTTCCTTACCTGGGAACACCCCATGCCAATTGAATCCCAGGTCTAGTCTCTATCTTGTGTACTCTTCTGGTTGATTTTAACCAAATGTAGGTGGGATGAAAGGGACTATGAAAAGAGCCTGGATTTGAAGCCAGGAGAAGTGGATTCTAATCCTGCATAAAACTAATGATTTGGGGCATTATTATCCTCCTTGGGTCTCAGTTTACTCATTTGTACTGAAGGGATTAGATTCAAATTTGTACTGAAAGGGGTTAGTCTAAAACAATGATCTTATGATCTAAAATTTTTATATGATCATGGAGACAAGGCAAATTGGGTCTTTCTCATTGGGAGATTTTCATCAAATTGCTTCAAAATTTAAGAGACCTCAGAGGTCATTTAGCCCAACCCAGACCTTCTTTCTGACTTTCATCATAAATACTCAGCCAGGCTTGGCTGGAAGATTCCCAAGGAGGAGAAAACCACAAGACAGCTGACTCCTAGGTGACTTGACTTGTTAGGGTATGTACTTCCTCATCAAGCCAGGATGTAGCTCCGCAGCTTCTGCCCATTTCCAGCCTTTGCTCTGGTGCCAAATGAAACAAATCTAGCACCCTTCATATACCTGAAACAACTATCATGTCTTCTCATGCCCTAGCCTCAAGCCAGAATGAGAGAGATAACGTGCAAATATTGGTAGGGGAGAAGCAGACAAAAAGAGGCTGTGTGTGTGTGTGTGTGTGTGTGTATGTGTGTGTGCATGATAGAGACAGTGAGAGATGAGAGACAGAGATATGCAGAGATATAGGGACACAGAGAGAAGAGACAGAGAGAGAGACACACACACACACA